>CM049808.1:19311505-19726505 GCA_027422405.1 Ptychobarbus kaznakovi | reverse complement strand
ATCCTGAATTAACCCTATATTATTACACAGTATGCGTTTTATTTACTGTAGTTTAATAATTAGTAAATCATTTAATAATTAGTAAAACCTTGTTCCACAATAATGTTGATGTAATTTCACATGTCCTCATAATTGTCCTGCTTTTTTCATTCAGATCCATGTAAAAATATTTGTTGTTCAATGAAATAATTTGTCAAAAAATAGAGTTTGATATATTATGGTATATATTTTTAATACAATCTAGTGTAAAATGTCTTGTTTCTTGGCAGTTTAGATGCATTGCATTGTGGGATGCAGTATTTTGTGCTGTGTGCTTTATTGCATACTGCTCATTTTATCAGATTAGTCATGCAGGAATTCAGTGCATACAGAAATCTATCATAGTGTGCTGCATACTGCAGAAAGAGGAAGAATGTTGCATTAGTTAAATATTCTGAAAGCATGAAGTATGTGCAATATGCAACTGTATCCCATGATACAATATGCTTATTCGCATATTTCATATAATTCAATTTGTATTAGTAGTAGTCATCTGATCGGCGTCCATGATATCCCTATTCTTCCCTTCTCCCTCTCTCGTTCTTTCTGTTTGTAGCTAGTCTTATCTCTGCTGAGTTCAGGCTCAGTATACAGCGTAATCTTTCTCGCTCGCTTTATTTCACCTCTCTCCTCGTCTCTCTGTGTAAAGCAGGTCAGTTGAGAACGGGCGTTGAGGGGGAAGATGCTAACACAAGCTGAAGTGTGTTGCATAAACACTGTGGGAGAACCTCCAGACACCTTCCCACAGGCCTCTGCTCGCTAACGCTGAAGCTAACATTATCATGTAGCGCTCTGTCCTCATACACCCCCTCCACGGCCCGCCGGCCCGCTTAATTCAACTGATACACACAAGCCCAGTCACTCAAGGGATCCGCTCAATAAAATGTGAAAGAACACCACTTACAGCACATTGAGTCACTTGAAGTCACTTCTGGGGCCTGTCTGAACTATAAAGAAAGCTTAAGAAATGATAGCAGAGAATCATATGCATTCATGCAAGCAAATCCATACACAAACCCCTCGAAGGGGCTGTTCGGGGGTGACACATGAATTATGCTGAGAGAGTTTAGGATGCAGCAAAGGAAAATCACAAACTGAAACATAATTCAATAGATTTCTCTACAAAGACAAAAAAATTTTTTTTTTTTTTTAAATAACGAAATTAACTGGAGATCAAATGGAGACGTTTGCCAGTGTCTGATACTTCAGATTTTACTCTTGAAAAAAAAAGACTGTGTTAATGAATAGGAAAATATATCTACTCATCATTGTTTATTATATTGTATCAGATATATATATTATATCAGAGTGAATTTAGGTCAATTGGGATACTTTTGTCCCAGTTATCCTGAAATTACCATATATTATATTATATTATATTATATTATATTATATTATATTATATTATATTATATTATATTATATTATATTATATTATATTATATGAAAAATAAAAACAGTATTATTGAATTATTATAACATATAGTAAAAACAGTATTATTATATACAATTATAAAATATTAAGTTAAAAAAATAAATAGAACATTTAAAATTGTTTATTTAATTTTAAATAATTAAACATTTTGTTAATATGTAGTTTAAAAACCATAAATATAAAAAAATGAAAACAAGAATTTAGAGTTTCAAGAATTTTGAAGATGTAAATAAACATTATGACATAAAAAATAAGAAGTATTAAAGATTTTAAATTAGTTTAGTTTAGTTTGTATAAATATAAATATATGAACATTTACATATATTACAATTATTTATTTATTATTACTTATGCTGTTTAAAATACATATGAATGCCTTATTCTGCATATCTTAGAATCCTTAATCCCTCCACATGTCTAAACATAACAACTACCTTACTATTAGAAAGCAGAAAATTAGGAGTTTATCTGGGCAAAAGTTGTAGTTAAAAGCCTTGCCTTCCAGTTGATGGCTTGATACAAGATCAGTCACAGCAGTTGGGACTTGTGACACACTGAGCATATGATAAAGGCCAGCACTTCATGCTACATGTGATAATGTGCTGCACTTGTGAGCGGAGGTGCAACAGTGACAGTGATTCTGCAGGGAGCATGTGGAGACTCAAGAATGACTGACGAGTTCAGCGTCTTCCCCAATGATTAGAGCTAGTGACATTGACCAGCTGAGAAAAGCTCACTCTTCTGTTGTTGCAGCCTGTTAGCATCTCTTTCTCTCTTACTGTCACTTTCAATCTCTTTCACACTCTTTCTCTCTCACTCCCTCTGCTCTCATGCTGACAACATGTAGAAGTCACATACTAAGTATCCTTGACGTTTAGGTTAAGAAGGAACTACATGTGCCAACATGTTTGCAACACCACCTGATGCAGTGTTAAAACGGTTAGGCCCGGCTGACTGCTCTTTAACATGATCCACGTGACCTTCATTCAGGGATTCTAGTGTGAAGACAATTAGTGAGTTGTTTACCAAGCAGCTGGACTGCGCATTCTCAACTGTACATTTTTCATCTTAGACCACAATGGAACAATTTGGATGCAAATATGTTTTAGGATTTCAAAGAAGTAAATAAACTTTGAAGGATTCAATGAAACACTGTGACATAAAATGAGTAAGATATAATACAGTATAACTATTTACCATTCATTTATATACTGTATATATTATAGTGATTACATAAAATGTGAATCTACTTAATTTAAAGTTAATTAACAACTTAACTTAACTTTAAAGTTAATTTAAATTTAATTTAAGTTATGTCTACTTAGTTAAATTGAGGAAGCCCGTTGCCTTGAGAAAATTAAGTAACCACAACTTAATATCTATGTGTAATTATAATTTACTTGACTGATTTGATATAATCTCATTTTATTAATTTCTTTAATGTTGAAAGTATATATATTTACAATTGTTTAATTCATCTTAAATAGTTAAAATTGTGTTTAATGTGTAGTTGAAAAACCATGAAGAATTAAAAATATAGAAACCATGCAAGAATTTAGAAGATTATGACAAAACAAATAAGAAATATAAAAAAATTGTTTTACTATATATATAGTGGTTTCAGGCTTTTAGGTTTAATTATTTTAAATTAATTAACTTAAAAAAAATGAAAATACTTTAATATTCAAAATAATAAAATGTTATCAAATCTAATAAATCAAATACTGTAAAAAACAACAAATAATTCAGTTTTTAATGTTTACATAGATGTTTTTGAAAATCTAATATTCAGAGCCTGATTTCATTAATTGAGGTTAGAAATATGTCATCACAAGTAAATCATTCAGCCCATACATTAGACATGTTCAATCTTTCATAGAGTTTATGAATTCATGTGTAGTTACAGTGAATGGCGTGTGTTTCCACGTGTTTCGAGCTTTCTCTCCGTCTCGAAGACACGAGCTGAACTCTGTGCTCCTGATGAAAATAAGCCCATTGATCTCTATTGATCGAGAACTAATTTATGTCTTGCAGCTTGAGTTGCAATGTGGGGAGTTTTCTTCATTTGGCTGCCATTGTAGAGACTTTGCAAACAAGTCAACTGGTTCAGATCAACATCAGAACTGCAAACACTGCTGTCATAATCTCTCTGAACACAGAGTTTGGTCATTTCATCAAGATGGCATGATGGACAGTGGTTAATTCTTGATAAAACCTCATCTCATGTGTTTATTCATCTGATTTGCTGTTGAATTCTGCATCTGATATTATTGGCTAAATCAATGTCCTTTGATGTCATGTGCATAGCTGAACATATTCTGATATGCACAAATGTATTCTTATATTGGATAATTAGATTATATGATGTTTAGCAAGTTCAGGTCAAGCTTGTAATTTCATTGGTTGGATGTTTTCTGCGTGTGATATCTCTTCATATATTCTGATGGGCAGGTGTCTACAGAGAAAAGGGACCACTTACAGTTTAGTTCAGTTTTGATGGAAAATAACTATAATTCCACAGGTGATAAAGAGAAAACCACAAGAAGAACCATCACAAGAAGCTTTTCAACATGATACAGTAAACATTCATTTAACATAAACCCCTAATATACATAAGCTTTCATTTTTATATTTTTGTTTTCATTTTAAATTGTAGAAATGTTGTTGATATTTTCTTGATAGTGAAGTGTCTTGATAGTTTTATATATATATATATATAAATATGTATTTTTTGTTGACAGGTTTTTAAATGTTTATATAGTTTTTATTATTTTATTTCAGTTTTAGTGTTTGTTGTTTTACATCAAGTTGAACTAAATTCAAATGGAAAATGTTGCGTTGGCAACTAGCTTAAGTTCACACACACACACACACACAAAACACACACACACCACACACACACACACACACACACACACACACACACACACACACAACACACACACACACACACACACACACACACACCCACACACACACACACACACACACACACACACAACACACACACACACACACACACACACACACACACACACACACACACACACACACACACACACACACACACACACACACACACACACACACACACACACAACACACACACACACACACACACACACCCACACACACAACACACACACACACACACACACACACACACACACACACACACACACACACACACACACACACACACATTATTCCAGTTAACATTTAGTCTATTTCAAGTAATACAATTTATGAAATAGTTTCATCTTTTTTTTTTTTTTATAATTCAACTTTTTTTATTGTTCAACAATCAAAACTTCATACATCATCACAGTATTCAATGTTCCACTTTCCAATCAATTACATGTTCAGCCACTAGTCACCATCAGCATCAATGTAACAAAACAAAAACACATGGATATTATTCAGTTGTTAAGAAGTCCTGCTCATCACACCATTTTTATATGTTGCCAAAAAAGATCCCATGTTTTTTTCATGTTTCCCTCACACTGCAATCTTCCCAACATGCACTCATATGATGCAATTTCAATCATTCCATCAATCCAATCTTTCAAATCAGGGGTTTTGGGGCATTTCCAATTGCGTAAGATCATCCTGGCAGCTGTGATACAACCAATCTTAATAAGGGTAAATTCATTTTTTGCTATGTTAGGTACCACTGATTTATCTCCAAGAAGGCATAGTTGTGGTTTTACAGGTAAATTAAAGCCCAACCACTCTTCAAATATTCTCAGAATTTTACGCCAAAATGGCTGAACTAAAGAGCATTCCCAAATCATATGTAAATAAGTGCCCTCTTCTTTTTTACATTTCCAACATAGACTATTTCCAGCTATACCCATCCTGTAAAGTCTAGATGGCGTATAATAATATCTATGTACTATTTTGTAATGAATGAATTTTCCCCTAGCTTCCCTTATGTTCTTACCCACATTAGATAGGATATCCAACCAGTCATTATCATGAATATTAATCCCCAAATCCTTCTGCCATATTGTTTTCAGGTTATTACAAGTATCTGCAGTTACATTAAGCATTAATTTGTAACACATTGAAGCAGTTTGAGTTTCACATGGTAACTTAAGATAGGCATACACAGGGTTGTCACTTGCATTAAATTTGTTCTTAACACAGTGTCTGATCTGCAGATACTTCCAAAAATGTCCTTGTCCCACAATATTATATTTTTTCACCAATTCAGAATATGACATAAAAATTCCATCCTCATATAGATCGCCAATTACAGTTACCCCTTTAAGCTGCCATTGTTTCCAGAACACCCCTGTTTTGCCTATACAGATTTCAGGATTTTTCCACAATGAAGCATATGACTCTTTGTGATGTGATGTCTTACACAGTTTATGCATTTTGCTCCAGACGTGTCTTGAGTGCGTTATTACTGGATTTGAGTGCCATTTAGCTCCAGAGCTTTGCGAAAGAATACTTATGGGATGAAATGGTGAGGACAGTTTCTGTTCTATTTTGATCCAGTCCAGCTCAGAGTCTGTCTCCTTCCAATGTTTAGCCAGTTTGGCCATTTCAAAAGAGAAATTGTACATCCTCACATCTGGTACCCAAGGCCCCCCTTGTCCCTTGGAAAATCAATTTTACTCATTTTAATCCGAGGTCTTTTTCCTTCCCACAGAAAATCCTTGATAATTTTATCATATCTTTTAAAGATAGGGTCTGGAATGTTCACAGGTATCATCATGGATATATAATTGAACTGTGGAGCAATAACCATTTTGACAACATTCACTTTACCCCACAAAGAAAGTTTCAGCTGTTCCCCATTTGTCCACATTATTTTTATATTTGACAGCAGTGGGTCATAATTCAACATCATTATATCTTCCAAATTCTGAGTTAATTTAACCCCAAGATACTTCATACCCTTTGGAATCCATTTAAAGCCAAATTGGTCACTGTATAAGAATGACATGTTCTAGATATTGGCATAGCCTCAGATTTCTCCCAGTTTATTTTGTATCCTGACACATTTGCATATAACTGAATAGTTCTCATTAATGGAGGTAAAGATTTGAGAGGGTCACGAGATAACAATAAAATATCATCTGCATATAGCATTAATTTGTGTTCCATCCCCTCCTCTACCCCCCTTACTCCCTTAATGTTTGGGTCTGCCCTAATCATAATGGCCAGTGGCTCTAACACTATTGTGAATAATAACGGGGACAATGGGCATCCCTGACGAGTGCCCCTTGAGATCGTAAAAAACGGGGAAGTCATGCCATTTGTCATCACTGCCGCTCTAGGATTTTTATATAATAAGCTAACCCATGTCCTAAAAATATGACCAAACCCGAAATTTGACAGGGCTGTGGTCAAAAAGCCCCACTCCACCCTGTCGAAAGCCTTTTCGGCATCTAAGGATATAGCTGCGATCGGAATGTTCTCTGAAGCGTTTAGCCACATCAGATGCATAAGCCTCCGCATATTATCAGCTGATGACCTTCCCTTGATGAAGCCCACTTGGTCCTTGTGAATTATACCTGGTAGAACCTTCTCCAGCCGTGAGGCCAGAATTTTTGCCAACACCTTACAGTCCATGTTAATGAGGCTTATCGGTCTAAAATTTGCAGGATCAGTTAAATCCCTATCCTTTTTAGGTATCAATGTTATCAATGCTTCCATAAAAGTACTAGGTAACACTTCAGCTTCAAATGCTTCTGTATAGACTTCTGTTAAAATAGGAGCCAATATGTCTACATACTTTTTGTAGAATTCTGATGGAAGCCCATCTGCCCCCGGTGATTTACCAGGCTTCATAGAGGTTATTGCAGCTTTGACCTCTTCTTGCGTAATGGGAACATCTAGAGACTCTGATTGCAAGGCATCTAATTTAGGTAACTTTATATTACAAAAAAATTGTTTCAGTTTTGCTTCATCTAAACTACCTGAAGATGTATATAATTTTTTATAAAACTTTTGAAAAACCTCATTTATTTCCTTTGTCAGTGATACCATAGTGTTCCCTTTCTTAATGGCTGGAATAATGTTAGCAGCGTTTTGTTGTTTTAATTGTCTGGAAAGGAGCTTGCCTGCTTTTTCACCTCCTTCGTAAAACCTAGTCCGTAATCGAAATAATGCATACTCAGCTTTTTTATTGTATATGTCATGTAACTGAAATTTGTATTTACAAATATCCTGATATAAATCATTAGAGTAATGTCTAGCCAACTCCTTCTCCTTTGTACAAATAGTTGCTTCCAAGTTCTTAACCAAGTCTCTTCCTTCCTTTTTCTTTCTTGCTGCTTGAGCAATAAATTTCCCTCTAATATATGCCTTTGAGGCCTCCCACACAGACGCTAGCCGGTCAGTGCTTCCAAGATTCAGTTCAAAGAAAGAGGTCAGATCATCAGCCAACAATGTGCCAAAACACTCATCCTGTAATAATGCAGTATTTAAACGCCACCTTCCCTTTCTACCAGCTTCTGTGTTTAGAGCTATATCCAATTCTACCGTTGCATGGTCTGATAACACTATTGCTCCAATTTTACAATCTACAACTTGATCAATAATAGAATTTGAAACCAAGAAAAAATCTATCCTAGAGTGAGATTTGTGGCAATGAGAAAAAAAAGTATACTCTCTTTGCGTTGGATTGACAAGGCGCCATATATCAGTCAATCCAATATCCTCTGTTAACATATGAAGGGCAGCCCTGTCCCTTGGTATAGAAGGTCCTTTATATTGACTCTTATCCAAAACCCCATCCATAACCTGATTAAAGTCCCCTGCCAAAATTATTTGTCCCTCTTTGTCCCCAATAATCTTGTTTATCTTATTAATAAAACCTGGATCTTCCTTATTGGGGGCATATACATTGCATAGTATCACTTTGACTCCATTAATGAGAGTTTCTATACATATAATCCTGCCATCCTCGTCTTTAGCTTCTGTTAGCATTACAAAATTAAGCCTTTTATTTATTAGGATCATTACCCCATTTTGTTTGCTCGTAAATGATGAATAAAATACATGTCCCACCCAATCTCGTTTGAATTTTTGTGCCTCGTTATCTGTTAAATGACTTTCTTGCACAAAAGCAACATCTACTTGTTTATGTTTGAGATATGACAGAACCTTTTTCCTTTTAATTGGGCTTCCACATCCGTTAATATTCCATGTTATAAACCTGATGTGACTACCTATTTATAAAACAAACAAATGAATCGCACATAATCGTGCGAGTAATTAAATGTGTTAGGTGACTGCCCCCTACTGGGGAATAACATGTTGGACCGTGATGTACATTTTTTAAGTTAAACAGAAAGCAGTTGAACATTTCAAACACAAAAACATTCTGTGACATCCTATTGCTTAACAAAAAGTTACTAACCCCTACCCCGAACTTAATAGAAAAAATAAGAACAAGAAGCAAAAAAAAAAAAACGGTCATACCAAACAGGACCGTCTTCGTTCAAACACCCCGAGATTGCGGTCCGCGAAGTGCCGATTCAGCTATCTAGCCTTTTCTTTGGCTGTCAAAACTGTTCCGAGACAGCACAGGTCTTCGACTCCTCCTCCCACCCAATGCACCTGACCCATAAACTCCACTTCGGCGATCTTGCAACAAACATTTGGTCCCGTTATTCTGGTGCCCCACAATGTTCCTTAATAAACTGCTCTGCATCCGCGCTCGATGTAAACACCCTGTTCTTCCCTTGCCATGTGAAACGGAGTGAGGCTGGATATGCCAATGTATATTTGACATTGACGCCTCTCAGCATCCTCCGGGACGCGGTGAAATCCCTTCTTCTTCTGGCCAACTCTCTTGACATGTCGGGGAAGAGGGAAATCCTACATCCATCCCATTCAATCATTCCCTTTTCTCTGGCCGCTTGTAGTACTTTCTCCCTGGCTGACGAACGCAGGAATTTAATCAAAACAATTCTAGGTGGTCGATCAGCATCGGGCCTAGGAATGAGAACGCGATGCGCCCTCTCAATCTCAAACTCTCCGTTCGGATCAATTCCCAGTCCCTCCGATAGGATTTTATACACGCACTTGATCATTCCACCTGCCTCCAGCCCCTCTTTCAGACCGATCATCCTCACGTTGTTGCGGCGGCTCCTGTTTTCTAAATCCTCAATTCGATTCCACATAACTTCCAGCCGTTTATCGTGCCGTTCGCCGTCACCGACGAGCTTCGAGGTGACGTCTTCCATGTTGGAGATGCGGCCCTCTGCCTCATCCAGCCTTTCTTGGATTGCGTTCACCGAATTTTTGAGATCGGTAACAACCTCTTTGATTGATGACACATCTGTCGCCACCCCTTGTAAGGTAGAGTTCATTTTACTTATTTCGGATAATAAGTTTTCCATGTTTGAATCTTGATCTTTCCGCTGGGGTGACGGTGACTCGTGTGGCGGCGAAGTCTGTCTCGTTGCCATGCGGCTCGTCGAAATCCCCTTAAAATACTTAGATGTGGAGGTCGACATCTGCTATGTAAGGCACCTTTTATAACACAAAAAATTTACCTCACCAGGGACGCTAGTTCTAATAACAGTGTGGAGTGAATATGTTCGAATAAATTGAAAAAAATTGGTGGGCCGACGGAGCTATACAACTATGCTGCCATCTTCCTCGGCGATCTCACGTGACTCCCCGTTTCATCTTTTTTTAATGATTTTAATTATTTTTTTTTTGTTATCTATAATAATCATATCTCGAAGAAGCTATTTCAATGAAAAACCATCAAATGCAACGTTTTTGGAAATGTCAAATTACACTTTTTCATTGTAAGTTATAAGATGACTTATTCTTTTTACTTCCAAAAACTGTACATTAAATTTGTTTTGTTTTTTTACTGTAAAATACAATTTCCCGGTTTTATAGTTTTTGTGATCCTTTTAAAAGTAAAGGAAGTAAAATGTAGTACCATTGTTGTCATTTTATTATTTTATTTGAAATAGATTATTGAAATAAAATCTCAACAGTTTTGGAATTTAAATGAACTGAAGGCATTTTCATGGACCACACTATTGATGTTTATGATGGACTAATGGATGAAAGTGCTGAATATTTCAGATGAACAGTAAAACTGCATCAATTATGAATGCTGCTTGTATTTAGTGATTACACAGGCCAATAACTGAGAGCTCACTGAGGAATATCCACAATATAACAACACATAATAATAACAGCATTTCTTACAGAACTGTTTCTGCAAAATAAGCTTTATTTAGGATGCTGTAACTAAATTTACTAAGCAAACTACTGAATGCTAATCATGACATGGGCTCAGTAACGTTTCTTCTCTATGATGATTTTTGCCATGACTTCATCTTTGTGGAAGTAAATCACAAGAACGGATCTTCGGCAGCCATAACAAACTTTATTACTTAGATGTAATGGTCCTCTCTTATTTGTTTTCATGATAAAACTCTTTGCCTGACGCTTTAAATGGAGAACAGACTTTCATCTTTGCAATCTGGCGTGAGAGTGAGAGAGCACACTGTCCCTTGAGCGAAGGAATAGAAGCACTTATAAGGTGAGATAACCTGACAAGCAAAGTCTTTTTGAAAGTGCGCTTGGAGCGTGCAGTGGACTTTATCAGAGCATTATGGCCAGATGATGATATAAAGTATTCTGATATTTAAATGGAAGCAAAAGCAATCTGACGAGCTATAATTAATCTAAAACTATTTAAACAAAATCTTTCTTATTATATTATGCTGTTTTTATGACCTCATATTCATTGAAAGACTATTGAAAGAAGCAAAAGGATAATTTAGTGAAGGCAAAAAAAAAAATAATACAAAAGGAAATCACCAGCTACACGAATTTATGTCTGTTTATATATATATACAGTCATGGCCAAAAATATCGGAAGAAGAAGGCTCAAAGAAGGTTGTGAAAATTAATCTGCATTGTTAAACCTTTTGATCTTTTTTTTTAATTCACAAAAATCGAACCTTTCATTGGATAATACAAATTTATAATGGGGGGAAATATCATTATGAAATTAATGTTTTTCTCTAATACACATTGGCCACAATTAACGGGACTCTTTTATTCAATATTGTTTTAAACCTCCATTTGCCAGTTTAACAGCTGTAAATGTTCTCCTATTATGCCTGATGAGGTTAGAGAACACCTGACAAGAGATCAGACCATTCCTTCATCTAGAATCACTACAGCTCCATGACGGTGCTTCTTCTGTTCAGTTCACCTCACTCATCTTCTACAGGGTTCAGGTCAGAGGACCGGAATGGCCGTAGCTTGGTCTTGTGCTCAGTGACCATTTTTGTGTTGTTTTTGAGGTTTGTGTTTGGATTATTGTCCGGTTGGAAGATCCAAACATGCCCCATTATAAGATTTCTAACAGAGTCAGTCACTTATTGATTTTTTTATCTGTTGGTAATAGAATTAATTTAATAGAATCCATGATGCCTTGTGTCTAAATAAGATGTCCAGGGCCTCCAGCAGAAATATAGGCCCACAACATCAAAAATACAGCAGTATATTTACATTATATTTACATTTATTCGTTTAGCAGACGCTTTTATCCAAAGTGACTTACAATTGAGGAATACAATAAGCAATACATTATAAAGAGGCAAACAGTCACAGGAAGTGCTTGTAATACAACATTTCAGGCATTGTTCAGAGCAAGAACTAGCTAGCAGGGAGAGGTTAAGGAAAGAGAGCAAAGGTGTTTTTTTTTATTATTATGAAGAAGAAGCAGAAGTCAAGTGAAGACGGAAGAGATGAGTTTTCAGGTGTCGCTTGAGAATTGTCAGGGATTCAGCATTCCGGATGTGGGTGGGAAGTTCATTCCACCAGCCAGGATCGGTGAATGAAAACGTTCTGGAGAGTGATTTTGTGCCTCTCTGTGATGATGCCACGAGGAACTCAAACTCTCCTCCTCACCGTGCATTAGGACTATTTAGACACACATCCTCTTCCAGGCAGTTTCGTAAAAAATGTTGTTGATTGGAAATTCTTAATTATTGCCCTGATGGTGGAAATGGGAATTGTCACTGCTCTAGCTCTTTTCTTAAAGCCACTTCACTAATTTGTGAAATTAAATAATCTTTTGCTGCTCATCAGAAATATATTATTTGGTTTTTCTCATTGTGATTGATGATTAAGGGAATTTGGGCTTTGTTTTCCCTCCTATTTATATTTCTGTGAAACAGAAAGCCATGGCTGGATAATTTCATGTTCATAATCACCCTGGAGTGCTCAAAATTGTGAATATGAATGGGAATATACTTCAGAGATATTTTCCTCATGAGAATTTTTAGGGGTGCCAATAATTCTGTCCAATGTGTATTTGAGAAAAACATTTATTTAATAATGATATTTCCCCCCATTATAAATTCTTATTATCCAATGAAAGGTTCGATTTTTGTGAATATTTAAAATAAAGATAAAAACGATTAATAATGCAAATACATTTTCACAGCCTTCTTTGATCATATTTACCAAGTGTTACGTTATGATGTTTGTGTCTTATTGTGTTTTTCATAATATTTGTATTCTGTTGGATGTTTTCTTTCTTTGAGTTTCAGATCGCCGCTGATTTGCTACGTCTTGCTGCCTATTAGCAGTAATTGGGTGATCAGCTGACGGTTCTCTTTAAAATGTGTCTTCCGTTCTTCAGAAGGTGGCTGGTGTGACTTCGGGCCGGTCGCACTGCTCCAGGCTTCCTGCTGGCCGCCAGACCAAACTGTGTCTTTAGTGCTTTTGATTGTTTTGTTGGTTTGGATTGGAATGTGGTGGAAGTGTAGGAGAGACCTGCTTTCTTTTGTTTAAACCTCATTTGTATGATGTTTATGTTAAGAGTAGTTAGGTTAGGTTGATTGTATTTATTTTCCTTTCCTTTCTTTGTGGTAGGTTAGTTATATTGCTGTTTTATTTTTAGATTGGTTTTGTTTGTTATTTTGGCCTTGGGTCTCTCTGACGAAAGATACCACTAGATTAATCTAGCTTTTTTTTCCTCTTTACATTTCTTTGCCAACAAATTGTATTGCTTTAATATTATTTTTGGTTGGACCGTGGGTCCCTTAAGGAGATCTACTGACTATTGGTGGTTTTCTCTTTGTTATTTACAATAAATTTACTTCATAATTGATTGTGATTTTGTTTGGGTCATTTTTGGTCTGACTGCCTGCCGGAAGTCTTGTCCTTTTTTATTTTATTTATTGCGTCTTACCCCTAGCGGACGTAATAAAATATAAGAATTTCTAGGGGTGCCAATAATTCTGTCCAACGTGTATTTGAGAAAAACATTTATTTAATAATGATATTTCCCCCCATTATAAATTCTTATTATCCAATGAAAGGTTAGATTTTTGTGAATATTTAAAATAAAAGATAAAAACGATTAATAATGCAAATACATTTTTCACAGCCTTCTTTGATCATATTTACCAAGGGTGCCAATATTTTTGGCCATATATATATATATATATATTATTCATGTTCTTACTGTCCAAAAACTACTTTTTTTAAATGAGATAACGTGACAGAAATTCCTGCCAGAAAGGAGTGAAAAAAAGTAATTTCTGTTATGACATCCTGAGGACACACGTCACTTTAGAAACATATTAAATCTGGAACTAGCTAAATGTTTTAAGATTATTCATAAAAAACATAAACACAACAAAGTATATAACCAAAAATAGAAATTTTTTGGAAGTAGCTGGAAGTATGCAATGTCCCTGCATGCTTTATCTCACACACTCTCTCTAGCATGCAGGGACATTGCATACTTCCAGCTATTTGGCTTTCATACATCATTCAGTCTGTTGGTCTTTTGTTATCATAATACAGGACTACAGAAGTTCTGTTACAACATTTCTAAGCATTCTGGAATTTACAATCTGTAATGGATGAAATACCAAAGGAGGTGTTGATACTTCTCAAGGATTAAATACATTTTAACAATATTAGTCTTTACTATCATTTTTGTTTAATCAAGTTAACATATCCTTGGTGAATAAAAGTATTAATTTATTTCAAAGTAGGAAAGAAAAAATAATACTGACCACAAACGTTTAGTATATATTGTTAGAAAAAGGGTTATATTTTGAATTAATGATGTTCTTTTTCATTTTTTATTAATCAAAGAATCCTGAAAAAAAGTATCACAGGACAAAAACAAAAAAAAAAAATGAAATAAAATAAATACCAAGCAGCAAAACTTTTATCAACATAAATCAGCATTTTAGAATGTTTTCTGAGTGATCGTGTGACATTGAAAGCTGGAGTAATGGCTGCTGAAAATTCAGCTTTTCCATCATGGGAATAAATTACTTTTTGTTCATTTTTTACAGTATTACTGTTTTTACTGCATTTGTGATCAACTAAATGCAGCATTGATGAACATAAGAGACTTAATTAAAAACAAATACATAAATACAAACACTTTCTGATACCAAATATTTCTCATCCCTAATGTTTGAATGATAATGTAGATATATAGCTAGATAGATAGCTAGATAGATAGATAGATAGATAGATAGATAGATAGATAGATAGATAGAGATAGATAGATATAGATAGATAGATAGATAGATAGATAGATAGATAGATAGATAGATAGATAGATAGATAGATAGATAGATAGATAGATAGATAGATAGATAGATAGATAGATAGATAGATAGATAGATTATTATTATTATTATTGGAGAAACATAACATAAAAAGAAACATGTTCATTTTCATGCTTCTTCAGCCAAATAATTTATAATGACCATACTGTAATGTTTTTACATTATTATCAAACATATTACAGACAGATAAGTGAATTGAAATAATGGTATTTAATATTGTGTTGTGTTGCTTTATTATACTACTACAATAACTTGCATTATATTCTGACGCCTTTTTTATATATATTTACATAATTTAACCAGTGAAATGTTTTTCGTTGCATAATATGAATAAAAATGACTCTGGCCATCGTTAATATGCATATATTAATGAAAAAGATCTGTCAGTCTGTCACCCTACCCGTGACTTTACTGATTGCAGGGAAGTCTCGCGTTGTCTCGCGTGATTTTCTCTCCACCCCCACCATCCAGCCCCTCCCCTCCGCTCTTTCCGTCTGTATCTCCCTTCTTTCTCTCTCTGGAACACATGAGATTCTCCTCCCGAAACCTGAACCGCAGCAGCAGAGGCATCGACCCCCCTCCCCACACGCACACACAACATGGCTACAATTGTAACCTCGACCAGGTTTACGGACGAGTATCAGCTTTACGAAGAGCTGGGAAAGTAAGTGCGCGCTACATTGTAGCGGTGTGACGTCATTGGCGCAAGTTTCTCTTGTTTGTTTCGTTCCGTTCTTTTATTTGGATGTTGACAGCGGGGGAAATGACTTGCAAAGAGACTCGTAAACCTCTCTGAGAGCCACGCACAGGGGGCTTGATCGGATCAAGACCAGAACGGAGTACTGCACTCAGTCCTGGACCTGATCCGATCAAGCCTCCTGTGCGGATCTAAGCTCTAAACGTTGTTAATGTCAGGTTTAAAATGCTGTAGTGGTTTTGAGTAGCGTCTCTGTGGTGTAGAATGCAGTACACGCTGTGTTTTGTGTTCACGCCTTGTTTTATTTTAAGGGCTTGCTGATGGGTAGGAAGGTTTTCTCGGTTACTTTAGGGTATTTGGCTGCCACTTTTCCTGACATTAACAACGTGGATTGTTTTATGCTCGTAACCCGAGGTTAAATCGCATTGTTCCGCAGCTGCTTAGAATTATTGCAGCGTAGTGCTCTATGTAGTGCACTAAAGAATATGTAGCCGTGTACTTGATACTACTCTGAAATATCGAGTGTGTCGCGCACACAGTTAATAACACTTTAATATCTTAGGAGGGGAGCGATAAAGAGGGATTATAAAATCAATAAATGAGCAGTGACTCCTTTCTGAGAATTCACTCTCACTTTTGGGAAGAGCATTACTGACATGCAGATGCGAAGTGCTCTGCACGCCGCCCTTTTTAGAGGCTAATGTCAGAAATGTAGTAGACAGTGTTGTGTTAAGTCTAATTGTGTGCAGACATGAGAGCATTTTCTGATTTACACTTCTTTTTGTCATTCATAAATGTCTCACGATGTCCGATTTGTGAACGAATCGGTCTTTTGTGTCGAATCTTGTCAATTAATCGGAACGATTCGTTCACAGATCGAACTGAATAGGTCCGAAGATTCACTGCCACTGTAAATTATTGTTAAATAATCATGTAAATGTCACTTATATTTGAGTTGTAAGCGATGAACACATTAAATTAATTACATAAAATTACATTCAGTTATAACTCTATATAGTCAATAGATACGTTCAGTTATAACTCTAAATAAATAGCATTTTTAGAACTCAGTGGAATGTAAAAATGAATAATTCTTTTAAGCAAACTGTTGGACTACTCATCAGTAATTTATAATGGAATCGTTGTTACGTCATCAATGACTGACAGCTCTTCCGAGTTTGCGAGAGTCAGGTGCATCTTTTACTTTTGAGGGAAATTAAGCTTTGTCTGTTCTTCGTTTGCAGGGGTGCCTTCTCCGTGGTGCGGAGATGTGTGAAAAAATCCACTGGCCAGGAATATGCTGCGAAAATTATTAACACAAAGAAACTGTCAGCAAGAGGTAAGGTATTCGATTCAGCACTCTTTCAGTGTACGCGGTGCAGTGGGATGAAGTGCTTGGTGTTTTATTTTGCTCAGCGTTCACTGAAAAGACATTGTCTCTTGAAGTTGGCTTTTAGTCCTTGTCTGTTCTTTTGAGGGCGTATGGTGGCGTACTTGTAAAAGTTGAGTGATTACCTTGTAGCAAATATGCTCGTTTAAGTCATCTGGGAAAACAGACCAAATATATTGATGATTCAGTTTGCACTCGCAGGCTTATTCATTTATTTGTCCAATAAAATACTCTCCCCCTAATACCACCTGTTTGGGACTATCACTAGACAAATATAGTGATCAGGCCAATTAATCAGCTTGTATTTGTCCATTTTTGCATTATTTCATCAAAAGGTTAACAGAAGTAGTTATTTGTCAGGTCCAAAATATACTGACAGCCTTGTCGATGGACAGTTTTTAATGAAATTTGAGTAAATATCGAGTGAGTACATTTTATTTGCTGTAAATAAACTATTATATTTCATTCAATTAAATTGGTTTTCAGGTATCTGCATCGTCTTTCGAAGGGATAGTTTACCCAAAAATGAAAATTCTATAATTAATTACTCACCCTCATGTCATACCAAACCCGTAAGACCTTAGTTCATCTTCAGAACACAAATTAAGATATTTTTGATGCAATCCAAGAGCTCTCTGACCCTTCATAGACAGTAGCACAACTAATGTTCCCACGTCCAGAAATGTAGCAAAAAAATTCGGTAAAACAGTCCATGTGACATCAGGGGTTCAACTGTAATTTTCCGAAGCTACAAGAACACTTTTTTTGCGCAAAGAAAACAAAAATAATGCCTTTATTCAACAACGTTTTGGGTAAACTAGCCCTTTAACAACCCATTCGACCACTACATGTGACTTGCAACACAGTATTATTTATATATATATATATATACACATATACACACACACACACACTCACTGGCCACTTTATTAGGTACACCTTGCTAGCACCGGGTTGGACCCCCTTTTGCTTTCAGAACTGCCTTAATTCTTTCTTTGCATAGATTCAACAAGGTGTTGGAAACATTGCTCAGAGATTTTGGTCCATATTGACATGATAGCATCACGCAGTTGCTGCAGATTTGTCGGCTGCACATCCATGATGTGAATCTCCCGTTCCATCACATCCCAAAGGTGCTCTATTGGATTGAGATCTGGTGACTGTGGAGGCCATTTGAGTAAAGTGAACTCATTGTCATGTTCAAGAAACCAGTCTGAGATGATTTGAGCTTTGTGACATGGTGCATTATCCTGCTGGAAGTAGCCATCAGAAGATGGGTACACTGTAGTCATAAAGGGATGGACATGGTCAGCAACAATACTCAGGTAGGCTGTGGCATTTAAACGATGCTACATTGGTACTAAGGGGCCCAAAGTGTGCCAAGAAAATATCCCTCACACCATTACACCACCACCACCAGCCTGAACCGTTGAGACAAGGCAGGATGGATCCATGCTTTCATGTTCTTTACGCCAGATTCTGACCCTACCATCTGAATGTTGCAGCAGAAATCGAGACTCATCAGACCAGGCAACGTTTTTCCAATCTTCTATTGTCCAATTTTGGTGAGCCTGTGTGAATTGTAGCCTCCATTTCCTGTTCTTAGCTGACATGGAGCGGCACCCGGTGTGGTCTTCTGCTGCTGTAGCCCATCTGCTTCAGGGTTCGATGTGTTGTGCGTTCAGAGATGGTATTCTGCATACCTTGGTTGTAACGAGTGGTTATTTGAGTTACTGTTGCCTTTCTATCATCTCTAACCAGTCGGCCCATTCTCCTCTGACCTCTGACATCAACAAGGCATTTTCGTCCACACAACTGCCGCTCACTGGATATTTTCTCTTTTTCGGACCATTCTCTGTAAACGCTAGAGATGGTTGTGCGTGAAAATCCCAGTAGATCAGCAGTTTTTGAAATACTCAGACCAGCCCGTCTGGCACCAACAACCATTCCACGTTCAAAGTCACTTAAATCCCCTTTCTTCCCCATTCTGATGCTCGGTTTGAACTTCAGCAAGTCGTCTTCACCACATCTAGATGCCTAAATGCATTGAGTTGCTGCCATGTGATTGACTGATTAGCAATTTGTATTACCAAGCAATTGAACAGGTGTACCTAATAAAGTTGCCTGTGAGTTTATATATTACATTTATGCATTTAGCAGACACTTTTATCCAAAGCGATTCAGTTTATAATTTTTTTTTTTTTCAGAATGTGTGTTCCCTGGGAATTGAACCCACAACCTTTGCGCTGCTAACGCAATGCTCTAACCACTGAGCCACAGGAACAATATATATATATATATTATTTTTTTTAATTAATTTTAGTTATGTGCTTTTGTCATTTTTCTAAAATTTTTATATAGCTTTAATTTAATTCTATTTCAGTTTTAGATTCAGTAATTTTAGTACTTTACCTCAAACTTATTACATTTAGCAAGGCAGCATGTCTAATTGAATTATTTTTTAAGTTGAAGGTGTTTTTTTTAGGATTTAATTTCATATTTATATTTGGTTTTATTTCATCTTTATTTCAATTGCCAAAAATTATTTTTAATAGTTTTGGCGTTAGTTAACAGTAACTACGCAGTAGCAATAACATGCAGTAAGCCAGAATTCATGGCTGTAGCTGTGTTTTGAAACCTTGCCTGCCGAGATGGCCGCAGTCCTTCAGATAGAGCCCAGTGTGTTCATGTTTGAAAGCATGCAAAAGCATTTGCCTCTGCCTCTGTCCAGCCCTGTTTTTACTCAGAACTTGAAGAGACGCATGAGAATACGTGCTGTGCCCTGCAGCACAAATCTGGCAAATAGTCCCACCTGCAGTTTTGCAATAATTTTGTAAACATTTTTGCGCAAGCATGTGTTTATCAGTACCATGTGTCGCAGAACTTACATGCTTTGTTGTGCAGCTCCTGAAGACGAAAGCTGCTTTTGATTAGAGAAAAAAGAGATGGCGCTTAAAAAGGAAAAAAAATTTTTTTTCATTTTTTGAAAAATTGATTTTTCCAGGAACACACAGATTTAAGGTGTGTTTAGAGGTTGGATATATTCATTGGCATGTTGTTGCTCTGATAAATGGGAAAACTTGCGGTATTGTGGGAATGTCAGAAAGGCCTATAAGCTGAGTCATACTCGGAGGAGGATTCTGGGTCAATTCAGCTGATAGTAAGCTTTATTTTTATTGCCGTGTGAAATTCTGACAGTGTTGCATCCGGGGTAAAGCTGCTCTGAGCCTCTGATGATCGGTTGACTTAGAAGTGAATCGTGTTCAATGATTTGCCTTTTTTAAATCAAATAAGCATTATTCTGAATAAGCTTGTTGTAGTTTTGGCCTGCTGCGTTTTATCTAGTTGTACCTGCCTCAGCAGGTCGGAGAAGCTCGTTTATCATAACGGCAGAAGGTTAGTAAGTGAAGTGTCTGGGGCAGTACGTCTTTCTACCTTCCTCGATTTGCTGAGTTGCAGTTTTCCATGCAGCTAATGTGAAATTAAGTGGGGCGCATTGGACAGTGAGGGTCTTGTTTACGGCATAGCCATTTTCTTTGTTGAGTGCTCGTCTCCAGCAAGCCGGCCAATTATGAGACTGGCCTGTGCTCCAGCCATCCTGTTAGCAGAGCGAGAGGGGCGTGACGGAATCCGCTAATACACAGATTGTGGAAGGAAAGGTGTGGTTCTCGTCATCCTGGTGTATCTCTAGATTCAATTCATCCACGTCTCGTTTGAGATGGATGCTTGGTTTAATGTTCCCTCAACTTTCGCTGACGTGTGGGCATTTAATTCTAGTTCAGCTCAAATTGATTAGTTTGCAGGGGATGGGAGTCTAATGATTTGATTTAATGCAATGATTCAGATTCCGCTTAATTAGTTTTGTTCCTTAGCGATTCTGTTAATGATTCTTAGTGCTTCTAAATGAAGTTGCAAATAATTGATCCTAAATATATCATACCAGTTATTACATTTTGTTTATATATTTATGGACATAAGTATGTAATACTCATTCTGTATTTACTGTACTCTGAATATTTCCCTGAAGGACTTTCTGAAGATTGGGGTAATGGCTGGTTCGCCATCACAGGAATAAAAGACATTTTAAAATATAATTAAAACTGCAAATTTTGAATTGTAATATTATTTTATGATATTACTGTTTTTACTGTATTTGTGATCAAATAAATGTAGCCTTGGTCAGTATAAGAGACTAATATTAAATTATGAAAAAATATGATGTTTATATATATATTATGTTTTCATTTTTAAATAATTTTTTTGCTGACATTAAACTTTTGAATGAGAGTGTATATTATTTACGTGAATATGGAGAATATAATTTATAATTCATTTAATATATTAAAATTTTCCTGAAGTCAACTGGCCAATGTATTTGTTTTATACAATTATAAAAATACCAAAATATATAGCATTTATAATATATAAAATTATAATTTTTTTAAAATAAAAAATACCATATCTATAGGTGGGACTAATTACCATAAGTTTATATATTTATTATATTATATGTAGTATTATATATTTACTTGTCTTTCTCAAGACATTTCATTCAGACTAAGTTTACAACTACAGCGAAAGCTGATTCATTCACATTGATAGAAGAATGCAGACATTTAAAGAACGTTAATAGCACCACCATCATTAAATTATTTGATTCTAGTGTTTAAAAAAGTAGACACATTTTTTGAGGCCATTTGTTAAATAAATAAATAAAAGTAGATTAAAGTGGTGTTGCTGAAATGCTTCACTCATTTGTGGGTTTTTTACCAAGAGCTTGATGCAGTAGCTAGGCAACCGTTTACTTGGGCTGTATTTGATTGGTTGCCACAAACGAGGAGACTTGAGTTGTGGATGAGAACAGACAAAAATCTCCCATAATCCGCTACTGCCTGGTGCCCTGACGCGCACCACACGTCTGCAGAGAAGCCACACGTGAGCCTGACAGGGGCTTAGAGTAGATGAGTCTCACTCCGTCCGCACACCTACTGCCCAGATCTGTCGAACAACCCCACTGCTTTTCAAAAACTGAGGTCTGTTCGGTTCACAGACCCTGTGCCAAATGCAGGAATCCCTTTACTTATTCGCCCAGGTAAACATTTCTGTGATTAGTGCTCTCATATGACGACCTTAGCAGGTGGGGGAGGGGTTTTCTGAGCCAAGGAAATGAATGGCGTAATGACAGCAGCTGTGTGCGTAACGCTTGCAGCTTGGCTTATTTTCTGTCGTTTGGAAACACGAAGGTTGAATGGCTGTAGAAATAGCCGCAGAGATCTGGTAGACACGTGTGTCCCCCCCCCACTGGGGTGCAAACGCTTTCCAAAGGGTCTTCGCTGACTCATGGTCTTTAAAGAGCACAAATTAATACAGGCAAATTACTTCTTTTCATTTGAGAAATGGCAAAAAAATGGGATTTTCTGCTCTTTTTTTCTGGTTTTGTTGCTATTCCTAATACAGTTCTATCTCTCAATACAAAAAGAAAATCAACATCCGCTTAAATGATGCTATATATAGAACCAACAGGTCAATACCAGCTCACTCATACACAAATAGCCCGACTGTCAGAAAAAATGACAAGCAATGTATCAATAATATCAATATACAGGCAAGGATAATGTAAGCATAAGTAACAGTAGCCTTAATCATTCAATCAATACTAAACCAAACAACCTCATGTACAGCATAAACATCTCAAACTAGTAGAGCAGAAAAGACAAACGTTTAGTATGTAAAACTAATGTTGACTCTTAATTAACCACTTCTTTAAGCGAAACTTAAACTAATACTTCTTCTTTAAAAATATTTTTGCTGACACCAAACTTTTGAATGGCAGTTAAAATTATTTATATGAATTATGGGAAATAAAATGTATTTAGCAGGTTCACAATAACCGTAAATCAGGTGAAGATCAATCTATTTCCCCAAGCATTTATGAAATTATACAAGGACGACTGTATCCCACAAAATTCAAAGCATTTTAGGGATTTTCAGTTTATAGTGTGACAGCCTGTGTGCTTTCTGTTGACACATTTTATAAAAGAAATGATACAATTATTGTTTAATCTTAGATAATTCGTTTTTTCCTCCCCCCACTGCAGTGTCTGGCTTTCACATCTATGTATCTGTCCTCTTCTCTCTTACCTTGCAAGGGGGATTGCTTTTGTATCGAGGTTAATCCACTTATTTAATTGTATTTCACAGGCTCAGACCAGAGTGGGATGCATAACCATCTCTTACACTGCACTTGTGTTTTTCTTTAGCTGTGTCGTCATACTTTCTCTGTCTTTGCAGACATATGTTGTTTAAACTTCACCTTAAACCGTTACGAAAGCTGCACAGGAGATTCGAAAGGCTCCTCGGATCGAGTGGATTCAGTTTAAGCTGCCATTGAGAGGACTTAACCTCCCTGAGGCCGACTTGAGCTCCAGTCCCCTAAATGACTCAAAGCTTGTTTTGTTTGACAAAAACTGACACGGAGTCTGAATTACCTCCGAATTTTGTTGTGATACTGTAACGCCACAGTTCATTTGGCAGATGTCCAAAGAGCTTTACGATTCCTAGCCTAGTGTTTGCACACACAAACACACACCCACAATGCATATATGTTGTGTGGACATTTGCATTATTCCTCTGAAATGGCTTAAAAGGGTGTGACCCCTGCAGTAAAATGATCAAATAGTGCTGTCTGAAGACTTGTCCTCTACTATGTGAATTGCTTTGCCTGCCCTACAACATCATGCTCTCCCTCTGACTGATCTGACCAGAAGCGTTATAACGCATTTGCATGTCGTGGGTCATTAAGATCACTGTCAGTTATCCTGCATGCATCTTCCCGACTGCTCGCTCCCCAGCGCTTCATCATTGGCGTAGTCATTTCCAGCTGCCCTGTTCACATTTTTGCTGTGCCGCTAGTTCCCCTGGATGAGATTGCAGAAAAACCACAAAGGGGGGTTGTGAAGTAGCACATGTGCACTGCAGATAAAGTCTCTTTTCACAGCGTACCTGTATTTCTCTCAAGCGTTTTTGGTGTAAATTTCATCAATTAGAGAAATGATAGAAATAAATTGGTTAATATTTTTGAAATTTAAGCCATTTTTAAATATAATGTTAAAAATGTTTATTTCTGTAGTTATGTCATTGTATTGTTTAATGGATTAGGAACCAAGATCCTTTTCTTTTTTCCACAAAAGATTGCAATACTGTTTAAAAATGAATCAGAAACACGAATGAAAGATTGTAATGAGCCAGTCCTTTTTAGTGAATCACTAGTTGTTCATACAACATGTAGTTAAAGATGTACATTGTTTTTTTCTTGTCAGCAGTTTTTCATAAATATCTTTTAAATTAAATAACTACTGTTCAAAAAAAGTTGGGGTCAGTATATTGTTTTTTATGTAATTAATATATTTATTTAGCAAGGATGCATGAAATTGATAAAAAGTGACAGTAAAGGCATTTATAATTTTAAATGTAAATGCTGTTTTTTAAACATTCAATTCATTAAATAATCCTGAAAAAAGTATTATGTTTCCAAAACTGTTTTTAACATTGATAATAAGAAATGTTTTTTGAGCACCATTGTAAAATGTATCAAAATAGAAAGCAATTCTTTTAAACTGTAATAATATTACACAATATTACTGTTTTCACTGCACCTTAGAGCAAATAAATGCATCCTTGGTGAGCTTCTTTTTTTTCAAATGCATTTTAAAAATCCTACCGACCCCAAACTTTTGAACTTTTTACTTTATTTTTTTTTTTTTTATTAGTTTATTATTAATAGGCCATTTATAGGATTGCATGTATGTTGTTAGAAAATCTGTGTAAATGCATTTTTGCATCAATTGTTTTAAATTAAGCGCATTTGGAATTGCATTTCATTTATTTTATTTATTTTTTGTTTAAATATTGAGTCCTTAAGAGTACTATAATAATCATTAATGGAACTGGAATTGGAAATAGACCCAGAAATAATTTTCCATCCCTAATTAAATAATAAAGTGATGTGACATACGGCCAAGTATTGTGACCCATACTCGGAATTCGTGCTCTGCATTTAACCCATCCAAGGTGCACACACACACAGCAGTGAACACACACACACACCACGAACACACACCCGGAGCAGTGGGCAGCCATTTATACTGCAGCGCCCGAGGAGCAGTTGGGGGTTCAGTGCCTTGCTCAAGGGCACCTCAGTCGTGGTATTGGAGGTGGAGACAGTGCTGTACATTCACTCCCCCCACCAACAATCCCTGCCGTCCCGATATATTATATCAGCCATCTGCCTCTCTGCTCTCTAGATATCATATAAAAACTCGTATTGGTCTTCCACTAGTGCAAACACACAAAGCATATTCAACAATTGGTTGTTATCAGGCAGTGTAGTACATGATAGGAATGAATCCGAGGAATTCAATTTTCCTAGTGTGTCGAGCATGTATAGGACAGCCCAAATCTTAATCCCCCTTCCTCTGGGATCATTGGCCCCTTTGTTCTGCCTCATTCTGAACTCCATTGTGTGAAAGTAGAGGTGCTACAAGGACTGATAGAAAGACATCCTCGCTACATGAAACGGAGCGGCATTGTTCAACTCTTCTCTTCCATCCCTCTCTCTCTGTAATGGGAGCCGCGAGTGCCCAGCCTCACTCATTTTGGGCTCTTTGTTCTGAGCTGCTGCATACTGTGCCTTTAGTAGAACTTCCATCCATTGCTCTCCCTCCCGTTCCTTTCTGCTTTTTTCCCATTTTGTTTCGCTCTGCATCCCTTCTGTTCCTCATTTCTTCGGCTGTGATAGCTTTATTAAAATCAGGTTATTGCGCAATCACTTTGCTGTTTTCCCGACAAAATGAGGTCTGCTCAATTTTCACACACTTCGTTTATGAAAAAGAGGGGCAGTAAAATGAATCGGATATGAGGCTTTAGGAGGTAGAGCTAGAAAAATGTGATTACTCACCTGTTGGATGTGGGAGTAGATATTTCTGGTTCCTATTAGTGTCAGAAATTAACTTTATTAAGGAGCAATTTTCACTTCCTGGAATTTAATTCCGGAGTCATTTTTATGAGGGTACGTTTTATTTGATAACCATATTAAAATGTGCAATTCCATTTATATCAGTATTTCTCAACCTTTTTGAATAGAAAGCACCCCTTTATCCAAGAAAATATTTTTGGTAGTGTTTGGGCTGGTTCATTTCTGACCCTCGTCTGGTACCTACTGCATAAATCCTTCTAGGGAGAGAGACAGGAAAGAGGGAATGAGACGGAAAGAGCAAGAGAGCGATTGCAGGCAGAAACCTTTGCCAAGTTGTACTGAAAGTGAATGGAACCTGCTAGAATGACTCAGGAAACTTAAAGTGAGTCAATCTATCTTTTGAAATGTTGATTGTCATGCAAATGGCCCTTTCTAATCAGGTGAAGATGTGGGCTGTAATAAAATGTTAATGAACGGTGTAGCTGCCAAGCTGATTGCATGCGATTGTTGCTAAGTGTGATATGATTCCGCTGTAATGAGAAGTGTTCAGTCCACAATTAATGCTAACGTGCTCTGACCCACAGCCATGAGGAACCAAAACCGAGAAGGTTACTTCCTGTCCAGATAGTGGTCGGAATAGTTAAATTACCTAAAGATGATCACGTACACGCTAGCGTATTATGTGTTCTTTTGTTTCTTACAGCTTTGGATATGTGTGAAAGCCTTCATTCAGAGGTGAGGCTGGGATAGGAGTGGGCGGTATGACAAAATATGACATCACTGGATGAGTAATTTTATATTCCAATGATGGTATTTATCATGAAATAGTTGTTTTTGTTAAATTCAACCCCCAGATGTTTTATGTTACATAACCATGTCTATTTTTCAGTAATCTAATGAAAAATACTTTAATGTAATTATGATGTAAGATTCTTTATAGCATATGAATACATTTTAATGTAATTTATCAGTGATTTTTGCTGGAAAGTCAACACCATGATATTGTTTATGCTATGTAACTATCTATTTTTTTTTATAAATGAATGAAAACCACTTTGGTTTTGTAACGTTTGGAACCAAAATTAAAGATTGTTTATAAGTAATAAAAAATATGTTTGTAAAACATTACAAATATGACTAGATGCGTGTGCAGGGAAAATTCAACCCCCAGATATTTCATGTTACATAACTGTCTATTTTCCATAATGTAATGAAAAAAAAAAATGTGGTTTTGGAAGCAAAATGTAAGATTATTCATAACAAATGAACAATGTGTCTGTCATGACTAATATGAATAGGCATGTACAAATATATCCGCAGTGACCACATATCAGTTGGATTCCATATTAATATAATTCCATAAAATCTCGACACTTTATAAGGATTTTTTGTATTTATTTGCTGACAGTTGTGTTCAGGATCTTGGCTGCATTTCATGTTATCTGGCTAAAACTGTAGCTAGTGAGTTGGCGCTCTGGGTGGCATTGAGTCATTGATCTTTTCTTACAGCGTGGTTGAGTTAAGCCAGGGTCCTCGGAGATCTGCACAGGCCCTGGCACGCCGCATCGGAGAGCTCTGCCTACCCACACACTCAAACGCAATGGAAATGCTAAATTAGTCAGCTTGCTAGTTCAGCAGAGAGCGAGGGACCCAGTAGAGAATGACTTGTGACACTTTTTAGCTGTTTGAAACCAACTTGGAATAACAGAAATGACACCGCCGTGCAGGGAATATGTGAATCCATCTTGTAAACGTTGAATCTAGAGTGTGCGCCTCTAGACTTTTGGGATTGTGAAGACTGCTGTTGCACTGCGCCAGACTAATGATAGGTTTATTTCTCTCTCTCTCTTTGTAAAGTAATCCTTACATACTCCTCTGACACTCCAACCTCCTGTGGATAAATATTTGCCTACTGCTCGTGCTCTGTTGTATAATGGACCCTTACTTTTTACTGTGTTTGTACTGAAGTGTATGTCATGTGAGCTGAGGTACTGGTCATCACGAGTGCCTCTCTTGCCTTTTTCTTGCGTTGTCTTTCTCTTGTTTTGCAGAATTTTAAAACCGTTGGTCTGGGTGGTGTTGTGATGGTAGAAATTGTACCATTTGGTTTGCATCCATCAAGATTCGGAAAAGTTTACATTTCTTTAACATTTGTAAAATACAATTTAAAAGTTTTCTATTTAATTATAATTTAAAGGAAAAGCTAATTTTTGGGGCAAGCCATGATGCAAAAAAAAAAAAAAAATCAAATGAACAGCATTTCATTTAAAGAGTTTTTTTTTCTTTTTAGTATTTTGTCAATTAAGTGCATCCTTGCTGAATAAAAGTAAAAAAAATATGATTTTTATGCGTTGTTAAATGTATTTTAATCAAAGTGTTAAAAATGTATTAATTTTATATATCTGTATAAAACAATATCTTTATCTATTTTTACCATGATAAACAATTTCTAAATTTTGACACACTGCCCACATATTTCTTGATTTGTCATTTGTTACCATTACAGCTATTTAGCCAACATCTGAAACTCTTTTTATGTTTTTACACGTCTGTATCTTTTCATTTTTTTCTATCTTCCTCTTTTTTGTGTTGGTTGTGTTGTTGATCTGCTGTGGGTGTAAGACAGTTTTGCTAGCCACTATGTTTCTGTACACACTCTGAAACATGCAATGTCATGGAGTGCTCCTCTTTATCTGGATTGAACAGCTGAGCTAAAACACACTCATTTCCCTCACTCGCTTTTTTGTATCCTGTGAAGCTGTCCTCTATCTGTCCCTTAATCACTCTGTCTGAGTCTTTCACAGTTCACACAGCACAAAGCTCAAGATCCATCCTGCCTCTAGAGACACAGAACTGCCTCAGCTCCTAGAACACGGAGTCCCATTTCTAGCCAGCACTGTTATCATTCAGAATAAAACAACTAGTTCACTTCCTGAATTGCTCTGAAGTTTGAATCAAACAGTATGCAGAATTGCAATTCAAATTTAAGGAAGTGAAATTAAAGTAACTGAAAAACTAAGAAATGCATATAACTGCAGTAAGTGTCTTTTAACTAGAAAAGGAAAGTTTATTGAGGCTGAAATTCTACAATTATTCAGTTCGAAGATGTTATCAGCCCTACATACAGAAAATACACTTTAAAAAAAATATATATATTTTCAAATGTAATTTATACCTGTAAAGCAGATTTTTCAGGTTCATTACTGCAGTCTTCAGTGTCACATGATCCTTCAGAAATGATTCTAATATGCTGATTTGCTGCTCAAAAACATTTATTATCATTATAAATGTTGAAAAGAGTTGTGCTGCATGTGGAAACCATTTTTGTTGAATTCTTTGATGAATAAAAAGCTTAAAACGGAATAAAAGTATTAATAAAAATAGATCTAGCTTACTAATTATTTAAATGAATTGGACCAGAGTGGAGGAATAGCCAGAATGCCATTACATTTCAAATTTAATTCTGAATTTTGCTGAATTCAGCTCCCAATGAAAACCGTCTCACAATAGTCATAAAGAATACTGCATTCTCTCTGATTACAGTGTATTACCGCACATTAATAACAATGAGTCTTAGGCTGATTGATAAGCTGAAATCTGTATTGATCTCTTTCAGCAAAGCGGTTTTAATGGCTTCATTTGTGAAGTGTGTGCTGAGGGTTAGAGAAAAGCCCTGCTCCAAACTCCTTCCTGCTGTACTGTGAACGTCTTCCTGTACTGTTTTGTGCTATGTAAGGAAGGAAGGGTGTCCTAAGTAACTGAACGAGCTGTTGTTTCTCACACCTTTGCCTCTGAAAGTGGAGTATGTGGAAGCATGTTATAGGATGTAAGTAACATAATTTTTGCATTAGCAGTAAAGGCCGTTGCAGAGGAACTTTAATGAAATCACCTTTTTTGACTTATACAGTAATGTGCATTAATGGATTCCCAGGATTTAAATGTGTAACTTGAATGCAATGTAAATCATTTATTATAAAAGTCTTCTGCAAATGCGTAAATGTGAATGTAATGTAAATGAATAAATCCAGGAGCATTTATTGAAATAAATGAGGTCAGTTTAATTGAATCGATATGTTGGACAGGTAATCCATCAATAAGGCGCCCTGTCTTGTATTGAAAGGGTTAGTTAAAACTAGTGCTTGTAGAAGCAAGGCGGTGTTAGTCCTTGTTGAGCTGTTATCGCTCCCCCGCACCGTCTCGGAGGAGAAAACCTGCCGTTGGCTGTTTTAATGAGATGTATCTGTGGCCATCTCGGCTTCTGCCTTCAGAGGAATGTCAGAGGAGAGGAGCGGAGCGGATTGTTTCTTGTTGAGTGTCTCAGTCCTTCTTGTGATTTAGATTTGCTTGATTAGATGGGCGTGTTGTGTTTGTGTTCTTCTGAGCAATGTTTACAGCAGCTCTGCAGAGAGTAGACCTGCAGGATTGTGGGATTGAAATGTTTGGAAGGGGCCGCCTCACATAATCAGTGGGTCGTCATACCATAATTATGGTATATATTTATTTTTTACATTATTTTTCTTTCTTATTACATCATTGCCTTGTATTGTCCAGGAGACCTTTGTGTGTTTATTCCCCCCAGAGAGACTATTTTATTTATTTATTTTTTATTTTATTTTGTTATATATATATATTTATTTATTCAAGTGTTGTTTGGACGGGTATCACCTAAGGGCGAGAATCAGTGGGTCACAGAACAATAATTTCATATTCATTCATTCATGTATAATTTATTTATTTAATTTTTCTTCTGTGGTTGCCTATCTTGGCCTGGACACTTTCACTGAGGCTTTTTATTCAGTATTTATTTCATTTCATTTCAAGTGTTGTTTGGAAGGGGTCTCACCTAAGGGTGAGAATCAGTGGGTTATGAAACAATAATTTTGTAATTTATTATTATTATTTATTATTATTTCCATTATTTATTCTTGGCCTGGACACTTTCACTGATGCGTTTTGTTTTTTTTTTAGCATTTTTTTGAGTTTGAATTTTGGTTGAATAGGAATAAATAAGTGTGCGTTGGCCTAATGCCATGATATGTGCAAGTTGTTTTTTTTTTTTTATTATTCATATATTAAGAAAAATGAACTGAAAATATCAGTTCTCTGAGAAAATCAGTCACACGGTGAAATAAAACAATAGTTGTAAAAACAGTTTCTCTTGCGCATCACGCACAGCATGATCAGGTTTGGGGTGGATTATTATTATCAGAGCAGGATTATTCAAAATCAACTTAGAGTCTGGAGTAAAACAAAGGACTTCATCTTTCACAAACAAGATAAGGTGCGCTCTCATGGAGATTTTTGCTGTCACACCTGATAGGACTCGGTACGTGTTTGCGATCTGACTGGCCTATTAGCTGTGATCTTATCTCATATGAAGTTATTTGTCAGAAGAAAGTGTGTGTGAAGTATGGCAGAGAAGCTCTCAGCAGGGGAGAGTGTTCACGGACTCTTTGAAATGAACATTCTGCCTTGAGATATGAAAAACAGCGAAACGTGTTGCAGATCTCTTTAGGATTTAGTAAAGGAAAATTGACAGCATGCATATATACAGAGCAAAATGTGCAGCTCTGCCAGGTTACATAATTATAATGTTTTTTTATGTGTATTGCAAAAGGCAAAATTGTTGATGCACTATTTAGTAAAAAGTCTTCTTTGTAGTTTCTAAATTGCCCAAGACAAAACATCATGGGATTCAAATGTGAATCTTTTTGTAGTGTAGAGTATTTTCCTCTGGTGTTTACATTATATAATCCCTCTGCTTTAATGAACGCCTCTTACAGCATCACACGCGGGTTGCTGTTTTTTGGCGTGGGGCGTTCGCCTTGCTTTCGTTGTGCTGCCTCATTAAACACGGAGTGAGCTTTTCCTATACGGTTCTCCTGCACAGTCATGATTCTTCAAATATGGCTCTGCTGGTTACTGCGAACAGCTGTTTGCGGGTTCCTGATGGAACATCTAATTTGCTGAAGATCAGAAAGCCCATATGCTGCACTCCAACGGACTTGTGTTGTTGTTGCCTTGTCTGGATTTATTCAAAAAGCTATTTCTCCCCCATAGGAAAGCCTGCTGCAGGTATGAATGGTCGCGTAGGAGGGAAAAAACGGTGGACTAAACAGTTTGTGTGTGTGCGTGTGTTTTGTCTGTGTTTGTGCTTTAGGTCACTCCCAGAGGGCCTCATCTCTCCAAATATATCTACGCTCACGTCTGAGGGGACGCACACCTTCTCCCTGGGCTATTCTTAGGCCCTCGTTCTCTCTCTTTTTCTCAGGTCCTTTCGTTGGTTCATCCCATCGTGGAAATGTCAGGCGCACACACCAGGCTCCATAAATTCTGATGCAGGCTACTGGTCAATTTTTTTTAGAAAAAAAACAAAAATGAAACAATTGCTCAAAAATGTATACAAATACAAAATAACTGTTTTTGAATTAATTAAATAATTATTTTTTATATAATGCAAAAATGTGTAGTGCGCTAACAATAGATTTTTGAACAGTCGGCAGACAAAAAAATACACACACACACACACACATACATATATATATATATTAGGGGTGTAACGGTTCACAAAAGTCATGCTTCGGTTCGATGCGACAGTGGTGTCACGGTTTGGTACGTTTTTGATACGGGGGAGCGGGGCAACTGGTTACGTTGCAATGTTGGAAATATTTCTGTTTTAAACCATGAAGGTGAGCCAATGATATCACACAAGCATAAAATAAAAGCTTTTCATTTCATTGATTTTTATTAATGACTGCAGTGTTAATATTTTCATTATAGAACTATAATTTATTGTATAGCTCAAAAGACCTGTTTTAAAAGACCTTTTTTTTTTTTTACATTTTAATTGAGGAGTAAATAGCCTAATCTTATCCTCGCAGCGTGTCAGTTATGTGGTAATTATTGCGGGGCAATTTAATTGTAATTTTAATTTAATAATAAAAGTAACTTCATAATAATAATAGGCCTAATAAAAATAAGAATGTAACAGGCCTACATTAATTGGAAATGCCAAATCCTCTTAAGATTGCCAATAATTGATGTTTTTGACTATCGTCGATACAAGATCATCGTCTTTTGACGCACCCCAGCAAGGGGAGGTTATCGCGGGGCAGACAGCACGATGCCTGTTACTTCGTTTGGGCTGCGTTGTTGAGTGTAGTGGCACTGATATTTCACACACTTTAAGCTCTTTTAAGTTTGTAGTGCACACTGAACCGAAAGCCTCGTACCGAACGGTTCAATATGAATACGTGTATCGTTACACCCATAATATATATACATTTTTTTTTTTCAGTTAGTCTGAGCTAATATGTATACATGTATACATTTTAATACTTTTATTATCATTATTTATAATTTTGTTTTATTGTATATAATACCTTTTTTGTAATATATTTTTTTAGATACACACATATATATTAGACTTTTTTTTTTTTTTTTATCTGAGCAAATGTGTAAAATATACATGGATATATTTTAAAAAAATAAAAATATAATTTTATATATTAATTATTATATTATTAATTATACTTATATTATTATTGTATATAAATATGATATAATATTTTAGTAATTTCAGTTGTTTATTTTTTTTTAAACAATTTTATATATATATAATTGCAGCAGTGTGTTTAGATTCTTGCTCACTTTTCCTTTTCACTCTCCCTCTCTTCTTAAAAATACTGGTTCCAAAAGGGTGTTCTCGCACCAGTGCCATAGAGGAATTATATTGGGGTCTTAGAAGAACATGGAACCTTGAATAGTTCCTAAAATATTTTTTTTGTCATAGTATAAAATAGAAATTTTTTTCCACTACAAAGAACCTTTTGTGTAATGAAAATGTTCATGGAAGCCAATAAACAACCTTTAATTTTTAAGAGTGTATAAACAGAGTAGCCTATAATAAGCCTGTTTAAAACCTACTGTTCCAGAGGTTTGTCTCACCTTGAGAGTTCCTCACAGCCCTGACGGCACTTCTTCCTCATCTTCGAGCTTGACACTCCCATTCTTCTTCCTGCATGTCCCACTTTCTCTCCATCCTGCGTCTCACTCCTTTCTCCTCTTTCTTCCTCCAGAGGGCTACTTGTGAATTATTCAGTCTTGTTACATTACAGAACGGCTCGGCGTTTTCTCAGGAAGGGAGAGTGACTCGCTCCGTCTCTTTTATTAGAGCGTGAGCAAACAAGCGCTGTGCCTCATTCACAGGCGCGCTGCTGGAGCCAGCCGTTTAGGTGTAATCAGATGCTACAGGACGCGTCTCCGCACGCCTCCCTGATGCAGTTAAAATGCAGATGAAATGAGCTGAATTGGATTTAGCGCATTTGAAACATGATACAAGTTATGTTTGGTGATGTGTTCAACAGCTTGGTGCGCCTTTCTGATTGTTTGTGGAAAGATGATGCACTCGGGATATAAAAAGACAGTATATCACACACAGATTTGCATGTGTCTCTGTGAAGACATTAAAGTTGTTGGCTCAAGTCATTAGATTGCTTGCAAGGCAGTTTTGTACCGATATTCCTCACACATTCTGAATTACCCTCAGTATTAAACTTCTCCAGTTAATATTGATCTCCTTCAAACTTTGTTTTTAGATATATTAATCATTTAGTTGTTTGCCGTTGTCTTGTATACATTTCTCAAAATAAAAATGTTTAATATGATCTACAAAAGAACTAAAGTCATACAGGTTTGAAATATGATATTCATTAAGTAAAAGGGTGAGCTATATTTTAAATCTCCATTGACTGACATTGATATAATGTTCAGTAATCAAATTGTAACTGTCAGTGTTGGTGTCATATATGTATGTAATATTTTCATGCTGAATTGTGTATTCTTTCTTATATCTATTTGCATACTGAATGTGATTGGTCTTCTTTGCATACATGTGACCTCTTTAACCATTTACTATCCCATGCTTAAGAAAATGTGCACTTTTGTAATGTATAGTATGCATGAAGCACTACAGCAAGTGAGTAGGTTGTCCAAATAATAGAAATAGACAGATACCCAGATAAAGCATGCTGAGATTCTGAAGTGGACGCTTTACTATCCCATGAGGCTACAGGAGTTGAGGAACTGTCAGATTTAAAGATGAAAATATATACGGCAGAGTATTGTGAGCTGGCAGTTCTTTATGTACCAAAAAGTGTCTCCTTGTGGTTGAATGTTACATTTGGCAGTGCTTATGTTTTTGTGGTTGTTGCTTTTAGTAGGTCAAAGGTCAACATGTATTGGTCACAATGGCAGTATGTAGTATGTATGTATTTATAATAAAAAGTATACTTTATTAATGGTCGGAAAAGTAAGTTGAGGTTTATTACTGTGCGCATTCATACCGACTTTATATTTCAATAGCAGTATTTCTGCAGTTTAGCATAGCATAGCTTAAAACCTTAAGACAGTTCTTCTGCTGCTATACTTGTATTTCCTTTAGGATCTGCAGATCTAGTTATCAGTGTGATTTGTTCTTTATGACTGCTGGGTGTTCCTGAGGACAAATTCGTTTAGTTTTTTTTTTAAATCGAATTGGCATCCATATTGTAATGAAATGTTAAAATTAATTTCATAATAGGTCAGGGACTAGGTTGACTCCATTAGCTGTGGCTTTGCCAAATTTGTTGTCGAAGCTTGTATTTCCTCTCTCTGTCTCTCTGTCATTTTCAGATCTCGAGTCGGTTTGTGTTAGCATGATGTTCTTTGGATCCTTCTCTCCTTGACCCATTTAACGGCCGTGGTCTTTCTCCCTCTGGGCTCTAGTCTTTCCTACGGTTCCCTCTCTCTATCACTCACTCCTGCGTGTGGACATGAGTGGCGTTTTGTCTTTTATCTGACACCGTGTGCATTCATCCTTTCTTACAGCTGGGACGCGTGTCCCTCATCTTCACAGTCAAGTTTATCTCTGTGCCTAAAGTTATATTTTTTCCTCTTGAACACATGCAGATGATACAGTGTTATACCTAATGCCACTGACTGGTTTAAGAAACTGTCTGAAAGTCTGTTCTGCATCCTACTATGGATGAAATCAAACTTCTAAAAAGGTGAAGGCATGTATTTTTAGGTTAGCTTTTAATGTGACATATTTTGTCATTGGATTAAAAAAAATATTTTTTGTTATTAATTGTTATTCATTAAAAATAAAACTATCAATTTGTTTCAATTGTTGAATTTTTATTATGTTTATCTATCTATATCTGTCATACTGTTTTTAATATTGTATTTATTTTATTAAAATATTTTTATTCAATTTTCATTAGTTGTTTGTTTTAGATATTTGAAAATCATTTCGATTTTTTTATGTACTATATTTTATACTGAAAGGCACTGTAAAAGTAATTTATTTAATAATTTATTATTAAAATAAAATAGTAATTATTAGTAACTAAAAAGTGAGTACTTCATAATTATATTATCAAAATACATCCTTAATTTCCCTTTGGGGATCACTATTGAAATTTTGTCTAATTATTATTATTACACAGAAAAATAAGGGTTTAAAATTGAATCTTTTGGGGTACAACAGCTTGTCGCTGGAGCAGTACCCTTAAAAGGACATATTTGTACTTTTTTTTTACCCCTAATAGGTACATATTAGTACCTTAGGAGTAGTAATACGTACTCTTGAGGTACTAATATAGGTAAAAAAGGTACAAATATGTATATGCATAATATGTCATGGCTATTAACAAATATACTACCATTCATAAGTTTGGGACCAGCATTTTTTATATATATTTTATATATATTGCCTGGCGGACATCTCTACGTGGATGAAAGAACATCACCTACAGCTCAACCTGGCAAAGACTGAGCTTCTTGTCTTCCCTGCCACTCCAACTCTACAGCATGACTTCACGATTCAGTTAGGTTCTTCTACAATTACCCCATCAAGTTCAGTCAGAAATCTTGGTGTAATCTTTGATGATCAGCTGACCTTCAAAGAGCACATTGCAAAGACTGCTCGATCTTGCAGGTTTGCACTACACAACATCAGAAAGATCAGGCCCTTCCTTACACAGCATGCAGCACAACTTCTTGTCCAGGCCCTTGTCATTTCTAGGCTGGACTACTGCAATGCTCTTCTAGCTGGACTTCCATCAAGCACAATCAAACCTTTACAGATGATTCAGAATGCAGCAGCACGACTGGTCTTCAACGAGCCCAAAAGAGCCCATGTTACACCTCTCTTTGTCTCCTTGCACTGGCTACCAGTTACACTGATGCTAGCATATAGAACAGCCACAGGCTCAGCACCCGCCTACTTCCACTCACTGATGACAATCTACATCCCCTCCAGAAGTCTGAGATCTGCTAGTGAGCGACGCCTCGTGGTGCCATCACAGAGAGGCTCAAAATCACTTTCCAGAACATTCTCGTTCACCATTCCTGGCTGGTGGAATGATCTTCCCACCCCCATCCGGAATGCTGAATCCCTGTCAATCTTCAAGCAACAACTGAAAACTCATCTCTTTCAACACTACTTGACTTCATCATAAAAAAAAAAAAACATGTCTTTCTCTTTATTTATTCCTTCTCTTGCTAGCTTGTATTTATTTGAACAATGCCTGAGACTTAGTATTACGAGCACTTCCTCTGTCTGTTTGCCTCTTTAAGATGAATCGCTTTATGTGTTCCCCAATTGAAAGTCGCTTTGGATAAAAGTGTCTGCTAAATGACTAAATGTAAATGTAAATATATATATATTTTTTTTTACTTTTAAATTAATGCTTCTGTTCAACAACATGTTAAACTGAACTGATCAAACAAGACCATAAATAAATTTGCAATGTTACAAAATATTTATATTTCAAATTTTGTTCTTTTAAACTTATAAAAAAATTATATATGTGTATATAACTAATTACATACTAATTAAACTAGTTAAACTAATTACATTACCCATTTTCCGAACAAGCGAGCCAGATTAATGGTTTTGTTTTGAAAGAGAAAAAAAAGCATATATAGCTGGACTCGGTCGAGACCAACTAGAACATTTAGCGAGTCCAATGACCAAGTCCGAGTCCAAATACCAACGAGTCCAAGACAAGTCCGAGACGATAGAAGAACGTCTCTAGTCCGGACTCGAGTACTACAGCCCTAGCACAAATGAACATTTAGATGCACACAAATATCTGGTTTTCTAATGAAGTGGATGCACATTTACTGTAACTCTGAAAATGGAAGCACTAAGTGGTTTTGTTGCATCGATGGCCTTTGTTATCCCATTAAAAGACTTCGACCAGATACATCTTTTCATTCAGTCATTGGTTTGTTAATCAGAGTTGCGGCGAGCGTTTGGTTTGGAACTCTGTACATGTGAAGGGCCGTTCTGTTTTACTGAGACTCTAATAACAGCAGCATTTGGAAAAAAGAAGATCTGTAATAAACGTCAGAGAGAAAGGCTTAAATGGCCTGTGAGAGATGACCGGGGTTATAGAACGTCACGTGGAGGGGAGGGCGATGCGCAGCTAAAAGCTATTACATGACGCACGCCACCTTTGCCCACTGCTCTGAAATATTTATCGAGAGGCTCTTTCTGATGAGCCGTAGCTGTTGGTTTCTATCTGAAGGGAATAATGTGCTCTAATTTGCCCCCTCAGGACACGGTGGGGGCTGAGGTGTATGTTGGGAATGTATTGTTTGCATCCGTACCTCCTGTGGCTTGGTTACAGTTGTTTTGCACCACAGGTGCAGTGAGCATTGGGCTCAGTTCCACATTACCCAGAATCCCCTTCTCTGATGATTTCGCTAGCCCCTGTGGAAAGTATGAATGCAGTGCTGCTGTCTAGAGATTCAGATTCTTGTTGTGGATGGCGTAATTGTCCAAATGCTGTTTCTAGGGAAACACTTCCAAACCATTCCCACTTACTGCTGAATCACTTAGACTAGTGATGTAATGTTTCAGTGTTAAAAAACTTTTTCTTATTTCAGCTTAATGTGCTAAAACAACCATGTTTGGAGTAACATATTAAAAATGACAACCATGTTTTGAGTAACATATTAAAAATAACTTTATTATGTATATATATGGTGACTATAACTTATGTTATAGTCTTATGAAAGAAATTAACCCCACTAGTAGTGTTATTTGAGTAGTATGAGTATTTAAGCCAGTGTTTATGTGCTATAGTAGCTTTTTTAAATAATATTTATTAATGTTAGCATTTATTTTATGGTTTCAGTTTTAATTTCATTTTTTGTTTGTTTTACTCATTTTATTATGTTCTTTTGTCATTTTTATTAGTTTTTAAATATATGTATTTAGCTTTGTTTTTGTTTTAGTTAGTATTTCAGCTTAATTTATTTCAGTTAGTTGACAAGACAAAATTATATATTTTTGTATCTAATATTTATATTTTAATTATTATTATATTTTTTTTTTAAGTTTTAATTAACAATAGATCCTATTGTGTAGTGCCATATTTAATGTTTGACAGGAATGAAAAGGGGGCTGTGAGTGATAGAAGTAGTGTTTAATTGATTGTAATGAAGTTTAACAGCATGACAATTGCTTAGCTGACAACACATAAAAAACTCATGCAAAACCTTAAACAGTTGTGAGCTTTGAAATTAAGTGATATGCACTCTTAAAAATAAAGGTTCTTCAAGTGATGCCATGGAAGAACCATTTTTGGACCATTCAGTCAAAGGTTCTTTAAAGAACCATCTCTTCCTTACCTTTTTTATAATCTGAAGAACCTTCTTTCACCATAAAGAACCTTTTGTGAAACAGAAAGGTTCTTCAGATGTTAAAGGTATGGAACCATTCAGACAAAAAGGTTCTTCTTTGACATCATGAAGCACCTTTATTTTTAAGAGTGTAGGGCATTTATACAGTATATGCTATTGTTAAGACTTTAGTCTATTTCACACAGCCTCATTTTCATCTTTGTAAAATGTAATATGACATCTGCCCTAAGGTCTATAACAACACTTGCCACTAATAAAGGTGGATTCAATGTTCTTTCTATATATACTCATCTGTGCATCTTTGTCTGTCCCTTGAAGAGGCATCTGTTGCTTCTCCTGATAATTTGACTGAATCTGTATATTTACAAGCTTTGTCTTGACGCCAGCTGTGACGTATTTCAGGCCTGCAGACCTGAACCAGATCAGAACATTGTCAGTTGTCTTGGCCTAGCGCATCAGGGCTAATTCAACACAACCGCAGCGAATCGTATTTCCACAGCAATTACGCCAGGAGTCTAATACAGTTTGAGTAATGGGAAGAGATCAGGAAAGTCTTTGTAACCAGCTGTTTTTGTTATTGTTGTGCCAGCGCTAGATTTCTAGGTTGTAGCAATCTTGAGCTTGAATCCCAGTTTTCCAGTCAAATGTCTTGCTTGAAGACATATTTTGTCCTCTAGCTAGTCTTAATTTAGTTTTTCATTCTCAAGGGTCGGATAATTAGATTAATTGCAGATTCATTTTAACTAATAAATATTAATAGAGTAATATCTTGCTCCTTAGCTTTTCTTTTTTTACCTCAGGTTCAATATTATTTTCCTTGTTTGTCTGTATAATCAGATACCAATCTAAAAGTGTCGGTCTTTGATTTTGAAGGTTTTCTGTTTGTATTCATATGCTTTATGTTTATTGACATCCTCCCACTGAAGACTTTTTTTATGAAATACCATTTTAACTTTTATATTTCCCTCAGGACTGCAGCATTGTTGTGCTATCATGGACAGAACAGAGGAGCTGTGCTAAGGGGGCATCTGTTGAAAATATCAGTTCAGAATGGTCAAAGAGGGCATTTTGAACCCGAAAAGGGCAGAATAGAAGCGGAGGAGGACGTAGCAGTGGAGATTTGAGATGCAGACGCTGTGCAGTGCCTAGGGACAGCTCTGTCTGGCTCAGATACATTCTGATAGCCTGCTGCTAAGGGCTTATGACGTTTTTTGGGACGTCACATTGCAAAAAAGATGGCTTTCCTCATGAATGTTAATTAGGGAACGCTGATGTTGCTAGCTATCATTCAGCTTATGGGTGAGGTTTTGTTTTATAGGTGCACTCAACTGACTCCAAATTTAATCCAATCCATTTAATGGATATACAGTTTGTAGTACCAGATGACGAAGACGAGCACAGACAAAATGGGGAAAAAAGCTTTCTTGAGGTTTCTGTCAGATGCATTGTTACTAAATATCAACCAGTCTTTTCCATATGCCATTGTTTAGCATTTGACTTTGTATATTCTTTTTGCTCATGCTATTTATACATAATAAGATCATCTGATAAACACATACATCATATCATGTTGTGTGGCACTTACTCTCTCTCTCTCTCAGTCTGGGGACTTGGCATATGTGTCTGTGTGCTTGTGGTTGGTATGGTGAGTGTTGTGAAGACTGGCAATTTGCCCAGCATGGATTTGGCCTGGATTTTCTTTTTTTTAAGTAAATCCATCTGACCTTAGCCTCACCCTCTGCCAGGGCAGAAAATCTTTCCCAGAGCACGGAGTATTAAATGACCATACTTGGTTGACACATCCCTCTTTGCTCTAACTTCCAGGTGTGGCTTTCTTTATAAACATACATACAGTCAAACCAAACATGACAGTGGATATAATTTGTGATATTTTTTTACTAGTGAGTCCAGGACACTATAGTTAATTTATGTAAGTGAGGATAGCAAAAAAAAGTAAACGGTGACATATTATATCCAAAAAAATCTTCATATAGTAGACTACCATTAAACTTGCTGAATTTGACCATGTTTTGCTTAAGTGTTTTTCTTTAATTGCTAATGTGACCTTTTTACACCACAGACTGAACAAAATGAAGAATTGCTTGGTAATTGGTTTACCTAAATTTGTATTATCTAATTGTGAACTTAAATTTAACAGCTGAATAATTTGTTCTGACACAGTTTAACTTTGAGTTCATCATATTTTATTACCATTTTCTAAACTGTAGTGAATAAATTCTGATAATGTGAGAAATGGTAAAGGTGTCTGAATACATTTTGGGTTGACTTTGTGTGTATATATATGAAAGTAATTTTGCATATATGTAAGTTCCTTTTAATCTCAAATGTTACTCTAAATTCTCCAAATGTAATATACGGCACATTATACAGTGTTTCCTGTAATTCTAAACTCTAAGTCTGCATGATGTTATTTGCTTGGGGCTACTCCCTCAACATAATGGCCTCTTGTCATATTTAGCATTAGTCATCAGAAAATGTTGTCATTTCATCATTTGGACAATGGAAGAGCCTCGGTGACCAGCTGCTTCTAGCAGATATTGACAGGCTTTTAATTGTCCAGGCTCATACTGATTTGCGCTCTGGGTCCAGACCCGTGTCCCTGTGGGTCTGCGCTCCTCTGCGCCTGCTCTTTTCTGTTGGCCACTGCAGTTTTGTTGATTGCGACAAACACAGGAGTGCTTGTGGACCAGTAATTGAGCCCACGGATCTCTGAGCTTCAGCACAATAAAGCAAAACACTGACACCGACACTACACACACACACACACACACACACACACACACCCAACTGTCTCTAAATGGCACGGGTGATGAAACAATTAAACACTGCACTATCCGTATCCATATTAGGAATGAGCATTTTCTTTTGGGGATGGGTTACCTGTGTGTGCGTGTGTGTGCGTGCGTGTGTGTGTGTGTGTGTTACGGTCGCTCTAGTCGACTGCCTCTCTCTCAGCTCCTCCTCCTTCCCTCTGGCATCCTAATGAAGGCATTATCTCGACAAGTCACGGAACATGAAACCGCTGTAATTTAGCTTTTATCAATGTGTTTGCTGGTTAGGAAACATCCTTGCCAGCTTAAATCCAAGCAGAATGCTTTTTGATGCTTTTGTTTTTAGATTATTCCTTTTCTGAGATTGATTGGAAAGGGCATTATGACATTAGGGTTTGATTTGTCTCACATAATCAGCTCTTTGACTAGACTGCATAAGATCTAGTCCACACCGCAGTTAAAGGGATAGTTTACCCAAATTTAAAAATTCTGTCATTTACTCACCCACATGTTATTATATTTAATTTATATGGCATATAAATATGTAAATTGAAATTAATAATACAAACAATATTTATTCACAATTAATACTGTAATTTGTTGATATTTTGATATTTGAATGTGATATTTTGTATATATATATTTGAGAGAGAGAGGGATGTAGCTTTTTTGCATTTTTGACTTCATTATGACGAAGTGCTAGTAGAGGAGAAATGGGTATTTTTGTTTTTATTTTTCTCTTTATTTTTCCCCCCCCCTTTATTGTTAATTTAAATAATTATTTGTGGGTCTTTTTGCAGTGGGATTTTGCATAATGAAGACTCAACGTAAACCGATAAAATATTTTTGGAGCAAAAAAATCCAGTGTGTGGACATGATTTTTATTTTATTGTTTTATTTTATTATATATAATAATAATGATTATTATTATTGCATGCATTTCTTGGGAATTAAATTGTATGACCGTGGGATTTCTAGCAGCATGCTCTTCTGTTTGAGATACAGAAACCTACGAGTTGTGTGAGCGTTATGCATCAGGGCGGTTAGTGAACAGGCATGTTGTCTTGAGGTTTAGCCTAAGGATTTTCGGATGAGTGAGTGTGTGTGTAAGTTCCAGTGTCACGACAGCGGCTCATTTATTTCTCCGAGGATGAGAGGACCCGGAGATTGTTGCTATTCACACGGAGTCCTCAGCATAGGATGTACAAATCAATATATTTCAGAGGAAAGCACTTCATTGCAATGGAGCAGGTGTGCACGTCTGTGCTTGGACACTGATCGTGCGTGTGCATAAGTGATTCTCAGATGAACCAGAGAGGACGCTTCCCTTTGAATACAATAATTCAGCAAGTTTTACTTTTTGAATTTCCTGTTTATTTAAATGCATCAATGTAGAAGTAAAATGTTTTTTTTATGTTGACTAAGTCAGTGGATGATGTCAACAGGAAGTGTCATTGGTAAGTGGAGACTTCTGCTCTACCCAGGATTATTCATATTCACAGAGTAAATGAATGAGTGAAGGAAGAAAGGCATCCTGCCATCTGAGCTGATGAGGTGAAACACACGCACATGCACAGGCTTACAGTGCAGATGCTCACGCAAGGGAGTTGTGATTTTGCTTCATCAAGAACATGTCTCATGTAATCCTTTCTCTTACACACACACACACACACACACACACACACACACACACACACACACACACACACACACACACACACACACACACACACTGCCTCTGGTGATTAGTGGTGCTTTTGCGTCACTGTACTAATTCACAGTCTTTTATCCCATTCCTTCCAATTCATTTCCAATCCAGTTTCAGTGCCAACCTGAATTTTAATTCCAATGTACATTTTTCTATTTCAGTTCAGTTTCAACTATTTGCTTCATTAATACTTTTTCTTTCAGTTATATTGTAATTTTATTCGTGTTCGATTCTAGTTCCAGTTAATTTACTTTCAGTTGTGTTTCAATGTCTATTTAATTCCAATTTCACCTGCTTTGCACTTCTCTGTTTCTAAACCTTATTTCAAATGACCGTTTATGTACTGTCTATTCAGTTCATATTCAATTCCAGTATCAGGTGATTCATATTTGATTCAGTTTCAATTCTTATTTCCTTTTTGGTTCTAATTTTCAAACTATAGGCCTAATCAAGTTCTGTGGCTTTCTTTCCTATACCTATTTTTCAGATCAGTTCTTATTGAGTATTCATTCAAATTATATTTTCAATTCTAGTTTGAATTTCATTCCAGTATTAATGGAAAAAATTTAATAATTACATTTTCGATTCCAGTAATTAATTAATTTTTGATTCTGGGTTCAGTTCAGTTGAATTTGAAGGATCTTAATTAAATTTATCTTAATTAACTTGACCATTACACACTTAATTTAAAGCTATTTTAAATGTCAAAGCTGATTTTAATATGTAAATGTTTTCACATTGTGCAAAGAGTGAACATAATCCTGTGCCCACATTCAGTGCAGGTTCAGTGTTTTTGTTCCAGTGTTTGGCCTGCTCTCCGTAACCTTTCAGTGACTCCCTTTTCCTCATTGTCTTCCTGTCTGTCCTGCTCTTATTCACCCTTTACACAGAATGTCAGGATAGAAGGCCCTTCCTATCTCTACCCTGCGTTTAATTATGCATCAGATTAGAGGGCTGTGTGTGTCTGTAATACAATTACTGCAGCATGAGAGTGTGTTATCTTCCGTAGTGAAACTGAAGTAGTTTTGATAGCACCACACTGATGTGTCTCTGTGTAATATAGAAGAGAGTTTCCTCTCCAGTTACTTTTGGGACCATGAAACTTGTGAGAAACAGTAAGAATGTATTTTCCAATGATGTATTCAGCTTTTGCCTTAGTGGACCTTAATCAGTTGGCATGTAAATGAGGCTGTGAGGAATAGAAGATCAGTCTATTCAGTGGATTGCACTTTTAGTCAATGTGAAACTTTTTGCAGTTTTTATTTTTACCTTTTTAGCAGACACTTCTATCCAAAGATATAGTGTATCACTTCATGCATTCCCTGGGAAGCGAACCCATGACTTTGGTGTTACTAGTACAGGAATTCACAACTTCATTTCCTTTACAAGACAGGTTTTTTTTGTATCATGCTAATGAAAAGATTGCATTTCAATTGATGCTGTATTAGCACTTCAAAGTCCTGGTGCGCACCTTTTGCTATTACTTGAAGTAGTTTTTTCAGTGCAGTGTATCATCTTGTATATTTTATGTATGGAGCATAAATATAGGCTGTGAGCGTAAGCATAAATATCATGAGGAAAGAGTTTAAAGCTTCCATTTTAATGCTAAACCAGCTCATACAGACAGTAGTCATACATTTTGCTAGTGTGGGTGTGATGTAGATTTTCTGAAGCCCTAAAATATCCTCACTTTATGGCTGTTTTTCAAAATAAGCAGAAATGGAGAAGTGAACATCAACACATATATTATATATTTTTTACTATTTATAAAATATAACATATATTTTATATTTAGCTATATTGTTCTGCCATGCCATACTCTCTACTGTGCGCTCTCCCCATATACATCTTAAGTTTTCCCTTTGCTTCAGCTGCTAGTTCGTAGGATCACATGGGTTCATAGTGCCTCTGTGCTGATCCAGTAACAGGGATTTGGTGCCATCTTGGCACTCTTCTGCGGTTGGGGTGTGTGTGTGGTCAGTGTTGGCCAGCAGTGAAAGGGCTTTGGAGGAAAACAGTATTTGTGCCAGCGGCATGCTAGGGGTTAATATTCCACTGGGTCACAGGGCAAGATGGGAGAGGATGTAATCCTGTTAGCGTGGAGCATATCTGCTGTGTGTGTGTGTGTGTGTGTGTGTGTGTGTGTGTGTGTGTGTGTGTGTGTGTGTGTGTGTGTGTGTGTGTGTGTGTGTGTGTGTGTGTGTGTGTGTGTGTGTGTGTGTGTGTGTGTGTGCGTGTGTGTGTGTGTGTGTGTGTGTGTGTGTGTGTGTGTGTGTGTGTGGTGTGTGTGTGTGTGTGTGTGTGTGTGTGTGTGTGTGTGTGTGTGTGTGTGTGTGTGTGTGTGTGGTGTGTGTGTGTAAAGGCACACACAATCTAGCTAAAAAGTATAGTTTCAACTAAGGAGCATTTTGACTGAAATGGACCTCATAAGCGAGCGATTTGGAACACTTGGTCTACATTGGCTGAATTTTTTTTTTAAAGATAATTTCAACAGACCTGGATGTTATCATTATCCTAATTAACAATATGATATCCTAATAAGCATAAACATACACTAATAATGGTTATTTTTTATTATTGCTTTATTGAACTTAGCTTGTCATTGTTTTTAACTATATACTGCATGCTGGTATTGACCTCTCTGTGAACGATACATGCAGTTCTGCCTTTAGAGTTTGACAGAAAGAAGGTGTCTTTTATGCTGCCTACATTTTGGAGCAGTCTTCATGTCAAGAGCACACTTTAAAATGCTGCCTACGTAGGCAACCCACTAGGTTTTGGACCAGAGCCAGTTAGGAGGTCAGCTAGACGTCAGATTAGACGGCATTAATATTTGTAGGCTGACTCAAGCTGATGTGTTTATTGTGGAGATCTGGGTGGATGAAAGTTGTCAGTATTATGTTGTCCATGCTGATTGCACAACATGCATGTAGTGATGTGGTGCTATCCGTCTCACTCTTCTCTTAATATTGGTAATTGTCACTCTACTTCTGATTGCTTAAGTAATGACACAGATTCTAGGGACTAAGTTCAGAAGTGGCAGGTTTGGATGTGATGATATTTCATGTATGTGTGGTGACGGCAAAGCAAGATGACTCAATGGTTTCAGCCGATGCAAGTTAACTTAAGGACATGACTTGTCTGAGACCTTTGAGATGGCCCTGATATTTACTTGATATTTAACCGATTATATTTTCCAACTTAGCAAAGGTATTTTTATCTTGTTGCCAAGTTTAAAGCAGATTAGTGTACACTAATGATTAATTCATATTTTGTATAACACTTTTCACAATGCATATTGTTTCAAAGCAGCTTTAGCATGTTTCTACATTAAAATTAAAAGAAAGCGTCTTGAATTAAGTGCATTTTTAACTTTATTTATTAAGAGTTTGATACATTTATGCACAAACAAGCAAAGCTGTTTGCCAATGAGGTAATTTGTAAATTTAAAAGTAAATTGATCAAGCTTTAATGACGTTTAGATCTTTTAGAACTGGAAACGCTGATACAATTGCTGATTAAAATAAGTATTATTTCATGCAGTTATGTTTAAAGCAGGTTTAATATTTGATCTGCAAGGTCTCGTAAGCTGGCATATAGCCTGTCTGAATATAATCTGTCAAAACATTGTTTATTTGACATTAAAGCCTATTATTTTCTTCTAAAATATGAATCCCATCCAATTTCACTGGCCTCCAGCAGCGCAGAGTGGGTGATTTTTACATTGAGAAGATGAATAAACCCCAGTCAAGAAGACACTGAGCTGCTATTTAGACTCCTCCGCTTGTGGTGTGTGTGTTGCAAGTGTGAGGAAATGAGCCCTCGGGCTTGTTTGTTTAGTTTTACACAACATGCATCCTTCGAGGTCACACAACCGTATTACATATTTCAGTAATAAGCCCTAGATTAGCTTGAACCTCACCCCCACTCTTACACACACACACACACACACACACACACACACACACACACACACACACACACACACACACACACACACACACACACACACACATGATTTACAGTATCTTACATGACAGGACCAAAGCCACAACCCTGGATAACTTGGGATATATTTCTGCAGTCTTTTAGGGCTCTGCAATACAGTCATATATTAATATATTAGGATTATATTTCTTCATGTATATTGCATCTTTATTTTTTTTTTTATTATTAAGTATATCATCTCTCTGAATAGTTTATTTCCTCTTAACTCGCCATCATTGCGGTTCACATCTATGACACCTATGGAAAATGTTCTCTCTTCTCGGAGGAGAGGACAGAGCTGCTCGCACCTCGGTTGAGGTGTCCTTTTTATTTTATAGCTGTGAGAACAAGCCATCAGCCACCTCAAATATCTAACCTGCTTTTCTCCCTCTCTTTTTGCTCTGCAGATCATCAGAAACTGGAACGTGAGGCCCGAATCTGTCGTCTACTCAAACACCACAATATTGGTGAGATGATCTTCATTATGATCTCTTATTAATCTTAGTGACACTAAAGCCATCAAAATGATAATAAATGAGAATATTTGAAGTATGGGATCATATATGAGTTTAAATTTTTTAAAGCTATTTTCTCTTTGAGCTTCAAGATCTTGACCCTTTGTCTAGGTTGCAGCTCTTATTCGAATCACTCTCTCAACAAACGTTATAAGGTGCATCATTAGATGTTTTTCTAGTCCATTTGAGCCTTAAAAAAAGGCTTTTTTATGTTTATGAACCCTTAATATCATTTTCATATCATCAACTCTTTATATCATTTTGTAACACTTCACAGCATCACTCAAAAATCTAGGGTCAATTTGAAAGAAATTAATTGATTTTATTAGTCAAAGGATGCATTAAATTGATCTGTAGTAATAGTAAAAGACTTTTATGTTGATTAATATTTCAAATAAATTCTGTTCTTTTGATCTTTCTATTCATCAAATAATCCTGAAAAGTCACCATTTCCACAAAATTAATAAGCAGCAGAACTGTTTTCAACATTAATAATCAGAAATGTTTCTTGAGAAGCAAACCAGCATATTAGAATGATTTCTAAAGGATCATGTGACACTAAAGAGTAATGATGCTGAAAATTCAGCTTTGCCATCACAGGATCATCATAAATTACTTTTTTTAATATATTAAAATAGAAAACAGCTCCTTGAAATTGTAATAATCTTCCACAGTATTACTGTTTTTACTGCATTTTTGATTCAATAAATGCAGCCTAAGTGTTCATAAGAGACATATTTCAAATGCATTAAAAAAATCTTACCATCCCTAAACTTTTAGACTTTAAAGTGTGTGTGTGTGTGTGTGTGTGTGTGTGTGTGTGTGTGTGTGTGTGTGTGTGTGTGTGTGTGGTGTGTGTGTGTGTGTGTGTGTGTGTGTGTGTGTGTGTGTGTGTGTGTGTGTGTGTGTGTGTGTGTGTGTGTGTGTGTGTGTGTGTGTGTGTGTGTGTGTGTGTGTGTGTGTGTGTGTGTGTGTGTGTGTGTGTGTGTGTGTGTGTGTGTGTGTGTGTGTGTGTGTGTGTGTGTGTGTGTGTGTGTGTGTGTGTGTGAATTAGGTTGAAGTATGTTTGCAGCAAAGCATACCATGTCCTGCAGAACAGCCTCTCCCAAAACTCACTGTGTTACAGAATGAAATAAGGACTGTAAGGGGGGAAATGAGCTAATAAAGAGCAGGGAGTAATAGGAGAATGAATAAGCAAGCAAAGAGGCAATTAGAAGGAGGAGTGGAGACAGAAAGTGGGAGAGACTGATCAATAGAATGAGGAGAAGACCTAAGAGGGCAGAACAACTGGAAAAAAACAGAGCACAGCCATCGAGATGGGGGCGATGGTGACAAAGAAAGAGGTGAAGGGAGAGGGATGGAGAGCGCAGCAGAGAGAGATGGAGAGGAATAGAAGAGGAGTGGAGCTCTATAAATAACTGTGCTGAGGTGGGAGATGCTGGTGGGCAGCAGTTCAGCCCAAAAACCGTCATTATCACCAATGAGCTCAGGAGCACGGCAAGAGAAGAGGCGAGAGAGCTCAAGAAAACCACAAAGAAGATGAAGGAAGACATGCCTGCTTGAGATTAGGGGGAATTAGATGAAAATTAATTATTAGTAATCTTATCTTTCAGTTTGTGTTCATCAAGTATCAAATAATAAGAGAGAGTAATTAAATGAAAGGGTCTCACTGGAATATTTATTTGGATCAGGGTTATTAAAATATAAGCCTTTTTCTTTATTACATTTTCAACAACTACATTCATATAGTACCGTGATAATTACTCATGCCGTGTTACATGTTTATAGCCCTGGGGCCGTATTACAGAAACATCCCACACTAGAAGCCTGTCTTATCGGTTTGGTAACCATGGTGATTTCAGGAAGAATCTCATTTAGGATAGAAGACTTGAGACAGACAGTTTCTGTAACGTAATCCCTACTGTTCATTTAGAGAGACATGCTTTTCCTGCTTGGCTGATTACGTTTAAAAATACACATTTCACAATTTATACTATTTATTGTTTATTTTTCAGGTTTTTAGAGGATTTTTTTAAAGTGTTAAAATTGAGTAAAATTATTTCAAAAAATATTTGGCAGGATGAGTTGTATGTAGATTTGCTGAAAAAAATTAAACGACACTTTTGAAAAGTTCATGTTGTACATCTCATGCTACCAATTTATAGGCGATAATCTTAAAACAAACCTCAAAGATCTTTTGTTTATGTTCACCAGCACTGCATTTATTTGATTTATTGTGAGAAAGTATAATGTAAAACTACTTTTGTATTTTAATATATGTTAAGCCATTACTCCAGCTTCTTCTTCTTCCTCATCTTCCTCTTCTTCTTTCTCTTCCTCTTCTTAGAGTTGAAAATAGTTGTTGCATAATATTTTTGTGGAAAATTCAAACAGAATTGTATTTGAACTTTTAATTATGTTCATTGAATATTATATAACTCAACTTCCGCTGTTGTTCACTTATCTGTAATTCTCCTGTCTGGCATCTTCCACACCGCTTTGAGTCGAATCCCACCCTTGACCTCAACTTCACACTCTATCCAGGGTCTTTCTCCTCCATTCTGTTTCTCACGCATTCCTCTCTCTTTTTCCCCACTATCTCACCGTCTTTCCATCGGATGTGTTTTCTTATTCTCATCTCTGTTCCCCCTTTCTCCTGCTCCATCACCTGTATCACTCTCTCTCTCCTTCACTTTCCCTTCTGTCGTCTCTCCTCAAGTGGACAGCTTGTCATGTTTTCAGCTTGGGCTGCACATAAGTGCTGAACAATAGAGCCAATGAAGGAAGAGAGATGGAGAGAGAGAGACCGTCTGAAAGGTTAAAGAGGAGAGAGGACTGCGTGCCCATTGCTACTGGCGCAGTTGACACACTAATGTGTGCCTCTCTTTCACTCAGCTAGTCGTGTGTGTGTGTGTGTGTGTGTGTGTGTGTGTGTGTGTGTGTGTGTGTGTGTGTGTGTGTGTGTGTGTGTGTGTGTGTGTGTGTGTGTGTGTGTGTGTGTGTGTGTGTGTGTGTGTGTGTGTGTGTGTGTGTGTGTGTGTGTGTGTGTGTGTGTGTGTGTGTGTGTGTGTGTGTGTGTGTGTGTGTGTGTGTGTGTGTGTGTGTGTGTGTGTGTGTGTGTGTGTGTATTATCATCATTATATTAAAATAGTCACTATTTTGGTATTTTTTTACCGTTTTGTTAGGCACAGGAAATTGAACACTACTAATAATAGTAATTATTATAAAAGAAATTCAAAATATATGAAGAAGGACAATTCAATGGACATATTATTATTATTATTATATAAATTGCAAAAATTAAATGAGAGATATTAGCAATTTCTGCACAAACAAAATTGCAAAAATAACGACTATTTTCAAACCGGTTTCCTGAACACTTCTCCTGTCTTCCATTGATTGCAAGAATTTCCATATTATTACTATATTAATTATATTTTTGATGCTGAAGTTCCACACTTCAAATTATTATTATTAGTATTATTATTGTTGAATTGGAAAAGTAAGAAACAAGAAGGTGTTGTTTAATATTGTAAAAATAAAGGCAATATTTTAAACAGATCCTTGAATGATTCCCTCTCTTCCATTGGTTGAAAAAATAGATAGTCCCGCCTCCAAAATAATGCCATTGGTTAAACCCATATTGCTGGTTGGATGCTCAAACAAACAGAGCAGTGTTTTGAAAGCACTACAGTGTTTACACTTTCTGAGAAAATTGAAGTGGAACTGTGTAGTATTTTAACAGAAAAATGACCTTCACCTTAAATATGGCCAATAATATTACAGCCAAACAGATTTCCATCCACTTAAATGGCTTCCAGTCTTGTCATATTGTTTCTTGCTAAATATCATTACAGAAGTTAAATGTAGATGTCTCTCTCTGAATGTTCAGGACTTTATTAAACTCGAGCTTCTGTAATTACTGGCGTGATGGCGGCTCGTGTTGGCAGTCCCAGTGTCAACATGCTAGAGCCTTGCTTGTCAAACAGTCATTCTGAGGACTATTGACTCGCTGCCTTACTCTGATAATGTAGAAGTAATTTATCTAATATATGTGTTTTCCAGCATCATATTTGCCTCAATCCCTCTGTTATTTACCCTCTGTCTCTTTCCCTCCCTCCTTCAACTAGTTGCTATGTTGCTCTTTCTCTCAGCGCTCTCATAAGACTCCTGCTATTCTGGGCAGTGTTTGCTCAACTCTCTCTCCTTCTTTCTCTCTCTCACTCTCTTTCTCCATCCAACCCAATACACTCGGTGTGTGTCACTGTCTACGTGACACACTGCTTGTGTACATAAGTGAGCTTGTCATCCATCCTCTCTCTCTCTTTTTGATGGATACTCTTTTTGTTATTTCATTTGGCCATGTGCTCATTATGGTTTACTGTAAGTCAGTAAATGTGCTTCGTAATTGTAAGCGCCACTATAATAGCATGTAATTGGACATATGCCGCATGTTCTCATCCGATGTTATGAACGCTGTGTGATGGAGCAAAGAATGCTCAAGATTTCCCTCTCATTAAAAACATTTGCTTTCATAATGCATTATCTCTGTGTTGACGTTGTATAATGCTGATTCTCCCGTTGTGTCTTTTCAACCCTAGTTCAACTCCATGAAAGTATCTCAGAAGAAGGTTTCCATTACCTGGTCTTTGACCTGTGAGTATGACCGAAACTCACACACACAAACACACACATCTGTGCCGTGTGACTCGGCCGTATATGCTGTACTGGAACTTAAGACATGAATATAATATAGGCTCAGTTTCAAAACCCAGTGAGCTACCTGTCTTTTAAGACAGCATTCTAACTGATATGAATAAACTCTCATAAATAAACAATTTAAATCATTCTACATAGTGCATGGGTAAACATGATTTCAGTAAAGTGTTGGCATTAACTTGGTGATATGTTATGATGTGATACCATGAAAGTATAAAAATACACTGAAATATTGGGTAAAATTTGTTCATTATCTTTGTTTTTTTTTACCAATATTGAAGGATTTAAACTTTTAGTTTTTAAGAATTATATATATATATATATATATATATATATAATAGCTATGGCCAAAAATATTGCCACCCTTGGTAAATATGATCAAAGAAGGTTGTGAAAATTAATCTGTATTGTTAATCCTTTTGATCTTTTTATTGAAAAATTCACAAAAATCTAACCTTTCATTTGATAATAATAATTTAAAATGGGGGGAGGGATCATTATGAAATAAATGTTTTTTCTCAAATACATGTTGGACACAATTATTGGACACCCCTAGAAATTCTTATGAGGAAAATATCTCTGAAGTATATTCCCATTCATATTCACAATTTTGAGCACTCCAGGGTGATTATGAACATGAAATTATCCAGCCATGGCTTCCTGTTTCACAGAAATATAAATAGGAGGGAAAACAAAGCCCAAATTCCCTTAATCATCATCACAATGAGAAAAACCCAATAATATATTTCTGATGTGCAGCAAAAGATAATTGAGCTTCACAAATTAGTGAAGTGGCTTTAAGACAAGAGCTAGAGCAGTGAAAATTCCCATTTCCACCATCAGGGCAATAATTAAGAATTTCCAATCAACATAAAATGTTACGAAACTGCCTGGAAGAGACGTGTGTCTATATCGTCCTAATGCACGGTGAGGAGGAGAGTTTGAGTGGCTAAAGAATCTCCAAGGACCACAGCTGAAGAATTGCAGAAAATAGTTGAGTCTCGGGGTCAGAAAACCTTAAAAAAATAGTAAAATATCACCTAAATCACCACATGTTGTTTGGTAGTGTTTCAAAAAAATTATCCTAACTCATCCAAAACCAAACTCCAGCATTATTCAGTTATCAGACACGACTGGAACTTCAACTGGGACTGGCTTCTATGGTCAGATGAAACAAAAAAATTAGATGGGTTTGGTGAACACAGGGATAAAAAGTACCCCATGTGTACAATGAAATATACTGCTGTATTTTTTGTTGTGGGCCTATATTTCTGCTGGAGGTCCTGGACATCTTGTTTAGACACAAGGCATCATGATTCTATCAAATACCAACAGATAAAAAATCAACAAGTGACTGACTCTGTTAGAAATCTTATAATGGGCCATGTTTGGATCTTCCAACCGTACAATAATCCAAACACAAACCTCAAAAACAACACAAAAATAGGTCACTGTATATATATATATATATGTGTGTGTTTGTGTGTGTGTGTGTGTGTATATTTATGTGCTGTCAAATGATTAATCGCGATAAATCGCATCCAAAATAAGTTTTTGTTTACATAATATATCTATGTGCTGTGTATATTTATGTATATATATACACACACATGCATGTATATATTTCAGATTTTTTTTATATATAATATAAATTAAATAAATATAAATATAGACATGTAAATGTTTTCAAAATATATACTGTATGTGTATGTATTTATATATACATAATAAATATACACAGAACACACACATTATGCAAACAAACTTTTATTTTGTATGCGATTAATTGTAATTAATCGTTTGACAGCACTTGTATATATAACACTATAATATACAACTAATAAAAGTGACAAAAAACACTCACAAAATTACGAAAACTAAATTTTAAAAATAAAAATTGACTGAAAAAATAACAGCTAATTAAAATAATTAATACATACTTTAATATCATATAAAATGAAAATAACATTGTTTGAAACTCAGCTAGTTTCTGTATTCAGATGAGTTGGTAACTGTCAATGACTGTAAGGTGCTTCTCGCTTTTTCAATCAGGATGGACAAGTTATCAAACCCAAGACATTTTGTTCCAGTGAATCATGTCAGAAACCCCATTCCTGCAGGCAGATAAATGCAGCTGAAATATGTTCGACAAAAACGCCTTGTACGCACTTTCCTGGGTGTCAAAAATATATCCTTCAATTTGATGGGATCTGCCAGCAAAATAGATGGGTAGACATTTCTGGGAGGCCCTATAAATGCGATTTAGTGCTGTCAAGATTGTTGTTTCTTTGATTGTGTCCTGGTTTCAACCAGTCCGGTGCACTTTGATTTTCCCAGGCGTCATTGTGGAACTCAATTTATGTGGAACAAAGGCTGAGCTACTAATGTTCCTGTCATGTGTCTCGTGCACACCTCAGTGCCAACTGCACTCCACCCTCACAATAGATTGTGCAATTTCACTACTGTTTAAAATAACTGTCTTTTAAAATATTTTAACATTTAACTTATCCCTTGATGCAGAGGAAAACATTTAGCAGTTATTACTTCAGTCTTCGGTGTCACATTCTTCAGAAATCATTCTAATATGCTGATTTATTGTTCATTACATTGTTCTTATTATTATCAGTTTTAGGAACAGTTTGTGCTGCTTAATATTATTTATATGTGTATATATATATAGTATAATCTGGCCACATGTATGTTACTTCAGCATCACATAAATTTGCGATCATGTTTATGTAAGTGTAAAATGACCAAACTAGCCCAAAACCCAGCACACTCTCCACTCGCTCATCCCTTGTTTCACTGTTTTCCCCTCTCTCTCTTTCCGCAGTGTGACTGGGGGGGAGTTGTTTGAGGACATCGTCGCCAGAGAGTATTACAGTGAAGCTGACGCAAGGTGGGCTCTCCAATTTACTGTTGCTGTGGTTACTGTGCTGCAGCCTGCAGTGAGCAGGTCACACACACACACACACACACACACACACACACACACACACACACACACACACACACACACACACACACACACACACACACACTTACATCTGATTCAAAAGCACAGAGAGAGGACGATCCCTTTTGTGATCAAAATTGAAAGCCTTTAATGATGGTGTAGTTGCAGGACTGGCAATCAACAGGTGCCACACAAAAGCGCATCCATTTGGCCTCTGTTGGCCCCTCCTTTCGATTGCATCACTTCTGCAGCACTGACAGCACCGCCACTGAACGGCAAACATGAAGATCATAAATGGCTTTCTTAAAGTGGAAAATCTGGTAACATAGAAATGACACACGTTGAACGGTGTCTTCAGGAACCAGCAGCCAGTGTGTAAGTCTCTGAGGGACTCTGAGTCGAAGTTAAAGCCCCAGGCATCCAACACAAACACCCTCCAGCAGTTAGTTGTGTTTTAATGTGCTCATACGGGAGTTCATGGTAAATTTGCTTGTGTGCGTGCGTGCACTGTATATGTGTGTGTGTGTGTGTGTGTGAGAGAGAGAGATAGGTCTTTTGTGTCCAGTGGGATTTGTGCTGTCCTGAAAATGGAATGCTGGGCTTAAAATGAATCATAATTTGGGCAAATAGATGCTGTGTTCTTTTGTAACATTAATATACTCAACAGTCTACTTTCTTATCTCATATACTCTTTTTCACTCACTCGTTCCTTGTGGCACGTCCTAACAAGGCATGGTAAAATGACAAGTTGCTTGTCACTGGAATTAAACGAACACTCCACTTTTTTGAAGATTTAAAACAATTGAGTTTTACCATTTTTGAATCCATGTAGCCGATCTCTGGGTCTGGCGGTAGCGCTTAGCACAAAAAAGTGGAGTGTTCCTTTAATATAATTCTATTTATAATAATATAATATAAACTGTTTTAAAACAATTCATATATTATTGTATTATATTATATATGCTATTGTAAAGTCATTTATATATTATATTAATTATATTATATTATAGAAAAAAATTAATAGCTTAGTATAATAATTTAAATATCATATAGGACATTTGATATATTATACATGGTATTAGTCTGCACTCGCCAAGTTTATACTATAATATAATATAATGATTACTACAGATAAGTAAAATAATGTATATATTATATTATTATTAAATTATTATATATAATAATATATTATAATATAATTATATATTACATAACTGTTGTAAAATATTTTTATTATATTATAACAACACAAATGGATAGCATTGATATATTATAAATAGCATGAGTCTTCACTCACCAAGTTTTATAATATAATAATTACTACAGTAAAATAATTTATATATTATATTTATTACAGCAAAACAGATAAAACAGATGGATAGGTTAGTAATACAATAATTGAAATAGCAATTTAAATACACAGAAAATGCCAAGTTAATATAATGATATAATATAAGAATTATTATTTATCCATCTGTTTTGCTTAAGCCTACAAGTGACCTATCTCGAGAAGTCTGATGTACACATTCATGTCCCAACCATCATCTGTGCCATTTCCTCAGAACAAATTCAATAAGCATCTAAAGAAAGCCATGGATAATTTCACATTAATACTAAGTATCTATAAAGTAGCATGACAGCACACACGCACACACACACACACACACACACACACACACACACACACACACACACACACACACACACACACACACACACACACGTTCATTCTGGTTCATCTGTCCCGGCTAGGCCTCTGTAACATTCTGTTATAGGATTACAGCTTTAAGAGGGATGAGATAATGCATGTGTGTGTACCTGTCTGAAGGTGAGGTGCTTTTCCAAGAGTAACGCCCACCCCAGCTATCCCACAATCGCCTGCTCAGCTCACCTTATGTGCCTCAGTCACATTACACTTGACCCCATCTCAGTCTGTTAAAGCAGCAGTGGTACATTCATATATAGCATCAGTTATCCAGTCATGGTGTTTCATTTAATTGCTTAATTGAATTGTTTAGCCAACGCTGTTGATTTAACTTTGGTGTAATCAATTAATTTTAATTAAGCCTTTATTTTAATTAAGGCATTACAATTACAGACTTTATTTCTTTACAAAATGACTATAATATTGTATTTCTGATTTTCGGTAAAATACTTTAATATGTTTTATTTATGTGGTAGCATTTCTCATTTGGCAATTTCATGAATGGCTGTTTTAATATACACTGTAATATATCTGGTATCAACTGCAGAATACTCTTTAAATGCATAGTGTATTTTCAAAAGTTTTGTTCACCCAAAAATGAAAATGTTGTTCCCTACAGCTATTCATATGTCTTTTTCCCTCTCTGGCACGAAGGAGAAATTTTGAAGAATCTCTTTTTTTTTTTCTTGCATATGAAAAGAGCATTGACCAAGGGCTGTCAGGTTCCCAAAAGAACACGCACACAAATGATTAAATTACTCCATATAACTTGTGGAAAACTAGACCTTGATGGCAAAATGAAGTCAAAAGAGGGTACATATAAGGAAACTGACTTTTGTATACAGTAAAAAATAAAAGGTTAAAATCAATATTTAGCCTTATCTCTCGCCCTCACTTATCCTTATGATCTTTCTCTGCCGCTGATTGATTTATTATTCTGTTTTTCAGCCAGTGCATCAATCAGGTCCTGGAGAGTGTCAATCATATTCACCAGCATGACATCGTGCACAGAGACCTTAAGGTGAGCGAGAGCCTGTCGCAACGACAACTACACACATGGCAACCGGCCTGCCTCTGAGGGTTTCCAGGTCAATGCCCTGCCCTGCCCCGCACAAACACACAGATATACACGTACAACAATATTCCCCTCAATTTGATTTCAGTCCTTTAAGACTGCATGCTAAAGCACGTGTAGTACATACTTCTGCTATTTAATTTCGGTTTAATTTCATACTCAGATACTTGCTTTAAAGGGTCATTACAGTTCAAATCAACCCAATTTGAGAAACTTCCCCAGCTCAGTTTCTTTTTTTGAAGAAAGACAAAATATTAAATGGCATGGATCTATATTTACTAAATAATTCACTTTGTGAACACCAATGATTTTAAACGTCAGACAAGCGTCCCCCCACGAGAAAGTAAACGCTTGTGAATTATGCCCTTCCAGACTCTGTCTATGAAGCAAAGCGAAGTAGCAGAGTTTGGTATTACCAGGCTACACTTTTGGTACTTAAAGGTACATATTAGTACTTCAAGTGTACATATTTGAACCAGGTATAAAAGTGTAGCTTTTGAAAAGGTACTGCCCCAGTGACAGTTTCTATACCTTTATTTCTGAGAGTGTAGGGGGGTCCAAAAAACAACAACACATTATTTGTACTTCACACATTTCTTTTAAAAAGAAAAAAGTATCAGCTGAATCTTTGCAAATGAACAATGTAGGGCCTTACAAATAAAGATAACAAAAGAAAAGTTTAAGAACTAAAATATAAAAGGATATTAAGATACTTCGAGTTATAGGCATATAAACACAAGATGTGCTTTTGCCCATTTTTGAATGGTCACCATTGGCGTATAATCCAACAAATATTGCAAAAGCCCCTGTAATTTGGCTCCAAGTGTCAGGTGAAAATTGTCATTTTGTCCCCACTCTACAAAATAGTGGATTACTTGGTAAATATACATCCATGACATCCAAAACAGGGACCTCTGGTTTATTTGACATAGAATCACCCTGTTTGTACAAAGGATTGTCTTTGTTGAAAGTAATACTCTCTTTTTTAACAGTACTAGTTAAGCAATTCATTATATTACCATATGAATCAAGTACATGCATAAACATCAAACACTTTGCCTTTGTGTCTCAGTGCATGTGAATGTATGAAATGAATGTACTTGTTGCCTTGACGGTGTCATGTCTTTGATGACGCATATAGACACCGTTTTATCATGTCCTCCTATTGTGCGTTATTCACATCCACTGCCCTCCCCCATGTGTATGTGAGCCCAATGCTGAGCAGCAGAGATGTGCCCAGGCTGGTTGCCATAGCAAGGAACGTGATACGACAACTGTTGCTGGTATTGCCTGAGAGACGGAGGGATGTAGGAGGGGTCACAGCGAGTCTCACCATTCCTCATTTGTAGTCTGTGCGTTTAATGAGGGAGAGTGAGAGATTCACACCTATGGGCATACATTTCCCTGCATCGTCATAACAGATGCATTTGAATTCTGTGCTTGAATGCAGAACGCGAGGAGGAACTCTGTGCACTGAGAGGATATATGTGTGGCAGCTAATAAATCAAGCTTATTGAGTTGTGTATTCGAGAACGGAGGGGAAATCGACTTTTCCAGCCTATATTTTAGTGTGAAAGTCCTCCATTGTGCCTAATATATCTTTCTGGGCCTCTTCACTTGGTTTTGTTATTGAAGCTCTTGGATATTAATGCATGTTTGTGTTTGATTTTTAAATTTGGAGCCCTGACAAAACCACAGAAAATCCACCCTAATATTTGCTCAGCGTAAATGTGGTAGTAAAGCAAACACAATTCAGTCATGCTTCACCTTTAAGCCATGTATAAACTCAATTACCTGTGGAGAGATCTTTGACCCCCAAAATCTGTCATATCCTACAGAGCAGGTTTGGCTAGTGAAGAGAAATCACCCGTTCATCTGCACATCTGCTTGTAATATACTTTTTTTTTTAAAGTGGTTGTATTGTTGGTCTTGTAGGTTTTACTTCTGCTGGATGTCTTAATATTACTGGTGAACGTAAATTCATGTCTCAAAAAATCAATGAATTAATATGTTTTTACAATGATCATATTCTCTACTGTAATTGTTTTAATTAACATACACTACTGTTCTAAAGTCTGGGCTCAGGACCTTTTTTTAAAGAAATTAATACTTTTATGCAGCTAGGATGTATTGAAAAAGGTGACGTAAAGATATTTAAAATTTTTCTCTTATTTAATTGTGGGTTTCTACAAAATTAAGCAGCACAACTGTTTTTAAGAAATGCTTCTTGATTTCTTGGATTGGACACTGAATCTAGATTGATGATGAAAATTCATGCATGAATACTTTTTTTTTTTAATTCAATAATAATATTTACACAATATCACATAATTACTGTTTTACTGATGAAATAAATGCAGTCTTGGTGAGCATGAGAGACTTCTTTCAAAAACGTAAACTGTACCAACGCCACACTTTTGAACTCATTATGTTTGGTCCCACTTTATATTAGTACTTATTCAAATATGTCTTACATTTAAATTACTGTACAATGCACTTATTGTGTACATGTCTTTACATTGTAATTATATATTTAAAATACTTACATGTAATTGCATCTGTAATTACCTTTATAATTACTCTGTTGACCCATCCCTTAGCCATACCACCAAACCTGTCCGCCACCTCAATAACAGCTAATACAGTATAAACACAGTTAGTACATTGTACTTATTTTTTTATGCAAGTACATAGTCGTTAAGGTCACTTAATATGAAGTGGGACCAAATGTTTTTTATTGTAATACCTTTATTTTAATGAACAAAAATATTATTAGTTTTTTTAGGGTAATTCACAAAAAATTACAGTAATGAAATATTTTTTAGACAAGTAAATTGGTAGTCACCACATCACGTAGCTGCACATTGCATACACTTACATTTCTCAGCTTTTTTGGATATAGCTAGATTGTATTTGTAGAAATTGCTTAAACTCTGACTCAAAATAAGTGGTGTTTAGTTGCTTTGATGCTACAAATTGCTGTCAGTGTAAGCATTCCGTTAGATTTAACATTCACCACCAGTAAAATGTCCAGCTTTGTTCCACACACTGGGCATTGTCAATCCTAAATGATCTTTTGAACCTCTCTTTTCAGTCCATTTGAAATGTTTGTGAGTGTTAAAGGCTTCCTCTGTTTTCCTCCTCAGCCCGAGAACTTGCTGTTGGCCAGTAAGATGAAAGGAGCGGCAGTGAAACTGGCTGATTTTGGGCTGGCCATCGATGTGCAGGGAGATCAGCAGGCCTGGTTTGGTAAGTTTCCTGCTCTCATTTATTATTCCCCTCAGTTTGATTCCAATACTGTAAGACAGCATGCTAAAATACATGCTAGTATGTAGTTCTGGTGTTTCCTTACGCTTCATATGCTCCGATACTTTTTACAAAGACTTTTTGGTCATTTTGTGTCAAATCAACCAATTTCAGAAACTTTCCCAGCTTATATTTTTGATCTTGTTAGTATTATCTTCTGAAGAAAGACAAACATAAATTGTAGTGAAACCAAATATTAAATGTCATGGATGTGTATTTACTAACTAAACCACTATTTTAGCCACAATGAAATCCTATATCTCTGGAAATAACTCTCTAAATCTACATCTCAGACAAACGTATACTTGTGAGGAACTCAAGAGTTGTTGTTAATTTAGCTATTTGTAATTACAACATCCATTCAAACCTTTTTTCCTGCCTCTTCCAAGCACTTTTGGGCATTTGTATATTTAAATGTGGTGCTTGTCCCCATTATGCTAGGATGTCGTGGTGGTTTTGACCATTTGTGAATACTTTTTATACTTTCCACACATTTTTATATTTCTACTACTGTTGCTTTAGATTTGTCAGTATTTCCTATATTTGTAAGGATTTTCCACCTCTCAACTGTGCTGATTCCCTCTTGTGATGTTCCTTTAGTTTATCTTAAAAGGATGTTGCAGCATTTCTTGCTCCATTACCTCTGGCCTGAAATGGATTGGGAATGGCCGTAAAGGCTTATTTTCAGGCTGTGCCAAATGCCAATCTTAATTCATTTCATGTTTAGCTTTCACAATCATTCCTGTTGGTGTGTGAAAGACCCTTTAGCTCTGAAAATGCGCCTCCTGAGCTGTCTCTACTGGATAAAACCGCCAGGCATGGTTCTCTCGGGCCTTGTGGCCCCCTACTGGCGGCTGCGTATTTCTGCTGCCATGAGATAGCTTTTTCTTTAGTGCTAATCAAGTATCAGTACAGCGTTCTTTAGTTTTAAATAGGTAATCATCTTGTTTTGACTGAAGTATGCTGAGCTTTGTGAAGAGCAAAGCCTTGTGGGTAGACATAATTGTTGTATACAGGCTATATGATTGGACAGCACAGAATTATGTTACCACAGCAGTTTAAAATCCACCTATTTCCTGCCTGCTTAAGTCTTGCCAGTGTTGGAGGGAGGCAGCCATCTTGGCACGTCACCATTTTGGCTCTAAATGGTTCTGGCGTATGGAAAAATCCATCTATCAAACTATCCACACACACCTGCTTGGAATTATTAGCATTTCAGTGAATATTAATTGACTGAGGTACTTTGCCTTCAGGCGCCTGCGGTTTGAATCCACTTAATCTTATTCTCAGAGTGCAGAATGGTCACTTCAACTTGTTTTTGTCACAGGTTTTGCTGGCACACCTGGCTACTTGTCTCCAGAGGTGCTAAGGAAGGATTCCTACGGCAAACCTGTGGACATCTGGGCCTGTGGTGAGTTTTCAACAGGGTCTTTAATCATTAGACCTCTTGCATATTCATTCTGCTTGCTGTATTAACAGGTTGCTCAAGTTCGCAGTGCAGTGCTGAGTAGAGTTTCGGCAACAAGCCTGTTTTTACTGCTGAACTCAGCAGAAATTAGGGTGTAAATGTACGGTAGACTTGTTTGTCAACACGGTCTTTTGGAATACATGCTTTTTAAAGCAAATATTGAGTGAAGCACTTAACCATCGCTTGAAACAAGGACGTCAGTCAGGATAAGGCTGCAAGTTTCACATGAAGTAACAAGATGATGATTAGGTACTAGTTAACGGAGTTTTATGTGAAACATTATTACAAAACAAATTACCATTTGGACTTAAATATGTGCTTCTTCATGACGAATAATTGTATTTTAATTATACACACACAACTAGACTAGTGTCGGTATTCAGTAATGGGATATATCACGATATTGTGGGCACTTCAAAATACCATGAATAATTATTTACAAATTATTCTAATTTTTTGAATGCCTTTTAAGAATAATTTTCCCATCAACTGGTCACAACGCACAACACTGCTGTATGCTGTGTCAAAAGACGCGTGCACACTCTGATGTAAACCAACACGGGAGAAGCGCATGGCGGAATACGTGAAGGAGAAAGCGCACATTCACTCTCTGACAGCAGATGGCGCTGAACAGCAGAAATGCAGCCGTTACCCCGGAAACAAAGCAGCTGCAACATTCCAGAACACATTTAAATGATTTAAATAGACATTCAGATTTTTTTTATTCACTACAGTGTTCTTCACAGCGCCAAATACTTAAATATTTAGACTTAATAGGCTATTTATTTTCAAATTTTCTGTACGATTTTAATCTGGACTACAACATGCCCTAGACAGTGTTTGAAAATGTTGTGATTCGTTGTTGGGTCACACTTTACATTAAGGCTCCATTAGTTAACATTTGTTAGTTCATTAGTTAAACTGCCAATGGAAAATTATTTTAAACATTAATTAATCTTAATTTCAATATTTAATAACACATTGTTAAAATCAAAAGTTGCTACTGTGTTATTTAATGAACCCGAGCTAACATGAACTAACAGTTGTATTTTTTAACAAAGATGAATAACAAATGTTGCTATTGCTCATTGTTTATAAATATGCAACTATAAAAAAAAATTGGATACCAGCGCAGTTTTTCTTTTTTAAATCTATGTAGTGTTTCTATACTTCTGTGTCACTCTTTTGTGTGTTAAACACAATCTACTAGACAACTTCATTTTAATGAAAAATAACTTGAAAAAATATATAGGGGCTGTTTACACCTGGTCACTTCATGCCATGCGTTTTGTAATATAAATCCAATCGCTCAAACCACTTCAGGAGGTGGTCTGGGCCGCATTCCAGACGAAACTGGACATGTGTAAATGCATCTGGTTGTTTAAACCACATGTAAATTTTACTCCTCCTAAAATGTAAAAAATATAATAAACGTGTGAGACCATGTTCTAGGTTATATGACATTATAGTCAGATATGACTGCGCTAACAGTCTTATCAGGTGCAATACGCAGAGTATCTCTTCAGCAAGCAGACGCACAAACTGCGGTGAATGAAACTGAAAAAGTAGTAAGGCTGCGTTTACACTGGCAGAAGAAATCCGATATTTTGCCCATATCTGACACAGATCGGAATTTGATGCACGTGTGTAAACGCAAAAATCCGCACGAGATCCGATTTTTTTTTATATCCGATCTGAGCCATTTCCAAATGTGGTTTTAAATCAGATACATATCCGATATCTGGACATCCAACCTACATCTCCGCATATCCGATTCCCCACAGAACTCCCATGCGAGGGCGACACGTTTGCTCATAAAGATGTTTAATGCTGGCATGCTGTATGCGCTCGCATTTTATTGAGATGGAAACTTTATAAAGGTAAGAAATTGCACTTTCAGGAGCTGGTTTTCAACACCTGCCCCGTGAATTTTTTAAATAAAATGGCTAAAAGCTACATTATATTTATCAGCAATGAGGTGATAACAGTTTTTGTCATTAAACCGACAAGCTTGTTCGCAATGCTTCACAATCATTTCGCTCGCACGTGGGTGCATGCGTTCGTTCGTTCTCGTCTCTCTCTCTCTTTCTCATTAATTAATTCAAATTAATTTCAATAAATATCATTTTTATTTCTCTAAAGAATTCTACCTCAGCTCTAGTTAAAATAGTCAAATCAAAATTAACGTTATTTTCTTTTATCTGTTCAGTCATATTTTGTGCTGCAAAACATCCATGACAGCCGTTGCTGGCAAATAATTAGGGCCATGCGACATGAATTATTTAAATCATTTTAAAAGCACGGCATTTAAAACCCGAGGGTCTACAATGTGCATAGTAAAGCAATCACTGCAGACAATCCTTTTGGGTGGGAATTAATGTAAACACATATATCGGATACCAGTCATGTATAAAGTGAATGTAAACAGACGGGCCAAAAAATTGGATATGGTCAACAGATCGGATCTGTGCATTAAGACTTGCAGTGTAAACGCAGCCGAAGACAAACTTATCTTTCCTGTGCTGATGCCGCGCACTCTCCTACTGCAGTCTTTGATTTTGATATGAGCTGATAATTAATCAAATGCAGCACTTATCCTTTGATTTCCTTGACGTGAACTTCGTTAAATTTAGATATAGTGCGGGAATTGAAGATCGGATTTATGTCCGTTTTGTGAGCAAGTGTAAATGGAAAAGTTTGAACAAATCAGATAGATATCCGATCAGCGAAAATGCAAATGACCAGGTGTAAACAGGCCCATTCATAATCTATGACAGAAATACTATTATAAACTAGGTTAGTGGAGTGCACAATTTGATTGTTTTCAGGGATAATTTTATGCCAGTATCGGAGCCGATACCCATCCTGAGTATCGGATCGATGCATCCCTAATTGGTAATGTTAATTCATTAACTAATGTTAACTTATGAGATTGCACTGTGTAGTTTTACCTATTAGTCTTAATAATTATTTTGCACTTGAATCTGTGTGAAATGTTTTACTTAATTTTTTTGTGTGTTTCTTTATTGTATTTAAATGTTCAGTTCTTTTTGTTATAAAAAAAGTTATTAAACCTGTTATACTTTATTATGACAACATTTTTTGCAACTAAATTTAAATATCGTGTTAATACCGTATACCGTGATGAAAGCATTAGCAATTAATCGCAACATGAAAATGTTATACCGTCACATGCCTACACACATCTCAGTGGTATTTTACTGTAATACTATCAGCATGGAACTTTGTACATGCAAAAAATGAATAAACACTTCAGAATTTCTGTCAGTCAGTCAGAATTTAATATTCTTTTTGTCAGCCAATCAGAATACTTTTCTCTTTCTTCACAGGTGTAGTCTTGTACATTCTGTTAGTGGGCTATCCTCCATTTTGGGATGAAGATCAACACAAGTTGTACCAGCAGATCAAGGCTGGAGCTTATGATGTAAGTACAGCTGTCCTCCGATGGAGCCACTCTCTCTCTAACTGTCTCTGTCTGCGGAAGTTCAGTCCAGCTACTCTAAAACCCCCTTCATCTGATTGCTCTTTCAATGCACCAAGTCTTTCAGCTGAGGCATTCACTAGGAGTGTAAAATTCTTAGCTCTCTACATTTCCTCTGGCCACATTTCTGTCGAATTTGCATAGATTTTTGAAGCAGCATTTTACTTTAAAATCATATTTTTGGGTGTTTCTAATTAGTCCAGTCCATGTGAGCTCATCAAGCTGCTTCATAAATGAGTCTAGTGAGGCTTGTTTAATTTTAGACCGCACATCACAAGGCCTCCACATCCTTTCAGAAAATCACTGGAATTTCCCAGCAGGATACCATTAATATTTCCTATGAATGCTTGTGAAATGTCTTGGAATAAAATTCAAGATTAAACCGATGGCAATAATAGGGCAAGAGGGTGAAGAATTAATGTAATCAAATGCTGAATCAATGAGCTGGAATTGTATTTGATTTTGTAAATTATTTATATTTTTTCTCTCAAACTTCAATGAATAATCATATTTCCCTATTTGTTTTATTTAATAAAATAAATAAGATTCCAGCGTATTGCTCAATTTTTCCTGTATGATTTGATTACAACAGATGTCGCAAGGTCTCTGCAGCACACACCGTGATCCAACTGCCTGTTTAATTTCTGACTGGGTGCGATTTAGAGCTACTGGTACTGTTATTGATTATGTCAGGCCCTCCCTGACGCATTGCAGAGAGATGAGCTTTGCTTAGAAACAACTGCCTCTTGTCTCAGAGTGTATGTGCCTGTTTGCTTGCGTACGTTTGTGCGTATTTTTGTATTGTCCATCTCTTGCATCACAGTCTCACACCCTCAGGTGTGTGTGGCAGGACATGGAGTGAGTGACTATCCCAGAGAGATGCTTATTCCATTAAAATTGATGTGACAAATAAAAGGGAGGAGATGATGTAACTGTGACCTTATTGTGAAAATGGAGTGAATGCATGTTACATTGTTAGATGGTTTTGGTGGTCACAGTGTTGGGCAGGCCAGGTCAGTTCACCTCAGAGATGGACAATATGACATCCTTTATCACACTGTAGTTATTTTTGCTGAAAATTCAACCACAAAATGGTTTATAGGTCAAGGACCTTTCGGTGGATGGAGTGTCATAACAGGGACCATTTGAAACATGTTTAGAGTTCCATATTAATGTATTTTCATACTTTTTTATGGCATTAAAATGATCAATATTCATGCTCTGAGTCAGTTGGTCATTACTCCAATATAGTTGGACATTATATTTTTGTTATACTTAATATGATTTAATTTGGGAAGGAAACTTAACTGAACAAGGAACTGTTGAAGATCCCTGGTTTAGACAGTATATTAAATGTAATCGCATCTCATTTGATTATTTTCTCTTAGTATTTAGAAATTAAAGAAAAAAAAATGTATATAATGAATCATTAAGAATAAGCAGTGCAAAATCGTTAAATACACTACTATTCAAAAGTCTGGGGTCAGTATGATTAAAAAAAAAGTTTTTGAAAGAAGTCTTTGATGCTCACCACGGCTGATCGAAAATACAGTAAAAACGTATTATTATTACAGTTTATAATAGCTGCTGTCCATTTGAATACATTTAAAATAATTAATTCCTGTTATGGCAAAGCTGAATTGTTTGCAGCCATTATATTACAGTCGTCAATGTCAAATGATCCCTCAGGAATCATTCTAATATGCTGATTTGGTTCTCAAGAAATATTTGTATTATTACCAGTGTTATTAAACAGTTGTCCTGCTTAATATCTTGTAAAAACTGTAACACGTGTTTTCAGATTTCCTTGATTAATAGAAAGTTCAAAACACAACATTTATTTGAAATAGAAGTCTTTTGTAACATTTATAAATGTTTTAACTGTCACTTAAGGCTGTGAAATCGATTAATCGCAATTAATTGTGTCCAAAATAAGTCTGTGTGTATATTGTGTGTGTATTAAGTACTAAGTATTAATTACTAATTTCTAATTGGATGATTCCTTCTTGTTGACTTTTTTCTTAATTTTTTTTATGTTAATAGTATAAAGCAGTCACAACAGCAGTGGTAATATATCTACCATAGCATACATGTTATTCCAAATCTCGACAGGCTGACACATTGCTATTGACGCACAATATATACTACAAGAATCAACTTGGAAAACCTCGCAATGAACTCGGTTCTTTGTTTTGTACTCTAGTAACCTTCCGTCATTACCAGTGTCTGTCACTGCACCTTCTGGTCATGTGTTCACGTTTGGATGCGCCATCCGCAATCCTGAGTGGCTGTCTTTGCTAAAACAGCGCACAGCGGTGCAAAAATGCCCCACCCATAACATGTATTAACAGTGCCCTGAGCCAAAAGCGCATCTGAATCAGTGTGTGTAAGGACTTACGAGCACCTGCGGTGTTTCTAAGTACAATCCACACGCTCGCGCAAAACAAATTATACTTCCTGGAACCTGCCCAAGGATTTCTTGGAACAGACAAAGGATTTGTAATGGCCACATTAAGATCTCCTGGTACGAAAGAGGAGGTGTGACACACATTCAACACGGTTACAGACACAGCTTTTTATTGGCTAATTACAACTGCAATTTTCTCTAGTTATGGGCTGCAATGAAGCCATGAGGTGTGAAATGCGCAAGCAACATGTTTCAAGCACCAGCCGTGCCGAATAGGCCGACAATAGGAGGACTGACTGCCGTGACTCATTTGATCCTGTATGCTGCTTTGATACATTAAATTTCATTAGGCCCCAGAGCAGACCGCTCTGTATGTGTGTCAGTTCATCTTGTGGTGTGAAAAGCTATCTAGGCTTCCTCCTGCATTTAGATTGCATATCTAACGCTCGCTCATGATTCTTGCCCCGACAGTTTCCTTCTCCGGAGTGGGACACGGTCACCCCTGAGGCCAAGAACCTCATCAACCAAATGCTGACCATCAACCCAGCTAAGAGAATCACTTCAGAGCAGGCCCTCAAGCACCCATGGGTCTGCGTAAGTTATCTCTGCCGAGTTATCTCTGCATTTTTACACAAGCTCTGAGCAAGAAAAAAATTACTGGGGGAATCTGAGCTCTTTTAGAGTTTAATATGAAATGCAGCTTTCACATTCACATATGTTGTGCTCTCAGAATAGGCAATAGTGAAGGTATAGTGCATTCAGTGTGAAAATTGTTGTTATTTACTTACACATCTTGTTTCAAGCCTGTATGACTTTGGAGAACTTTTGAGTATAGTGCTGGTTGCTCCTTACTTTATAACTGCAATGAATCAGGACTGGAGCTTTCAAGCTTCAAAAATAGTACTAGGGCTGCACGATTAATCACATTTTATGCATGATCATTTCTGCTTTTCTTGATTAAGCATAATCATCTGCGATATTTGCCCAATAGTTATTTATACTAAAAACTTCTTTTTTTTTTTTACATTTCCATTAACTTGCATTGATAACTAGACTCCAGGGGTTGCCAGATTTCAAGATTTTAAATCCCCCAATCAGGGTGAAATGTAAAACAAAATTTCTCAAATGAAAACAATTGTGATTAATTATCACGATTATAATGTCTGATCAAAGTCAGGATCAATCGTGATTATCAGCTTAACTATTATCGTGCAGCCATAAAAAACACCATATAAATATGGTCCATACAACTTATGTTCTGTTTTCTGAGTCTTGAAGAGAATTAGCAATGTCTGATTTATGAATAAATCATACTTTTGAATCAAATCTTTTGAATGCACTGGTTGAATGATTTGTTCATGAATCTGACTTTATCTTGTTCTCGAGAACTCAATGGATAGATTATGAATGAATAACATAAATACCTCTTTCAGCTTACATAAGACTATTGTATGACTTCAGAAAACTTGGAATAAGTTGTATAGACTACTTTTATGGTATTATTGCATCCTTCTTAAAAACTTTTTTAATGGTGACAAGTATATTATTAAGTTTATTTAGTGTTCCATACAAGAATGGAAGTCATACGGGACCAGTTGAGGGGGGACAAATAATGAAAGAATGTTCATTTTTGGATTGGTTCAAATACATTGATAATGCTGATGTGCAATGTTTTTCTCTGTCTTGCATTTGCTTATTTCAGCAACGGTCCACAGTGGCATCCATGATGCATCGCCAAGAGACCGTGGAGTGCTTGCGCAAGTTCAACGCTCGCAGAAAACTCAAGGTACAGCATGGGTTTGAAGGGCCCTTAGACTAACTCCAATCTTCTTCCCTTGGGTAATTAGTGCTGAAAGTCCTGTTGTCATGGACTAAACAGTTTGTTTTTCTCTGTCTTTGTTCAGGGAGCCATTCTCACTACTATGCTGGTTTCTAGAAACTTCTCAGGTGGGTTCCTTCATTCTCCTGGGATCAGGTAGGAAAGTGCAAAGTCATGGATGAACTTTGCCCACCTCTTAAAGTCTTGCTCCAATTTTCACTATAAAAAAAAGATGTCGAACGGCTGGCTCAGTAATTAAATGGAGGGAGAATTCACTTGGGATCTAGAACTTTGGAGTACAGGAGTATAAAGTTTTGGATTTTTCAGTAAGGCAGTAAAGGAATATCAGTAACTTTCTTTTCAGTTTAATATCAGTTTACTTCCTGAACAGAAGGTGTTTACGCTTGTGCAGGTGATACAGCAGGTTTGAAAGCTTAAGCTTGTCATTTTTATTCTAGACCGTGATTCCTTATAATAAACGAAGGTAATTTGTTCAGTAGAGGGTTTGAAAACAGTTCCATAGCTTCTCCCAACTCAACGCCTCTCTGTCCAATAGTGGGCCGGCAGCATACCAGCCCTGCTGCTCCCACCACAAGCACTGCCGCACTTGCACAGGAAGGTATGTGAGAGTGCATTTCCTCACCTCGCCACCAGGGGAACCAGCGAGCCCCCTCCACAATGCTTCCAAACCCCCGCCCTCCCTCTGCTCTACCCAATCAGCATGCAGCCAATGAGAAGCCTGCCTCTCTTGCATCACTTGCATAAATTATTTGGTCTTCACTCTCATGAACGACGTCTGCTATATAGTCTTGGAGAAGTTCTCACTTTTAAAAGGATAGTGGCCTGCTGAATTTCCATCTTTCACATACACGTCATGCATTTGAGCGGTGTAAGAGTTTATGGGATAGCATGTCATTTTTCTTCAGCCATGTTTTTATACTGCTTTGCTTTTACATGACCATGTAACTTTAACAATCATCTAGCTAGCTTTTAACCCTATAGTTGTAAGAAGTATTAGAGCAGGTTCAGTCCTCTAATATGGGTCGAATCAATGAAGGAATTGTTAATGCTAATGGACAGTTAAGGGTCATTCTCAAAAAAATTGTATTTTCATATTATATTATATTACGTGTTTTTAATTAACGCCTCTCAACTCACACAACTCACATATTAGTAAAATAATGTATGTAATCCAGTTAAAATTATACTTAAATATTTAATTTAATAAAAAATTAAATTGAACGGCTCAATTTGGTGACCAAATCACCATTTGCTATAACTGTACATTTCATAGAAGTGGTGTACTTGGCATCTGGCAAATTCAGCTTTTTTAAAAAAAAATAATAAAAAGTTAAACTATTTTCCAGTATTTAATAAAGTATTCAGTTATATAGAATGATTTGAATGGGATTTCTTAATTATTTGAAATCTTTTTCTTGACTGATCAGTGTTTGCTTTGAGAGTGTCACTTATAGCGACATTTGAAGTATTATAGCTTTTGTCTAGCTTTCAAAAGGTCTTAATTTATCCGTCGGCATAGATGGCTCTTTTTATATGCGTGAACAAACAATGTCTCGTTTCATCTTGCTACTGTCCCCAGTTCAATTTACACACAGCGGCTCTAGGCAAAACAATCCAATCAATAGCACAGCACTGCATTCATGTTAACAGTCGCCACCATGAGACCCACCATCGGCCGGCATGCATTATCATCTGCATGGAGTAAAAAATGCAAATGTTGCTGCTCCTTTGATTAGACTTTCTATTTTTTTCTCTCTCGCTCTGTCCCTCTTGGTTAAATTGCTTCAGCCCTTTTTGGCTCCCTCCTTCCCTGCTGATCAGCTTACTGGTGTTTTGTGCTATTGAGTTAAATGGCATTTAAGTAAAGTCTGCTTTAGCTGCAGATATAGGACCCCGGTCACGTGTCTGTGTTCAGCCCACCTCGGTGCTCTCCACCTCAGACAGAATAAAGAGGTTTGGAGGGGATGGAGGTTTTTAGATCGGTGTCCTGTGTCGTCAACTAAAGCAGACCCTTGCAGCCTAGCCTAGCCACCATTGCCCTACCACTCTCCTTTCAACTCTTCCTCCTCACCTCGCCAAGAGCGCAGGGGCTTAACAACACGGACGGGCAGGAGCGGGGTTGGCTTACTGCCAGTCGTCAGACCTCATGTAGCTGGCGCAAGGGTCCGCTCAGCGCCAGGTGGTCTGCGGGGAAGGAGGCCCTCTTGAGGGCAGATGGACAACACTGTTGACAGTGTCTCTGAGTCAGGAGAAAGCTGAGAGGAGATCTCTGGTTCCAGTTGTGTTGTCTGATCAAATTGAATTGTCTTACTCTAAACAAAGTGTGAGACATCTGTCTGTCAGTTTCAGTTAATGTCAGCCAGCTGCCATTTTCAACAAGCCGTGTCTGAGCAGCTGTCAGCGTTGAGAGAATACTTCATATGTACGTAATGGTCAAAGGAGAACAATTAAGAAAAATTGCATCATCTGTACAGATCCTCCAGGATTATGGAAACCAAACAAGAGCTCTTCACTGCAGTGGCGTGCACAGGCCTCCGGAGGGTCAGGGGCGAAATGACGTTACGAGGGCACAATCGCAGACCGGGAGGGGGGATCGGGGGGTGTTGTTCCCCCGGGGTTGTTAGGGGTATCACGATTTGATCACAATTCTTTGTCATGTTGGTTTTTCTATTTTGCAAGCTGTTTGAGCATTACAGCCAAACTAATTTCCCTATTATAAAGCCAAAGCCTTTCAAGGAAACAAAATATAAAAAGTATGGCAGATACTTAGGCCAAAGTGGGTGAAGATAAAATCTTTGTCATTATTTTATCTTTGTTATTAAAAAATGAGAACAAAGATACACATTGCAAATACACATAATAAACAAATAAAATAAACAGTGTTTTATTTTCAGGTACAATAGGCATATTTAGCAGGAGCATTCAATAAACTGAATGAACAAATATAAAAATAAAACACTATATAGATTGATTCCTATTAAAGCAGCTGTATTAAAGTTTTTCCGTCAAGAGTAGCGAGCAATTTTTCTCTTTGTGTTTGGTGTTTTATTAACATTAAAGGACTAATTCGCCCAAGAATTAAAATAGGCAAGTGTTTTATTTTATACCTTAATTTACTCAAAAGTTGTTTACTTGAATGAGTTTCCTTCTTCTGCTAAACATAACCGCTATTTTGAAGAAGGTGGAAAACCAAACAGTTGCTGGTCCACAGTGTTCCCTACTGTCCAAGTCAATGTGGACCAGCAACTGTTTGGTTTTCCACATTCTTCAAAATATCTTCTTACTGATGTGAATGTATGTGGCGCTGTACAGTATATTGATACGGCGGCGCCAGAACTGCAGCTGATAGAATGTGTGCTGTAGCACGATACAACGATATTTCTTCAAAAGCAGATTGTGGCCATATCTTTATGTGCCCTAAGCAGGATTTTATTGTTGTGCCCCCTCCCTCAAATATTATGGAAGTAAAACAAAAAAATACCATAGGGGTCAAAAAAAATAACTTTAATAAAATTAAAATAAATAAATTGTAAATGTATTATTTACAAACGACAACTGTAGCTCTAGACAGACCTATGGCAGTAATACAGTTGTCTGATTGATTTTATGGTCTCAAGCATTCAGAAATCACGCAAAAGAAAATTAAGCAGTTTTACTACGAAAACCAGTTTAGAATTTTTATAACCACTAAAGAAATATAAATTATCTTAATTCTTCTTTGATTATGAATGTAGCCTACCTGAAAGTGTGGCTTCGTTTTCATCTTTTTTTTTCTCTGCGCCTGACTGCTGAAGTCTTTTCACGGGCATAGTTGTCCATCAATTATGATCATCTGCATTCAGACGCAAACATGAGGTGTGAGCGGGCGTGGAAATGGCTCGTCACATTTTTTTTATACATTTTTTTTTTTTTTTTTTTTGAAACTTGGATAGTGCCCCCCCGGGACTTGGTGCCCTACTCAAACGGCGTACTCTGTATATAGGGAGCGGAGGTACTGATTGTTATCGTCCACAATATCGTTCATATCGCACAGACCGGACCGCAAGGGCACTTTAGCGTCGGACCTCGCTCGAGCCCCCGTGCACGCCACTGCTTCACTGTATTCTTGAACCTGTAAAAATGTACTGTTTCAGTTGTTGTGGGTTGTTAGATATAGGTTAGAGTCTTCTCTTACTATTTCTGCAGTATTTATACTATACTAACGTACTTGTCCGTTAGCATTCCCGTTAGAGGAACCTAGATGCTGCTGAGAAAATGCTCTCTTGACTCATTGTTTGAACACAATTGCTGAAAGTCTTGATGATCTTATGCAAAGGTGATGATGAAAGTTGACTAACATTTTTTGGTTTTAGTTCTATGGACTGCATATGTGGCCTCAATTACCACAGAAAATCCCATTGGAAGGGCATTACTGTAGACATTATTATTCTTTTTTACTAACCGAAGGACGAGTCATAGAGTTTAAAGTTGTATTTAACCTGAAATATTCCTTTAATGTTCTTTTGAGCCATCCAATCAATGCTCTCCATCAGTTCTTGGCTTCAACTAGTACTGTAAGTGTTTATAACTCTTTATATTCTGCTGATGTTTAAGCCGGTCATCCAGCTGATGTAAGATGTTAACCAATAACCAGTAATGACTTTTCATCAATGTTTCTTTATTCTTTGTGTTAGAGCTTTTCATTGTATGACCAAGATAAGATTTACTGTCCAATAGGTTATGAAGACAAGGCATGTTATTATGTCGGCTGTGTTGCCTGTAAATCTTTAATATATCATTTGTTGCATGCACACGTCTAATTTAAAGGTGTATTGAATCTTTTAATGGGTGTCGTAATGGATTTTACTTGTTCAATATGCTGTCTCAAAGACCTTTTCACCTTCTGAAGCATTATTTAATAGGGGTGTGAATATTTGATCAGACTTTGATTCAGTTAATATTCTTTACTTATTCATTCAGTACATCATAACGTTTTCAATTTGAAAATCAAGATTGAATTATTTTGGTATGATTAATTGAAGAAAAAAACATGTTAAAGTGTAGATTGCTGATTTGGATTTAGTGGATATTTATAATGGGAAATAGCTCTAGAATTGAGCACTTAACACATTATGCAGTTATTAAATTCTGTAAACATTGAATTGAAATTTGATTTATCTGTTCACCCCTGTTATATAAACTGCAATAGGATGCCACATGATCTTTTTGAACATTTTTGCAAAAATATAACTGTGTAATCTTTAAATCAATGAAGGCTACTGCACTGTTTTGCACTTTGTTTGAGAATGATTTCTTCCTCCCTCTATAGTTTATTTCCACTCAGCATCAATAGTGGAATGACTGCAGTGTCCTGGGTCCCAAATCATCTGATTATTGCGCTGTATAACGGAAGACTGCTGGCTCAGCTTTCCCACTTACAGTCTGTGAATCCTATGAGACATAGTTAGATATATGAGAGACAGTGGAATGGTAATGAGTTGAGGTCTAGCTTTATGACTCCTTCGTCAGTGCATTGCATTATGGGACTCGTGGTTTAATCCCGTTGGCACTGCATGGCTGACCGTATGGTGAATTGCACTTCTCACCTCATGATTAGTGAAGCATGAAAGCAGGCCTGCAATGCAAACAATGCCTGCTATCGTCCAGCTTGTCCTCTCTGCTACTAAATGGCTTTTGTTTTCTTCTTTACCTTGCCATATTTTCTTCCCATTTGTTTATGGAAGGTAAGGCGCTAAACAGGAATATTGAATATTGGGTTTTTTTTTCTGTTATTGAGGTGTTACAGGCCTTACACAAAGCATTTGATTGTTCACTCTGAAGTGTATCGGGGGCCTTTTCCCTTAAACTGATTCGAGACCGCCCCAACATGCCCTCTGGGAAATAACAGTTGCAGTTAAAGGAAAAATCAATTGCATACATTAGGAATGATTTTCCCTCATTACGCCTGCAGCTGCAAATGGAGAATTAAATGTATTCTCTTTATCTGCTCTCTGATTGGTGAGAAATTTAATAAAATGGGCAATTTATTCCAAGTTTGTGCAATTGGTTAATTTTAAAGGGGTTATATCATGCATTTTTATCTTTTTCCGCACTGGGGTTATCTTATGTTAGTAAAATATTAGTAAAGCTTTTTTTGCCACCAAAACTGTCATAATTTAGGTCATATCTTTAATTTCATAATTTCCCACATTTGCTCTGATCATTACAATTATGTTTTGTTTTGCTTTTGTGCTGCTGTCGCTTTAAGAAACACCCCCTCAAATCTGAATACTTACAGATTTATGAATACACTACTGTTAAAAAGTGTGTGTGTGTGTGGGGGGGGGGTTACAAAAAAATAAGTCTCTTACTCTCACCAAGGCTGTATTTATTTAATTAAGAATTATAGTAAAAATAGTAATATTGTGAAATATTGTTACAATTTAAAATAACTTTTATATTTTAAAACATTTTTCATGCAATTTATTCCTATGACGGTAAAGCTGAACTTTAAGCAGCCATTACTCGAGTCTTCGTGATCCTTCAGAAATCATCCTAATAAGCTGATTTGGTGAGAAGAAGAAACATTTCTCATTATTATCAATGTTGAAAACAATTGCTTAATGGTTTTGTAGAAACCATTTTTTCTTTGAATAGAAAGTTCAAAAGAACAGCTTTTACTTGAAATAGAAATCATTTTTAAAGTCACTTTTGTGACTTTCATCACTTTTGACATCTGCAGCAACGGAACGTATTCATACAGTAATATTTCAGTGCTCTCTCTTAATGCAATGACATTTTGATTCAAGATATGACCCCTTTAAAGTAAATTTCCCTTTTTTATTTCCAGTAAGTTATTTATTTATAAGATACCATTGCCTTCATCTCACAAAGCTTTATATGTCTTTGTATTAAACTGATATATATAGATCTGTGAGAAATGTCTCCTGTGGTGAAAAATGATGCTAGTAGTAGTCAGCATTACCTCCCGCTCCCAAACCCTGTATGCTAATGAATGACGGAATGCAAGCTAGCGGTTTAATTGTTTTATATGGGGATTTATTAGAAATATGTGCCGATGTGAGCATTCTGTCAGTTTTGTCACTCACGCTGTATTTAGTCATTTAGTCATTCTCTGTTCCCTACAGCATGCAAAAGTTTACTCAACAAAAAGGCAGATGGAGTCAAGGTAAGCCCACAGATGTTCCTTATATACCTAGTTTCTCCTGGAAATTGAGATGTTTTCATTTTTACAGCAGTCTTTTGAGGTTCCCATCTCTACCAGAGCTTTCCATTAATGGGTTTTAAACTAAACACCTCTTTTTAATAAAAGCATATTGCTACATTTAGACAGTACTTTGTGCTTTGCTACAGAAGTCTTAAATCCATGTGTTCCCTGAGTGGATCTAGTTATCAGACTGTATTATAATAATTTTGACACAATATTCCATGAAATGCCCATTAGTAATCATCACTTTCTCTCTGAATGATGGATAACTCTGTAGAGGCATCTTCCTGGCGTGTGCTATTCATCTGTTGTGTGATTTCTAACTACCATGACTGACATAGGAGGATGGGCTCCGATCATGTCCCAGTCATGTCATCTCTCTGAAAAGGAAGTTGTATCTGTCCTCTCTATTTCAGCCCCAGACAAACAACACTAAAAACAGTGTAGTGAGCGCTGTAATGAACGCCATGAAAGAAAGCAACACGACCTCTTCTACACCGATGGTACCTCATCTACATTTAACTCTATATTATATTTTTTTTTTAACCCATCTACTCATCTGACCATATCCCATAGTTCATGATCAAGTGTTTACAATAGTGTTTGGCGCATGTCAGATGTTTTTGAAATGGTTTTGCATGTACTAAAAATAGCTCAGACCTGTAGTGTGCTGTGCACTACTTGTTTTTCCCCTATGTGTTTTTTTGGAGTGCTCGTGTCCTCTCGAAGCACGTCTGGTACACATTGTGGTGTTTTATAAACGTGTCATCAGGAGTGATTTTTTTCTTGCCGATAAGCTGCTGGTTTATGTCCTTCCTCACTCTTCTTGTCCTTAGTTTGCCTTTGTATGCATATTCACACCTCTATTACAAGTATAAATAAAATATAGTCATCGAACATAACTGTAACATGCTTCAAAATAACCAGTAAGACAAGAAATTGAGCCAAGTCACCATACAGAGTAGAATAAATATATGGATTTTGGCAAATAACCAGGTAATTTGTGTCGGAGTGCATAAACCAGTCACTGTAAAGATGCAGTATCCCACACAGAAAGCTGTCAGCCGTTTGGCCGTGTTGGAAACTAACAGTGTCCCCTGGAGGTTTAAAAAAAGGAAAGTGGATTGACACTTCACACGGGCCTTGTTTGCTTGACTGCCCAAATAGCTGAGCAAAGAGCATCCTGGGACCTCCAAAACAGTCCATTAAGATCACAAGTTAACCCTCGACCCCTCCTGAGGCCTCAAAAAGCCTCCGCAGTGCTGATGGACAGCTAGCAACCACTGGGCCATCAGACACATACAAGGCAACAGAAGTGGCAATTGGAAAAATGTGTGTAATGTTCACTTTTTTGAGGGTTCAGTTGGGTCACAACATTTGAGAGGAAAAACAGTGCATATAATCCAGGAATTGCTTGACTTCAAGGTGAATCTTTTACTTTTTTGATTCTCCATTCCTGTGGTTTCAGCAAAATTTCGAGTTGAATTTGAGAAACTGCATCTTTAAATCATGCCATTTATTATTTTTTTTAACTGTACACGTGTGGTCTGTTTGTATGTGCGTGCGTGCGTTCCTTCGTTCCTGCAGGATGTTGCGTTTAACCAGATTGTCGTGGATGAGTCTTACTACTTTATTCATGATGTGAAATCTTGTTCAATTTTACAGGAGCCACAAACTACAGTTGTGCACAATCCTGTCGATGGACCCAAGGTACATTTTTCAAGAGCGTTTGGAATAAGGATGGAGAATCGATTCTCAAATTGCACTTTTGTACTGTTTTATAAATAAATCTTGACTAATCAAATGAAATGATCCTTATTGGATTTTAAAATGTAGTTTTCTATTTTAGTAAATTGCAAAAGAGTTTTGAACCTAAAAATCAGTATTATTAAAATACTATTACAGTTTTTATTCATATTTTGAATTAATTTATATTTTTATAGTTAATTTAAAATTTTGTTTGAGTAATTGTTGTTTTTGTTATTTTTATAATTTTAAATTCATTTTAAATTTCACATTTAGTTTTTTAATATTTTATCTGATTTCAGTTTTCCGTTTTTTCAGTACACTTATTTCAAATAACAGGGTTTTTACGGTTTTGGTTTTAGTTTTAGTTAATAATAATAATCCTGCTAATAATATTTATAAAACTTGCAAAAGATTTGTGAGCCTTCATTGTTGCAAGATATTAAAAATTAAGATGTATCAATAATTATTTTGTAATTGTTCTCTTGGAATGAAAAGCAAGTTGAACTGTGGGGGTTGTTGCTAGTATTATTATAATAACTCAATATATTCATGTAAATTATTATAAGTTAATGTTTAACTTATGATTATCAAAAATCATGCTTTGAATCAAAAACATGTTGAATCTTGTGGTAATTCTGGACTTATTGTAGAGACCATAACCTAATGTTGCTAATATACGTTTTCTTTCACGTCTCATGTTTCGTTTGTCTTGTATGTTCTTTGTCTGTCTCTATTTCTCTCCCCAGGACTCCACAGAGAGCTGTAACACCAATGAGGAAGAGGATATAGGTAGGAAAGGTACACCGATCTTCTCTGCATCCTCCAGCACTGTGGCGTTGCAGCTCCCAGTGCTCGTGTCAGAAGAGTAAACCCTCTCCTGTCCGATCACAGTACCAAAAACAAGCATTTGATTAAACAAAATACATGTCACGTCAGTCAGAATCTGTTTGAAATATAAAAACATGAGGCTGCAGTGACTCCTGAGGCTTTGTGATTTGAAGACATGGCCATAAACACACGCTGCCGGACGGACAGGAGGGGAATTACGGAAGAGGGCATTGAGACGGGGTTAGATGGATTGTGATTTACACGTTTTACATGCATGATGGTACAACACTTTGTGTTTTCAGCTAAATTTCTAGCTTAGAGATAGTGAAGGTGCACCAGAGAGATTTAGAGTTTTCAGTATTCACCAAAGTAAATGAGGGCAAACTCTCTCTCAAAAAAAAGAGCGTATTCACAAACATTCCTGTTTGGATGGGATTAGATTTCTTTGAATATCAAGATCGACAAACATAGACATGATCAATTCAAACTGAAACCTAGTCCCATCTGAATAGCATCTCTATGTAGATCACTCACACAGTTTGTCATTGTCACACAAATAAATTGATATGTACATAAATATATATGCACACATATGTCTTAAAGCCGTCAGTTTCCTTGTAGATTTTGTGCGTGTTTGTGTGTGTGTCCTGTGTTTTTCACCCCACTTATTTAGATGTTTGTTGATGTGCCGTGTCTTGTAAATTCATTAGCATGTTGTGAACCGGCGTGTTTTTCCCGAGGGACTCTTGCCGATACAGTTTTCTGTCACGAAAAGGGCCTGGCTCGAATTCATTTCCTCTCCTTATTCACTCCGGGCCTGGACGGACAATAGTGGCTTAAAGAGCCTTATCATTAGCTCCGTCACGTCTGAGGTGAGGTGATGAGGACAGGAAATTGGCGCGGAGCCTGGAGAAACAATCTCGGAGCGCACTGTTGTCCAAGCACAACAAACACGACTCCGCTTCACCACACCCATAGATACAGACCTGCGTCACGCCATCTCTCATAACTCCACTGGAAAATCCAGGATCATCACCTGTAGTCCTGCTCCCATAAACACAGTGTTTCTTTTATTGAGAACAGCTCATCTAAACGCATCCCATCCAGCGTCTTCTTGCCCGTTAAGCTATTTAGTCATGATTAAGTGCCAGCATTGGTGTGGTGTTTGTTAGTGTGTTTGGGCTGGTGAAGGACATGAGAGATGTGTGTGTTTTTCTCCTGGTGGCGTGTGGTTTTGGGGCTGTGCCAGTCGAGAGTGTGCAGGGAGCGAGCAGTGACAGTGCCGTGATGAGTCAGTGCAGTGCCGGGGAAGAGCTGCCCGCTCTGGTGGCTTCTCCACAGGGCTCTCCTGCCAGTAAGTCAAGATCCTCTCGTACCACCTGGGCACCTTCAATCCCTCCTCAAACCTTCAAGTCGAGACCTTTTTGTCCCCCCACCACTCCAGCCTTTCTACCCTTTAGCGTACTATCGTAAGGATCACTTGCTTTCCGTGTAGAACAGTACTGTTCACAGTTGTTGATCCCCTTTTTTTCTCACATTTCTTTCTTATCCCCCCCCCCCCCCCCGATGCATGCTGCTCAACTATCCTATTTCCAGTCTATTTTGTTGTAAAATGGCCCTTTAGTAACTAGATTGAACTATATTCTGCTCCTGATTTGTCCTACATCCTCCTTCCCAACTTGTGACTGAAGTCTCGAACCTTCCCCTTTCAGAAGTCTTAATTAATATGCTTTTTTGCACATGCACACATTTTAATATCCCACATCAAAGCTACATACTTGTGATTTCATTTATTGCTGGTTAACAACACACTATATAGTCTGTGATGTGTTGCTTACCCAATCCTTCTGAGTATCTGTTCTTGTATTTGTCCTGTTATAATTTCAATTAATTGTATTATATTTCTTTAACTGGGTTTTTAATATGACCAAAACCATTTACATTCACTACCATTCAAAAGTTTGGGGTCAGTAAGATAATATATATAATTAAAAATATATATATTTATGAATACTTTAATACTTAATCAGCAAGGAGCATTAAATTGATCAAATGTGACTGTTAAGACTTATACATTGTAACAAAAGATTTCAATTAAATGCTGTTCTTTTGAACTTTATATTCACCCATAATTCCTGAGAAAATATTACCACAAAAATATTAAGTTGCCCAACTATTGTCAGCATGAAGAAATCTTTGTTGAGCATCCAATCAGCATATTTGAAGGATATTAGATTTACGAAGGATCATGTGACACTGAAGACTGGAGTAAGGATCAGTAATTGCCACTACAAGAATAAATTACACTTTTAAAACATAGAAAATAGATTAATGGTAGTCTTGGAATAATGGTTTTGGTGATTTTAAAAACCGAAGTGTAGAGAACATATTGTTAGATATAACATAAATACAGCATATGCATAATACAAATTAATGTCAGCAAATGGGATGTTCATAAAACAGCTGAAAAGCACACTTATTTTAACTTAACACTTATTTTTGGAACTGACACAAATGCGGCTTTTTTATGGGCTGATCATAGTCATGAATAATGGATAAAATAACACAGCAATGGTATAAGAAAAAAATGGACTTGATTCTGTGTCCAAGCCAGAAAACGCTGCAGCTGCAACACCTCATATAGGACCGCATTCACACCTCTCTTCATTTAACATCTGTCAGCATCTGTCTTTCACAATTTCCTCGAACCTTCCTCCTGTTCCCTACTTCATACATTCTGATCAATTCATTGTCTTTCAGCATTGTGACTTGTTTTGAACATCAGATTTCCTTTTTAATATTTTCATTCTTTTCCATTCTTTTTAATTTAATTTAATGTACATGGTAACACTGTTTATGAAGTACAACAAAATATTGTTGAATCGTTTACCCAAAAATTTAAATTCTATTATCTCATTCTCATGTTGTTCCAAACCCATATGAATACTTCCAAGGAGAAATTTAGCCGAATGTTCACGCTGCTCATTTTCATAAAAAAGTGACTAAGTCTGCAAAGAGAATTTAAAAAGCTGTTGAATATACTATATAAGTCATATAAACCACTTCTATGACACATTTTAGAGCTCGCTCAACGTCCTTCATGTAATTTCATAGTATGAAAAAGAGCTGCATAAATATTCTCCTTTTGTCTTCTGTGGAAGGAAAAATGTTGTGCGAGTTTGGAACGTGAGGTTGAGTAAATGATGACCGTCTTCTTTTTGGGCTCTGATGTTGTTCTTCATACTCCGTGTGTTCATGCGTTCCTCTGTCTCTCTGCATGCATCATCACCTGTGTTGCGTGTGCTGCGTTGTGTGTTGCAGCAGTCCCCGTGCATGACGTTAAACGCTTGGCATGGAACAGTTCAGGACATACCTCATGTCCAGAGTTAGAGCGCACTCATTCTGGCCCCTGTGCCTCAGCCCATGGGGTCGGCGGTATCACGGCGAGTGGGTCCGCTGCTCAGTGTAAGTGTGTGGGGTAGACCAGGACACACACACAGAGGATCTCAACAGGAAATCAAATTCTTCATACTAATAGAACGTCACAGTGGGCAGTTGATATAGTGTTAGTCAAGGTTGTGACTGGTCGGGTGGATTTTTAGTTGTTTTGTAATGGAGAACGTGTTAATCTGAATGGATATTTACACACACATTTACAAAGGCCTATTCACATAAAGCTCAACTTTCACCACAAACATTCAAATGAAAATGAATGCATTTCCACTGACCCCAACATGCAATGTGAGGAAATTCACGCTATTTTGTAGTCACATTTTTTAATTTTCTCTGGGAGAAAAGGTGTGTTCATGTCAGAATTACTGTAATTATGTGGTTCTTGTAAACTGATGGTTCTTTTAAACACTTTTAGCACCTCACTACTGTAATGTCATGTAGAAACGTGGAAAATAGCAGCAGATTTAGCAGTAAAATAGTCAAGTAGTTCTTTACATAAAATTTCTGTTCAATATTTGCAGCCATTACCTAATATCTTAAAAATCTTAAGACTAGTAAAGGAAAGGCATACAATACAATTTATTGTAGCTAGGAGAGAGTTGGATAATAATGACTAATGTCCTGCAAAATAACTTTAAAGTTTATTAATAATGAATGTGACTTTTTTATTATATTTTTGTTTGATTACTATATCTACACATTCCTCTTTGTATTATTAGAGTCATAGAAATGCACAATGAATGCCTCCGAGTAGAAAGTCCTATTTGTAAGCTAGTAATTGCGGTAAATACGGCATGGTGTGAACGCACTAAAACTCACCAACTAATAAGCTTTTGGGTCATGTGACCAGAACTGGCATCATCAGCTTTTTTTTTTTTATTCAGGTATATGTTTTTTCACAGACTTGACAAATTTGCATCATGAATTGTTTGTCTTTTTTTGGCACTTTTACTCTTGTGTCAGTAGGCTTTAATATGACATTCTCACAGGTATCTGCTCTGTAAGCAGTGTATGTTATGCTTATTAACTTCGCTTTTCTTTTGTATCATTTCATTTCCTCTCCCTCTCATCATCTTTCACACGTCCTGTTCGAGTAGCTCGTAAGCAGGAGATTATAAAGATAACGGAGCAGTTGATCGAGGCTGTCAACAATGGAGACTTTGAAGCATACACGTGAGTACAGCCCGCCTGCACTTTCTTCAGCTTGTTTGTAATAAAGACACTAAGAAAATTGTAGGTAATTGTGTGAATATGTAAGGCTTTAAGTGGATTTTGTATTGAAATGAACAGTCCTATAAAATGTTGGTCTGAACAAACTGAAGTCACAGACTTGACCCATAGTCTGTGAACAGATATTGTAGCAGAATATTGTATATAGTCATTAAATGATGGATATCTCCAGTCATATCTGGACCACAGCTTATGTTCACTCTGAAATCTGTCATCACTTCTATTTATTTATTTTTTGGGCTATATGATTATGTTTTGTTATATGAACACTGTTTTCATATTCTTGTGCACCACAGAAGAATCTGTGACCCTGGTCTGACCTCTTTTGAGCCTGAAGCTCTGGGGAACCTGGTCGAGGGCATGGACTTCCACAAGTTCTACTTTGAGCACTGTGAGTCATGTTTAACTATGCGTATAGTTGTTTTACCTAACATAAATATAAGTTACATACTTTTACCATATGTATATCTGTATTCAGATGCAATCCATGTGTTTGACTTTTTCAGTGCTGAGTAAGAACAACAAGCCTGTGCACACCACTATCCTCAATCCTCATGTTCATCTCATCGGGGAGGATGCTGCCTGTATTGCGTATATCCGTCTGACGCAGTACATCGACAGCCAGAGCCGCCCACGTAGCTGCCAATCGGAGGAGACGCGTGTGTGGCACCGTCGTGATAGCAAGTGGCTTAATGTCCACTTCCACTGCTCAGGGGCTCCAGCCGCCCCCTTACAGTGAACCGCACAGGACAGGTAAAAACACTCCATTCGCACGCCTACGTTTTTCTGTCATTTAATATCTTCACTCAGAAATGTGTGTATGCCTGTTTCTACCTCAGAGTTAAAAAAATAAATAGAGGTATCACCATTGTGATGTTATTTTTCATGATTGCAACTTAATTTTATGACTTTATATCAATTGCAACTTTATAAAAAAAAAATACAAATATTGTTTTACTCTAAAGCAACAATTTATAGTTGTTCTGTGAATTTTTGTGGACAAAATCCAGTCATTTGAAAAGAAATCCACATGATTAGAATTTCACGTATGGGCTGCGTGATGTAATTACGTAACAATTTCTCCATATAGATTTGTAATTTATTCAATTTGATCTCGTGCGTTCGCTGCATTGACAAACAGAAAGCTGATTGGTTTGAAAGTGACTTTTATGTGAGCTGGGCTTCATACATCGTTACACTATTTAGATACATCACTTTTTTGCATGCAAAATTTTCCAGAAATTTCGTTAAAGTTACCGAACCTTAAACCGCTTCATAGAAATGCTCCTAGTTAAGCGAGTAAAACTTGTTACAAACACCATTTTGTGATGACTGTATGCAGTACGACTGATGTTGCACATTTCCGTTATTCCATAGAAACGTTATTTTTGCAATATTTTTTCCAGCTTACCTGGATTCTCAAGATAATGGGAATGTTTCTTCTTTGTGGCTGGACGGGCATGTGAAGGCCAGCTGGATGACGGCTCTTAAAGTTACAGACACACCAGTGAAGAACTCCGACAACATCCAGTTCAACTGTCAACACCACTTATCCTGTCCAATCTTTGACCAATGGGAGCTGGCCGCGGCTGTGGCCCCGCCCAAGGGACGGTGCATGTATCTGACACCCACATGGGGGTGCTGTTTTGTCCTTTTCCCACGGAACCATCTTCTTTTGCCCGTTAAAGATGTTCAGAAGGTGTTGTAAGTACTGTTCTATGAATTCATAAATATTCTGTATATTGTAAAAATCACTAGCTGAACCAGAAGCTACAATCAAGTTTGAAAAGCATTTATGTAGGTAAACCAAGGTGGGAGTTGGGGGGGGTGCTTCAACTATATAATAAAAAATCACAAAATGGACTTGCGCCCAAAGAATGCTAAAGTTTACAGGTTTGTCGTCACAGTCCTTGTATACTTTGCACATTTTTGGACACAAAATCAATTATGGGAAGGGGTCGACTAATCCGAGAGCAAGGCAGTGAAAATGTTCAGAAGTTCTTCATATCAAAAAAAAAGAACCAAAGTGTAGTTTTTATTCTTTTTAAGGAGTGTTTCTGTTTGGTGTTGGCTTTTTATGTAACCCTGGGTCTAAGAAGGTTTGTGCGGCCCAGGTTTTAGTAATCTCTTGTGTTAATGTGGAACTCTTCATTTTCCTTAGTTTTTTTTCTTGGACTGACATAGCACAAGTATTTTGTGTTCAGCTAGAATTTTTAAGACACTTTTATTTTTAAGTTAATCTAAATAAACATGTAGAGATATTTAAAGGAGATATAAACTCTCGCCATCCAGGTTTAGGGGAAGATGTCGTTCCTGACCGCGCTCGATATGTTTGTGTGGGTGCGATCGGAACTTGTATAAAATGTAACCCTCATTTAGATCTAATATAAGGAAAGCCCAAGTGAACAGCACACAATTGAACACCGACCAGTAGATTCGCTCTTACTGTTTTGTTAGGACACGTTAGCGGCGTACACAAACCACTGCAGGACGTACTGTGACAGTCTGACATGAACTTCCCTCCAGTTTCTGAACTCAATGACTAAATCTGAGCTCAAATGAGGACTAGTCATATTACAAACTACAAGCTTCAGTAGTCTGGTATGTTGTGATTAATCTTCTTTAAAACCACACAGCTGCGTTGTAAAAGTACTCCGTTGTTTTAGTAACGTTGGACGTGTCTAGCTCACCCTGTTCTCAGTGTTGTCGTAGTCGTGGTTCATGTCGGTGACGGGGGTGAACATGCTCTGTAAATACATGTCGTTTCGTTCATCCGATCACAAGGAGCGAGTGGGGGAAATCCAAACATGTCCAGTTGCCATAGTTCTGTTGTTTAAAATCACGGTTTTAATGTTTGTACGATTACAATTCACAGTGGTTTGTTAGATTCACCACCAACTATATTACGCAGGTTTTATGGCACTGACTATTTAAACTCGGTTTTAATGTTACTTAGAAGTGAGGGTTTGATTGTCACGAGTGGTTCATCTGTAGTTGCACGAATGCTTTTATCACTGCTATGGTTTTGTCTTTAGATTAGATTTTAGTATAGTTTCGTTTGAGGCGATATATTACGTGTGGAAAAAACACCCCGTCTCCTTGGAACACATCAGTCTTTGTCTGAGTCTGTAAATACATGTATTGTTGGCACACCCTCATCGTGTGCTGGGCTTCGTGACATATCAGGACTATACCTCCGCACGTGTGCGCGTTTATCACCTTTACAACAATGGTAGTGATGCTGTCAGGTTATGTGACGATGTTTTCACGTCCGTTTTGTGTCTCGTGCTTGTTTCTTGTGTTTTTTTAATCGCTGTTTCTTTCCTTTGTTTGTGCTATGGGGAACTGCTGCCTTGCCTGGCCAAACTAGATGAGACTTTTTATTATTATTGTTTTTACTTAAATGCATCCTTTTACATGATTGACGTCTTCAACTCCATGAAAAGGATTGCGATGGCTACGAGGAGTCGCTAGCTGGTAGATTTAGATTTAGCGAAATAAATATTCAACCCCTGAAAGCTCGGTCTGAATCCTGGGCCAGACGGCGAGTATGAGTCTTCTGGCCCACCGTCCAATGACAGGAGAAATCCAACACGCAGTTTAAATAAACCGGCGAATATGCATGTATACTTTTCTTGGTAAATATTTTTTTCCACTGTCTGTGTTTACTTAATAAAAAGGGAAAAAATCTCATAGTATTTGCATCTTGACATGAAAATCACTCCATTGGGAATTATAAGTGATGTACCATATTACAAAATGAAAAAAAAAGTAGAAAATAGTCAAAAAATATATATATAAAACAAAAGCCTCTGCTTGGTATGCTCCCCTCATTCTAAGTAAATCTATTGCATTGTAATGGTATACTATTGGGCTTCGTATATACTCGGAGTTTAAACATGGATGCTGGATTTTTGCATGATCATACATTTAATAATACCATGAAATGACAACTATCAAGTGTTTGTCTGAATGTTAGTAGGTCTTCATTATCGCTTTGTTATTATTGAAACTTGATCTGGAAAGTATTTAATAAAAAGAGCATTTCTGCAACTGATTCTGGGTTTTCTTTGCAAATGTGAAAGTCAACATGAAATAATTTACTGTATGTGCTTGATGCGTGTCACTGAGATTAATCCGTGCACATTATTACAATGGAAGATGCAACCTCTTTTGTAATTTCATTCACATCTCATATCTCAGAAGTTGAGATGCTGATTTAAAATGTTGTGTGCATTAACATTCTCATGATTTTCAGTCATTTTTGAACTAAAGATTTTTTTTAAGGTGTTGGCACTTGCTGTGTTAACAGAAAAAAATCCACGGATCTGATTCTAAAGGTTAAATGGTCCTCCTCCTGGTCAAAAATGACTGCATTGGAAACAAATAGAAAATTAATTTGATCTAGAAACATATGGTACTGCGCCGAAACTAATTCTAAGCTCATAAAATCGCATTTGTGAGATTGGAAAACAACTTGTTTAGATTTATAAAGTATGAGTAAGAGCAAAGCATGTTTTAGAAAACCGAGAATTGTTCTTAATACTTCAAGTTCTTATAATACGTAATGTTTTTAATCTCCAATGCTGCTTTGTCCACGGAGGTTACGGGAAACAGCTGTAATTCTGCCGTTTCATTAGCGCCACCTAGTGTCAGAGGAATTACAGACAGTTACATTTAGACTGTGCAGATTTTCTCTGGCAATTTTGACCGGTTGATGAAAAACAAGCTTAATCTGGACATTTAAACAATTTAGATCTAGTAGGCTATCTTGAATTATTTATGGAGCACATAAAATACATATCATTTTGACTTAACCCTTTCCTTGATTTAAAGGCTGAAATGTTTACCATGTTATGAAACTGTATAACTTTATTTGAACATTTCACACGTTATTAGATAAACTGTTTTCAGTCATGTTATCATTTAAAATCTGGACATCAGGTAATTTGATTATAGTGTACTCTAAATCCTCAAACTGAGACGATCATGCTGATCCATGTCGATAGATGGCAGTGCAGCTCTAAAGCACTCTAATGTTAACGTTAGCTGAAGAGATACTGAATGCACCTCAAATGCTGTAATGTAATGCTGGTTAATGTAAAAAAAGTTAGCAATACTGTAGTTTTGAAACCGCATTAATGTCTCCCGAGGCCCATTCCTTGTTCAGTGTTCTGGCTGTTGCCTTCAGTGTATGACCTGTGCTTAATGACCCGATAACCATGAAATGTACTATATGTCCATGTTTAATGTACTGTGAATTAGAACTGGGCTTTCCGTTTGAAACGGCCATAAAAAATCCTTGCCGTTGTTATTGTACAACATGCACCTTCACGGTAAAAGGAATGAAATGTAGAAGCTTATAGCTTTGATAGGTGTCCAACTGTAAAGATGTAAGTTACTAGGAAACGGCCCCAAAGTAATCGTTTAATACAAGCAGCATTTGCTGCATCAATAGCGCGTCTGCATTCAGATACTTGCACTTTATAGAGGTGCACATCATTTATTTTGCCTTCTCTCCCCTCCAGCACACAGTGTACTGTCTGTGGTGGCTCCCAGTGGACCGGAGCAAGTCTTATTTAAGGGCTTTGTTTCCTGCATTCGAGCGGCTGTGCCCTAAAGCTCTCAAATGGAGGGCGAGTCTCTCGTTTCTGTGGTGATTAATCAAACTCTCTCTCTCTCTTCCTCTCAGCTGATAAAGTAGACTGCAGGAGCTCAGATAAGACACTCACCCCTCTTGTTCACCTCAATTTACACTGAGAAAAATGAGACACCAATCTCCATTTTGTGCCTTTATTTCCCAGTATGCGTGTTATTGAACACCAGACATGACTTGGGATCTCATTACTGATGATTCATTTTTATGTATCCAGCTGTTGCTACACATACACAATGCACATTCACTCAATACAGTATAACATAGTTGTCATTTTGGCTAAAATGAAACAAAAAGGGTTTCCAGGTTCAATAATGTTGGCACGTTTTGCTTTGGTTCTGCACTGATATTGGACTGTTCCCAAACCTAGTTTGTTTCCTTCTGGTCTACTGCTGACAAAACTATTATCGTGGAACACTGTGGATGATGTAAGGGATTTGGATTGGTTAACATGAGTATCATTTCTACACTGAAGATTACAAAGATTTCAATTTTTAATTACATAATGGACAAAATAGTTTTAATAAAAAAAACTACTTAAGTTGAAAACCATATTAAAGCAGCATCACTGAGGTCACTCTACTGCTTTTTGAAGTTGCCTTTTCCATAAATGCGCTAGTGTGAAAACAGTTATATTAAAAACCAGAATAGTTATGTTTCCTGCCTAAATAGTTATGATACATTGAAACGTGCTATTATCTGCAGATTGCATTCATTAGTGTTCAAAAGTCTGGGGTCAGTAAGCTTTTAGTTTTAGGAAATTAATACTTTTATTTAGCAAGAATGCATTTAATAAATCACAAGTGATTTCTATTTCAAATAAATGCTGTTTTTGGACTTTCTAGTCATTGAAGAATCCAGAGAAAAAATGTTTCTTGAGTAATAAATCAGCATATTTGATCACGTGACACTGAAGACTGGAGTAATGGCTGCTTGCTTTCACAGAAATAAAATACTTAAATTAAACTAGAAAAGAGTTGTAATAATATTTATCAATATAACTTTTTTGCTCAAATAAATGGAGCCTTGGTGAGCAAAAGAGTCTTTCAAAAACATTTTACAAATTACCTACCCCAAACTTTTGAACAATAACGCCAAAAATTATCATTTTAATAAAGAAACATTTGCCCAGTTCATTAAATTAAAAAGAAAATCTGCAAAAAGTAGCCACATATGAAGCTCAAATCTTCTTTACAGCTTCTTGGGCTGCACAATGTTTTTTGACGTCAAACAGAAATCACCTCAACAGCAACGGTTTTGAGAAAGGCAGCAAGATGGCATACATTTATGAGACATTTAAATACTTCTCTGCTTAGCAGAGTTAAAGACTTTTAAAATTTAAATAATCCTTCCTTTCATGGGTATATCCACAAAATGCTCCTAGAGGTTCTGTGCGATTGCCTCTCTTCCTAGAAGACTATATTTGCAGTTCAAAACAGCCAGTTCACTGATATCCAATCACTCTAGATGTCTTTTTAAAGCGGTCCAATCGGGTCGCTTCCATTTCCATGACTCCGTGAACGTCCACTACAAGTTCCTGTGACTCTGAGGGCTTCGTTCAGACTGACAGCGTGATCGGCCCGTCTATTCCATCAGAGCCTGTGCGGAGTAAGGAGGGCGAGAGGGGTCAGTCCTCTTTGGGCTCCTGCCGCACACGGGCCCTGAGTTCTCCTGTGTGGAGCAGGGTTCTGCCGTGGTTCTCCTTATGCAGGTTCTGATCAGCTCCAGCTGGCGCTGTGCAGTTCATCTCGGAGCCAAATGGGCAGAGGCTGACCCAGACGTTTCAACATCCTGAGTAACTCCACGTTCTGCTCGCGGTAATACTCCGACAGAAGCACCCTCGACTGGAGAGAGGAAAAATCAAATGTGACTTATGGAGGAACACCATTATAAAACAAGTCAATAACGATATAAGTCAAAATTAAAAAATAAAATGAATGACAGTTATTATGAGACAAAATGTCAAAATTATGATCTTATAATGTTTGCTTGTCATTTTTTGAGATCGTCAAACTTCTGAGAAAAAGATTAAATAAATAGAAGTCAATTATAAAAGTCAAAATTATAAAAAAAATAATGACAATCTGAGATAAAAAAAAAAAAAATAATATTGCCTTTTTATATCAGAATTATTGTCATACATGTTTTTATTTTATAATTTGACTTGTCAAACTTGACAAGTCTTTTGACAAAACTTGTCAACTTTTTTTCTCAGAAGTTTGATGTCATTTGTTCAAAATATGATAAAAATTATGATCTTATAATATTTAATCTCATACTTTGAACAAATGACAAACATGAGATAAGAGAAACTGAAAGAAAAGAAAAAAAAGTTACAATTATTTCCTAATACTATAATAATTTTACACGTCATAATTATACTTTATCTCATAATTTTTTAAGTCAAATCCTGAGATTTGATCCTTAGAAAGTATAACAAGTCACATGACAAAAAGTTTAAATTAAGACAACCTAATTGATAATTACGAGATAAAAAGTCATGACAAAAATGAATTTCCTGTTCCATAATTATGACTTCATGTCAATACCAAATATTAATTTTATTTAGTATTTACATTTACTCAGGCGGCAGATATGGGCTTCTATTCATACACAATGCACAACATATGTTCAAATAACAAATACACTGACTGAATATTAATGATCAGCCAGGGGAATTTGTTGTAGCATCTACACGCTAGAAAATAATGACCAAATGCTGCAAAACACTCTGATCAGCACTCGATGATTGAATTTAAGTTGCTTTTGAATTCTAATTTGCTCTATTCCCACTTGATTTCAAACGGACTCTCAAAATAGATCTTATACATTCCGTTCCATCAGCTTTCTTGCAGCCAATTATAGAGAGAAAACAGAACTACATAAACTTCACTGGCTATAACTGAAACACAATGTCTATTTTTGTTCAGTTACAGTATATCCATCTTCATATCTGGAGCTCTGATGTTGAGAAGTGAGTTTTACCTCCAGGCTCATTTCTGGATACTTCCTTCCTTTGCTCTTTCCCAGACAGCGAGTACGTCCTGCCTCCAGTTTCTGACACCAGAAACCTTTACTCTCGTCAAACCTTTAAATAGAGAGCAGGAACTAGTTACATCTCCAAAATAAGACTTTTTTAAAATCTGAATATTTTGTATCTAATCCAATTAAATGCTTTTATTTTTTAGAAAGCGACATTCCATTTTCAGGACTTATATTTTAATTAAAATGTGATCAAATAGAATCGAGGACCGAGACTATCAGTTGTGTAGCACATCTAGTTGTAGTGAGTGCTCTTGGAATCTGGGTGTGCAATAATAATAATAATAATGCGAGCTCATACGTCAGCGCCTGTGTGTAGTTGTAGTACGGTGTGACTCCGAGGAACTTCTGAATCCCATCCATCACCTGAGCAGGACTGGAGCGCAGCTGCACACCATCCACGATCAGCAGCTGTTCACAGGATAAAACACACGTCACACATCAACACCTGCTCAACACTGTTATGGGCTGATTTTGAACGAGTGCAGGTTCACTTAGAGCGCTCTGAAGACTTTAGGAAGCTCAAACTTGTGTATGTGTGTGCGCACATTTATATGTCTAAATATTCTAAGGTACTTCTTAAAATATTGTAAAGTTGTGGAAACAATGTAAACACTAAAAAATGAAAAGGGCCCTGGAGTCCACTAGGGGGCCTCAGCAAACTAACAAGGGGGCTTCAAGATTACTTAACTTGAAATAAGACAAAACAAATATCAAAACAAGCTAAAACAGTTTTTACAAATCTAGTCCTGGAAAAAGACCTGTAGATGAATAACATTTAAATCTACATGTATTTTTAGATTTGATAAATGTACACTACGTTTTTAAATGTACAAAAGTTTGGGGTCCCAGTTTTTTTAATACTTTCATTCACCAAGTATGCATTTAATTAATCAAAAGTGGCAGTAAAGACATTTATAATATTACAGCATATTTCAATTTTAAACAAATGCTATTCTTTTTTTTTTTTAAATCATTCATCAAAGACATAAAAGTATTATGAAGCAAAACTGTTCAAAACGAAGTTTTAAATGACACTGATGTCTGTGATAATGGCTGCTTTTTAACAAAAAAAATCAGCTTTGCCAACACAGAAATAATTAAAATTTTTAAATATATTGAAAGTTCTTTTAAATTGCAATAACATTGCACAATATTAACTTTTTTACTGTATTTTTGATCAAATAAATGCAGCTTTGGTGACTTATTTCAAAAACATAAAAAATCTTACCAACCCCGCTTTTGAATGTAGTGTGTTCTAGTTATGCAAAGCGCTAAAATATTTTATCGGTAGAAACGGTGTAAAACTATTTTTATGTTTTGTACTATTTGTCATTAAACATTAAAGGCTTTATGAGTGCCATGCAGTGGTAAAAACAGTATCCAGCTATGTTGTGTGTCTAAATAAAGCTGCTATTATTTAGGCATGTTATTGAACACTGTCGACCAATCAGCACCCGTGACTGAAATTAAGGTTACTTACATTATAGCCGGCTAGTCAAAGCGGCTGACTAAGATGAAAAGAGTTATTTTAAGAGACAGATCTTTTGTGTGCACACCTGGCTGGTTTAATAGAAGTGTAGCAAGTTCCAGAAGTCGGCAGTAGGTGTGTGTGTGTACACACCTGACTGAGCTGGTAGTGGTGTAACCAGCGCTCCAGATGGCTGCTGTAGTGTGTGTGTGTGTGTGTGTGTGTGTGTGTGTGTGTGTGTGTACACACCTGACTGAGCTGGAAGTGGTGTAACCAGCGCTCCAAATGGCTGCTGTAAGTGTGTGTGCGCACACCTGACTGAGCTGGTAGTGGTGTAACCAGCGCTCCAGATGGCTGCTGTAGAAATAATCTGTGTGTGTGTGTGTGTGATGTGTGTGTGTGTGTGTGTGTGTGTGTGTGTGTGTGTGTGTGTGTGTGTACACACCTGACTGAGCTGGTAGTGGTGTAACCAGCGCTCCAGATGGCTGCTGTAGGTGTGTGAGTGTGTGTGTGTGTGTACACACCTGACTGAGCTGGTAGTGGTGTAACCAGCGCTCCAGATGGCTGCTGTAAGTGTGTGTGTGTGTGTGTGTGTGTGTGTGTGTACACACCTGACTGAGCTGGTAGTGGTGTAACCAGCGCTCCAGATGGCTGCTGTAGGCTCCAGGCTGCAGGCAGCGGCGGTGCAGAGACAACAGAGCTGCGGGGGACGACGGCCCTGCAGAGATCACCTCATGAAACGTGTAGTTTAGCGCCACAGGGTCCTGATGAGCCCTCTGATGCTACAGAGAGTGACAGAAGTGAAATGAAACAGTTGTAGTTTTCATTGGATGTGTTGCTATAGAGGTCAATAATATCTGGAAAATGCCATCCATTAGCATTTCTCTTCATCTCAATGGCAGTTGATTGGCTGGTGCACGTTTCATGTTGATTTAAAATCTACTGTGTTTTCTAAGTTCTTTTTTTTTTTCCAATAGAGCTAAAAGTCAATTTTTCATCAGACGGTGTAGTTACGACCTCTACCAGCAGGGGTTAACTGATTCATGTGAACTAACCAGCTAAGCTATACAGACGCACCTGATACCAGGAATACGCGCGGTCAGCAGGGTTGATGAGTATAGAGATGATTTTGGCTCTTGGAAACAGGGCGGCTGCTCTCTTCGGGGCAACTTCAGTGTCAAAGTAGTTTGCGCTCTTCTCAAACAGGAAGTCCGTGCTTACGTTTGAGGGTACGGGGAAAAAATCCATGTACCTGAGACAAGACATAAAAGGCAAATCCAATATCAATAAAAGATTAAAGAGAGGAACTCACTAATACGTTTTTGTTTATTTTAATGCATTGCATCATATTTGCATAATATTCTCTGAATAAAATCCAATACTTGTTTCTTGCTAAATTCTTGAGTGCTGACTTCAAAAACAGTGCTTTTGCTCTTGCATGTCACACGCTCTTATAAAATATGAAGTGCATTTAGTAGCATTTTTGCTTTCAATATTCATTGCAAGGTGAAGATTTTCACATGTACACTATATGAATCATTCTAAAGACATTATCGTATGCCTAATCTAGAATGAAACCACAGACAGACGAACATGCAAATATGACCCAGATGTGTTCTGCTAAATCTGTGGGTGTTTTACTATGTCCAAATAGCAACATAAAATTATAAATTTAGCAAAAAAGAAACCCCATTTATTTATAAACTTGTGTTTATGTAATGTTTTTTGACAGAGTATTTGAACATATTTTTCCACTCCTTTAAAGATTGCAAATTAATAGATAAATTCTGAATACTTATTTTTGTCATTAAATACACAACGTTTGACATTTTACTGCTTGTGTTCCGTTGGTTTTATGCGTTACATTCATATAAATATGAAAATATTAATTCTTGCTTTGAGGAAAAAAAAAGTCCTTCTGTCCCTCAATTAAAATGTACAGATATTATTCAGCTGTTGTTTTTTCTACCATGCAAAACCGTAAGTCTAATTAATTTTAACTCTTCTCATCCAGTGACATAAATTTAAGCATCAATAATTGGCAATGCAATAGACAAATTTATGCATCTAGCATGATCCAAAAATGAATTGTGTCAGTGAGAGAGGCTGTACAAAAATTGGTATTTGATTTGGAAACAAAGAAAATGAGATCTGGATGGGGTTTCCATGGTTACCAGTCAATGCCATGCTGGTAGTTTGGACCGCTGAAGAACTGCACCTCCTCAAAGGTGACGGGGCTGGGGAAGCTGCTGGTAATGGCAGGATGAAGGGCAAGAAACGAGTGAAGCGCGGTGGTCCCTGCAAAAAGAGCATGACACCACTGCATCAAGCTGTTTTGATCAAATATTAATCACATTTCTAGGAAATATTCAGTGACATGTGGAATGAAGTGTTCTACATCATAAAGCCTGGCTTATTATTAAATTGTATATTAGTCTCTAATGGATTTAATGACTGACAAACAACATGAGTACACACTTCTGTTACTGCACGCAACCTCACATACATACATACAGTAAATAGTATGTTCAAAACAGAATGCATATCTAACAAATATAAAGAAAATCATATTCAGAGGTTTTGTTACCGGTCTTCTGAGGGCCAATCACTAGAAACTTGGGCAGTCTGTCACAGGTCTTCTCTTTGGACCAGATGTCTTTGTGTCTCTTGTCATGACACGGGTTCTGTTTATAAGGGAGAGTATTTGTAAGTGTGATATATATAAATCTCATTAATATGAGACTAATATAAATCAGTTGTAACAAGTTTTCCTGTTCATTACTTAAACATAAAAACATGCATTTCAATTTTAACAGGGGATCCACAGGTACTGCAAAGAGTAATTAATTTCAAAAAAAAAAAAAAAAAACCTTAGCTAAAAAAAAGTTATTTATTAAAAACAACTGTTGATAATATTATTGAATACATTTTTTTTATAAAAAAAGCCTATTTTTAGAACCATGTTGGTTATAATGACATGCAAAATAATTTAGAATTACATTTTATTATAATATTTAATATGCTTTATTATTGATGATTGATTTTGGGGTAAAATATGATGTCTTTGGCAGCCTCTGTGAGATTCACCCAGTTATTACACAAACCTGCCACAAGGGGTCTCTCTCATCAGGGAAGATCTGGAAGTATTTCTGAGCGAGGCGGACGGGAGGAAGCGTCTGCAGGCGCAGGTGAGTCCAGCACTGCACAAACCTCACCAGTGACTCGAAGGTGTACAGGCCCAGCCGGTCGTTGCCATAGTTTGACAGGTGAGTCATGAATATACTAACCTACGCATGGGAGGGGACAGGGACAAGTAGGTCAAAAAGACAACGTTTGTCATATTACGTCATTATTTTAGGTGTTGGCTGTATCTGGGCTAGTGTGGCGTTGCGGGTGTGACACTAACCGGATTGAGCAGCACTGTAAGAAACAGCTCTCCTCCACGAATGCTCTTGTCCAGCTCCTGAGGGCCTCCTGGGTAATCTTTGTAGAAGATGGTATGTGTGAAAAGCCCACAGGTCTGCCGGGGGAGAACCTGATACACAAAGCCAAACACAACTTACTAGCCAAATCACACTAAAGGAAATGAGAGCAATCTTGGGAATTTTCTTATATTCAGAATATTTGACGGAAAATTTCAAAGCTATTTTAGTAACTTTACAATAAGGCTTGATTTGTTAAAATTAGTTAATGCATTGGTATTGTGCACAAAAAATGAAAAATGTTTACAAAACTATTAATCTAGCTAAATATTACTCATTGTTACTTCATGTTCATTCATAATACATTCATTGTTAACTTAAAATGCATCAGTATATACACTACTGGCCAAAAGTTTAGAATAATTAAGATTTTTTAATTTTTATTAAAAAAATTAAGAGATTTTTCAGCAAGGATAAATTGTTGAACTTTCTGTACATCAAAGAATCCTGAAAAAAATTTTTTTTTCTTGATTTCCACAAAAATATTATCCAACAAAAACTGTTCAATGAGAAAATAAAAACCATTATTAATAACTGAGCACCAATGATAATTAAAAAGCAAATTATCATATTAGAATGATTTCTGAATAAATATAATGTGACACAGCAGAAGTAACGGTTGCTAAAAATTCCAGCTTTGCCATTATATGAATATATTTTAAGCACATTTGAAACTATATTAAAATAGAAAAGTTATTTTAAATTTCAATAATAATTCAAAATATTACTGTATTTTTAAACAAATAAATTCAGTCTTTATTAGATGCACATTAGATTAAAAAAATAAGAAAAATCTGTCCAAAGATTTTTTCCAAAATGTTGACCACTAACCTTTTTTAAGAAACGCTGTAAAACTGTATGATACTTAATGAATTAACTAATTTTTATGAAATCAAACCTTAATGTAAAGTGATGCCATTATTGAAAAAAAAAAGATATTCCATGCAGGAAAAGATATTTGCTCTGAATTAAGGTATGTCAGAATAGCCAAAAGGCAGAACTGTTACAGTTTATATTTGACACATTAATACCTGCCATTGTTGACAGCATAATGCATGTATTAACTGTTAGACAGCAATCATTACACACGTCTTTAAATTAATCTCCTTTAAAAGCACCACTGCTGAGTCACATGCATTCACATGGGATGTCTTTTAGTTTTATTTATCTCTGGTTGTCTGGTTTTATTTTTGATGCTGTTTCTTTAGTGAAGCACTTTGGTCAGTCTTGTGGCTGTTTTAAATGTGCTATATAAATAAAGTAAACTTGAAACTTGATGTCTTTATCCGCTCCATCGCACAGTTTTTGACCATTTTGCACCATGAGCATTGCATCCAGTTAAAAACAGCATGCATCCTGTGTTACATTTTGTTGCATTTAGTCTAGCTGTTCTGCTAGACACTTGAATGCACCCAAACATCTTATGTAAATGCCCCATGAGACACATGGTTAATTGGAGGTACTGTATGTGCACTTGAGTTCCCACCTGTATGCCGTTGTGTATGAAGCCTCTGCGGTAGCGGGCAGGCCTGAGATGAGGATACTCTTCTGTGCTGGTCACCTTGATGCCCCATACGCTCTTCCAGGCCTCATAAAGCTGACTGTGCACAGGGTACACACCTGAGTGATGGGGGGCTACAGCGTAACCCATGTCTGTGGGGATCCCATGCTCCTGAAAGAGACATTACTTTACAGCCATGCAAAACCAATTCAATATCATGTATCAGAATGGAGAATTGAACGGCATATTTGGCAGATTCTGACCTGTGCAAACTGTCTATTAAGTCTCATCTGTTCTGCGAGTACGCTGACGTTGTGGAAGAGATGAGGCTGCATGTGACTCCACATATGTGGGAACCACCAGAATTCCTGCCGGTGTCGAAGCAGTGTGTCATCACCATCATCTTCCTCATCTGTGCCTGAAGAACAAGACCAGAAAGAGATGATAAATGAGCGTGTGGAGGGGAGATGGTTTTATCTGTATAATTCACACAACCATCTTATCATACCTGTATGAAAAAACTTGCCAGAGAATCCCAGGTTGAAGGTGAAATTAGGTACCAGAGAACGGAGTTTATTTTGTGTGTGAAGCAGCGCCTAGTGAGGAGGGAGATAAAACATCTCAGCGTGTGCAAACATACATAATCTAAATAACAAGGATGATGACTGATGAGCATCTTTATTTTAGGGTATATGAATCCACTGTAGGTTACAACTAAGGGTGGGTGGAATTAATGTCATATCACAATATGAGTCACAGTGATGATATCTTGCAGAACAGTTAGCCTTTTTGCTGCAAGTTAATAAGAAGTTGTAGATGTATGAATAACCATGTGTTAAAACCTATTTTGGATAAGCGTTAAACTCTGATTGGATAAGTCACATTCAAAGCTGTGACCGCACATCACTTCATTTCTGTATTAAAATGGCAGATGCAAGATAAACAACAGTAAACAGCTATTTCAGGTTCTTCCTCATCTGGAGTTGGACACATTTTGCCCTCTATTGTTGCATTACTCCGTGTACTTTTCCCCAGGTGTAAAAAACAAAGTGGTTCTGATAGCCATACAAATATATCTAGCATTGTATAAAAGTTTCAGATTGACATTTCTTCCATCACATTGTCTACCAGCAATACCGGCAGGCGTAGTTATATCAAGTATATTATTTTGACATTATACAGATGCAGGTTGGAGAAGAGGTAGATAAAAGAGGGCAGATATTGCAGAGACAAGAAAGGCAAGGAAGATAAAGGTTGAAAAAATAATAAGGATAGAACAAAAGAAGAAAAATCATAGCTCTTACCAGGGGAAAAAACAAGGGAAAGAGAGAGAAATGTGAAACCAAAAACCTCAGGCATGACATTGCTTTTGGTGTGGTGGGCCACACAGAACTCCTATGAGAACTTATCTGCTCAAATTAAAAAGTGAGCCAGTTTAATTAGCCCCATGCTAGCCTTCAGCGAGAGCCTTCTTTCACTCTCAGGAGATGGGAGAGAGGGGGAGAGAGAGAGAGAGATAGTGAAAGAAGAACACCATGCTCTACTGCATTACAAATAAGCTCTCCCTCTCGCACAATAATCACAGCTCTCTACAAACAACGGCAGAGAGAGAATACATCTCCCTGATCCGTATTAAGTGTGCTAATTCATTAGCTTCAATTCAGTCATGGAGGAGCTCTGGGAGTGTGACGGCCGTCAGAGAGAAGCTCTGAGAATAAAGAGCTCGGATTATTCAAACAAAAGATACCTTTGATGGAAGACAAACTGGGTCAGGTTTGACTGATGTCTGATTCCCTATCAACCCCACAAACTGATCATTTCATATCAACAAACAAGATTTATTTTTTATTTTTTACATTTTCTCATAAAAATATAAATGGTGGTTGCTGAGACATTTAATGTGGTTTTGCCTGTTGCTAGGGTGATCTGGGCAGTTGCTAGGTGGTTGCACATTGACCCAAGTCATAACAGCCACCCACAAGTCACCATGATATTCCAGTCACTAGAAATTACTGAACTCTTTGGTTCAATGCAAGTCTATGAGGATAGGTTTCTCATCGGCTACCATGGGGGAAACAAAGCAAAATCTTAAAGGGGTAGTTCACCAAAAAACTTCTGTCATTTCTGTCGTTTACTCACCCTAAAGTTATTTCAAACCTGTATGGGTTTCTTTTTTTCTTCTGAACACAAAGATGATATTTTGAAGAATATGGGTAACCAAACAGTTGATGGTCCCCATTGAGTTGCATAGTATAGAATAAACTACTATGAAAGTCAATGGGGACTTCAACTTTATAATAAAATATTTTGTGTTTAATAGACACAAACTTGTGTTGAAACAATTCGAGGGTGAGTAGATGACAGGATTTTTATTTTGGGGTGAACTATCCCTTTAATAAAATTTTACTTTACAGTGAAATATTAAAATAATACATTTTCATATCGTATTTTTTTATAGTCATGTTCATATCTAATCAGAACATTTGGGCCAAATTGTGCAGTACAGCAAACCTGAAGCTAAAAAAAAATTGCATTTCACAAAGCAAACAATTATTTTTCTTTTATCAAAATTCTTGATTCAATGTTTCTTTTCCCAAATCATACAGCCCTGTCACTTAATATGACTAACAGTATCAGTGCTGGTAGTTTTGGCAAGCACTCCATGTCTTACACCTGGAAAAGTAAGAATAAATTGAATCACACTTGGTGAGTAGTATATCCAATAACTTTTTAAGGCTCGTACCTCAACATCTGCCACTTTCATGCGTGTCCCCTCCTTCCCAACAAAGATGTCATCCACATCCACAAGCAAAAATCTGTCCAACGAGAGGCTGAGCCTTCTGCCAGTTAAAAAACCCACAGCATCCACGAACAGCAGCTTGTGCAGCCAAAAAGACAAGCTACCTCCAAAAAACACCCGCTGGATCCCATCGTGAAGACCTAGGTCCTGCATAACCGTAGCCAGCAGAGCTCTCTGTTGGTGCAAGTGTGTTGGGAGCTGATTGGGTTCTGCTGGTTTGGGGCTAGCTAACAGCACAGGCTCATAAGTGCTGTGGTTGGACAGGAAGGTGGTCCAGTTGTCTGCAGGCAAAGGGCCAGGTTCCAGCTCATTAGGTTTGGTGATGTAGAGCAGGGGTGCAGCAGGGTTGACTTTGTAATCCCAAAGTGGCAGGTTTGAACGCAAGAAGAGAGGGAAGCCTCTAAGCTGAGCGCTGGATGGGGAGTTTTCATTTGCCCGATAGAAGCCAATGATTCCCACTCCATAGTCTTGGCAGTATTTATCCAGTAACTGGCGGTTCCATGAGTCCAAGTTGACGTACTTGAGCAGATTCTCATAGACGATGAGGGTGTATCGGCCACGACCTCGCCAAGCCAAAGGAGGCATGTCTCCCTTCCCCGGTGCAATTTCAGTGTGGTAATGAAAGCGGCTTGACTCTAAAATGGCTATGATCTCTTGTCCAAGTTGGGAGTAGATGCTTTCCACAAAGAGTAACACCACAGGCTCCGTCCGAGAGGTGTCTGTTGTCCTCGCCGAGTGTCGCCGTTGGCTGACCTGTGATGGCAGGAACAGTGGAGTCCTTTGTCCACCACCAACTACTGATGTAGCTACACAGTCCCCCAGTGGTAATGGCACAGGGGCCTCCTTGATCTTGGGTCCAGCACTGACATGATAAGCCAAGTAGGCCATGGAGAGTAGACAGAAGAGGATGAGTGCAAAGATCAGGCGGTGGAGACCCTGGTGCCTGATTACTCGTGCCAACTTCCTCACTCCAGCCATAGCTGTTTTGGCCAAGTGGGAGGCAGGAACAGAGAGAGGGTGGCGCCTCACTCTGGTAGGGAGGTAGAAGACAAAGAGAGCAAGCAGGGATTAAACTGCAATCAAGTTGTCCTGCCAGGAAACAACTATTGACTCTAGGTCACCATGGCCCCCATAGCCTGCGACGGAATCGCCGCTCCGGTGTGTCTCTTTTTGTATGGTACTCCTCTCGTCCATATATCAACCCTACGCGTTAGTAGCTGGAGACATCCATGTGAAAAGACTGCTCATTTGTTGCTTGTTGCTTTGGCTTAAAACCTTCTGCGGCTTCATGTATCTGCTTGAACAAACAAGGCATGAGAAAATCGTTTTATAGCTGTCCATCCTAAAAGAGAAATGAGGATGGGGGAAAAACAAAAAAAATTACAAGGATTAGAAGGATCATAACTAAGCTTGCATACCATAAGACTTGAATACACTTCACAACTTTTGCCCAGATTTTTGACACTTGTCGTCAAAATTCAGAGCCAGATTTTGGGCTGTCAGAGGCAGATTTCACATAAAGTTTACATGCATAAGAATAGGCTTAGAACCATAAAAAGTCCACTTATTTTAGAAACTAGACAATGGAAGAAACATCATACTAGTTTAGGAGTCTACAGACACAGCGAAATTGGTGTAAAATCTATGGTTTATGGCATTAACCTGATAAAACAGCACTGTTTAATGCATTTAATTAATGTGTGACCTTAAAAACGGTCATATTATTAGGCATAAGGTTAAGATATGTACATAAACACTCGTTGATGACTAAATCATTTTTTGGGTAAACTAATCATTTAATGATATTAAAGACGAAACATTTTTACAACATCTAGACTCTGGATAAGCTCTAGGTACATACTCATGAGGATAGCATAAAAAGGTAATCAACCCATAAACACAGTCACAAAATAAACGTGGGAATTTCAGAATGGAGTCATGTTGCTATCTGAACTGTACCATGCACTCTCCTAACCTCTGAAACTCCAGGTCGAAATTCCAGCCTCCGCCCCATCCCAGGGGCCAACAAAGAAAAGAAGGGGCCACACAGTATCTCCACAGAGAGAGTAATGTAGACAAGCCATCTGCTGATTTTTCCATTAGATGACACACAAGTACTCATACACATACTCCCAAAAACACACCCCTGCCCCATTAACACTCAATGTACCAATCATCAAATCTCCCTTACGTCTACATGAGACCTTTTCCCAGGGATCCCAAAATAACTCAGCCCCATGCCATCCCTTAGTCATGCTCCCTCGATATAGGCTTTCAGGTGTAACTGGAAATGTGTGAGAGTGCTAGTATATACTTATACAAAGGAAGAGGGCATCAAGTATTAAATGTTAGTATGGGACATGGTCTGTTTACCATAAGCTAAGTGGTGTCTTCAATATCATGTGATTACATATGGTCAATCCAAATTGCACCTGTAGAGAAACCTGATGCCATGAGAAATGGGAGTTCCAGCTAAGTAGGCCAAGCGACAACCCAAATAAGTCACTCTGCCACTGGCATTATCACCTTTTTGCTGCAACATTAACCTTTGCTAGCATTACCTTTGTTCGAATGAGCTAAAAACACATGGAATGTAATTTTAGAGCACCTATATTCAAGAGGCACAGTGAAAAATCATTAAGTTTGACACACTGGATTAAGCTTCCATTAAGAAATGGCTTAACATTTTCTCAACGCCTTTATTAGTTAAAAAGTGCAGAACAAGCTTTGGATGTGAAGCCGTTTCTGCACCAGAGATACAGTTTCAATGATTAATCTCAGAATAGCTGAGCATGAAGAATTTCAGAGATAAAACATAAGCTGACTTAGCAGTTTTATATTACATTATAGCATGCAAATGGATCTTTCCAGTTGCCAAGAATAACTTTGATACAGAATTGAGCTGAATATGATGGCAATAAAATGCACCACAATGCTGATGCCTTATCTGTGGATGTTTCTCTACTTCATATGTAAGCTTTTGTTGCATGGAGTCTAGTCAAAGAGGCTTTTGGAGATGATTTGAACAGAAGCAGTGCAGCCTGTGACCACAGCGTGGAGCGAGAGCTTTGTAGTGCAGCTCTACAGAGTCTAACGCAGAAGGGCAGAATCAGTTCAGCCCGAGGGGTGCCTGAGGGCCGCCAGCGTCGTGACACGCATAAGCAGATGACATTCTGCAGGAGTCTTAAGCGCACGCTCTTCCCACAGCACTCGGAAACACTTCGAATGATTCGGCACACATATTCCGTTTGACTTACGGTTTCTTTCTTTCCTCTATGAAATCACTACCCTGGCCAATAGGGTTTCTGCTCTGCCCGTGTGTCTGGCCAAATGGAGAACCGCTCTATGGGACACTGTTCTTAATGACTGCTGGAAACCAATGGCTCTGGGGAATGTCTTACTGGCTTTATATAAAGTTAAAGTGTCACATGCCCTCTGGCTGATACTTGATCCCCAGGTAACATAAGGACAATGAATTCAGCAGGAGCTGCTAGAGCTGTGATTCATATAATTGCATCTGAGTATTAATGAGACGAGTCACTTAACTGATGAAGAAAAGCCATTCATAAAAGCTTGAGGCATATTAGAAATAAGGTTACAGGCTACAATGCAAGAAAAAAAAGAGACTACATTATACTGTGGATATTTTTTGCATTACATTTATGCATTTGGCAGAAAGTGATTTACAATGCATTCAAGGAACATAATTTAGCAGTTCTTGCTTTTTCAAGGGAATTAAAATGATTACACTGGCATTGCTAATACCATCCCTCCACTGTTTGAGCTAAGGAAAGGCTAGAAGGCATTTTGCTTTAATAAAATGACATTCAACATACTCTTATGTAATACAAATTTAGCTAACTGAATTTTGCAAGGTTATATATATATATATATATATATATAGTCAAATTATATATATATATAGTCAAAAAATATATAATTAAAATGCATTACTTTTAATCTACAATGTTTATTCTTTGTTCATTTTTATTCACATCTATCTTTTATTCATATTCAATTAACTAGTGCTATGCCTCCGCTAAAACCATTGTAAATATATTATGCATTATCTTTTAAAATAAAAAAAACAAATCTATAGTTTTATATTAAAACAATTATATTGTATTGGAGAGTATATTTTTGTATTATTCATGTAAACTATTACAACTACTACATGCAGGATTTTTTTTTCAGTTGTTAATTTTTTATTCATAACATAGCAAGAGGACAAAAGATAAGAAAAATGGGTAAAACATGTGCGTTCCATAGCTAAATGTATTGTTTCACGTGCTAACCAATAATCAGCAAGTCCAACTACATGCATTAACTGGAGGCACACAATAGCCTACACAATCACTAAAAGAGATAAAAGCCATTTAAAAGAGATTCTGCTGCTGGCTCCAGACTTCCCAGACCCTAAATAAAAACACAAACAGCCATTTAGAAAAATGGCTCTGTTGAATCAGAAGGCTGCATGGCAGCACATTTCATAAAATAAAAATAAACTCTGTTGTTGTTGCAGGTATGACGGACAAGAGCAGAAGAGCAGATGGCAAATGTTACAGAACAAGGATGAAGTTTAATCTTCCATCTCTCTATCTTATAAAAAGCCGAGATAACTGCTCTCATTAACTACTGATAAATATTTAACAGTGGTATATTAGAGTTAAATAGGTCTCCATTAGTTAGGTTATTCATCACAAGACTTCCAAAAGTGTGAGAAAGGAAAAGATTTAGAGATAATGTGTTAATGTGAAAGTGAGGAAGTAGAATTAGGTGATCTACAGTAAGATAACTGTCGTGAGGTGTTTATGAGAAACAGCAGTATGTATTCACAGATAAGGTCTCATAAAAGATAAATGTGCCCACCAGATGGAATGAGTGTAACAGTGCATGAAAGAGAAAGACGCGGGTAAATAAAGAGTCAAATGTATTTGAAGAATTTATTTTCGAATATCCGGTTTCACCCAGAAATATGGGTTGCGAATGCCGTTTGATGTTGACAATAACCTGTCTTTTGCAGGAGTCGACCAGGCTCAGGCAGATTTTCTTCACACACACAGTAATCTGACCTCCACGTAAAAAAAAACATCTGCAAGCACCTCAAGAGCCGATATTCACCAATCCCCTGTCAAGAGTGTGTTTTCATCTGGGCCCAAGCTAATGCGGTCTTATACTGGCAATTCACACACATACATGCTCATTGCTCTCAACATGATGAAGGGCTTCTTTTTGAAATGATGAGCAGCAGAGAGCTGAGAGAAGGTGAAAATATTTGATGGTGAAAGAGTGGAAGTAAGAGGAGGGATGTAGAGGAGACTTTCAGGAAAGGACATGTGTCAGCATGTTCATAGAGGGAGTATCAAATCTGGTGTGTACATACTGTATTTGTAGTTGTACCACTTTTAAGATGACATTGGAATGGTGCTCTGCTTACCCTGAGGTCATTTAACAGGATCTTAACCCTTGTGCATCAATAAAAAAAATGTTACGCATAGGTCCATAGTGGACAAAAATGTCCATGTCAAAAAAACGGCACATACAAATTTGAAGCTTGGGAGCACAGACTTAAGTTTGGTCTCATTTTAAAGAAGACCCATGGCAGATTATTGTTGAAGTAAAAAAAAGTAAAAAAAAAGTGAAACCAAAAAACAGTTATACAGGTTTATGAAAATGATTTATGACCAATATTTTATATAAAATATATATTTTATGAAACATGTTGAACTCTAAACCTGCTAGAAAATCAAAGCCATAAATCTAAACAAGTTGTGTTCCAAATTTGAGGTTGATATCTCAAAAAATGGGCTTTCAGTAAGATTTTGTTTGGGCACAGTACCAAATTTTCTCCATTAGATGCCAGCAAAACGCAGCTGGATCACACAGTGGTTGGATTTGTGATTTGCAGTAGAGTTTCTCTCTCTCAAATATTACAAGAACACACACACACACACACAATTATTTTTATGACACGCATACAAACCACATTCCGACATCCATACCAACACACCTACACAATTATAGCTGCATTATTTATCCAATTGGCTCTATAATATGCAGAAGCAGAAAACAGGAGGAATAAAGTGAATATTTTCTTTATAGACCAAACTTGAAAAATGGCACCATCTGGTAAAATAAATTATAGTAAAAAATTTATTTGAAGTCTTGCCAACAGAATGAAATAGAGATCGACCGATATATCGATTTACCGATATTTTCCCGATATTTAAGCAGTTTACCATTATCGCATATTGGTTTTGTAATATCGGATTCACCGATATCTAGTGGTTGTTTTGAGAATTGCGTGCAGGATCGCTATTGCACCGCGTCTGAGGGGAGACGAGACAGCAACAACGGCGTCCAGGTACTTGATTTGCTGTAGTTAGTAAACTTTATTTAACATAACATCCATTAATGCACAAATTGGATGTATTAAATAAATGCCTTAGCTTTTATGCAGCTTGGCTCTAAGAAATAGAGACGAACTCACGGAGTCACGCAAGATAATCCGTCAATCTTTCCAAATAAAGACGTAACTGTGCATGAATTAAATAATACAGCCATGAATGAGCGCATGTTGGAAATAAAAGCGCTGAATTTAATTCTCTCTCTGTTGTATATGCTCATTATTAGTCTCGTGAAGCCGCTTTCATATTCCTGTTCACTCAATGATTGATGCTCAGGAAATGCTCCAGCACGGCCACCCCATGGAACTTTTAACAAGATTCACTTGTTTAAAACACACTAAATGATATTAACATTTACTATATAACCATTATTTCGCCAATAAACATCTAAATAAATACATCTCTATCGAAATTAATTATTTATTATCTCCCCAAGCGATCGCAGTTTGAGTATAGTTCTGTGTAAATGCATAGATAAACCGCGCTGTCAGCAGGCATTTCAAAATCTAGAATTAATTATTTTTTTATAATTCTGATATAACATGCCAGTTGAGAAATGCAATAAAATACGATGTTTTGTTTGTTATAGCTTATTTCAATATTCCAGAGATTATTATTAATTGAATATTCAGTGAATTATTCTCCACTCTTTAGTCTATTAAACAGCTTATAAACCTAAAACTGTAGTTTAAAATGAAGTTGATATGACTCCTGCCCTTTATTTTCTCCATTTGAAAACATTAGACATTATTTTGCTTATTGTTAATATCAGTGTTGCTGATGATGCTTTTTACAAATAAAATGTTTTTATTGTTATAATTTGAAGATTAAATTTAACATGAAAGACTGTTAATTTTCAACAGTTTTTTGTTGTTGTTAAGATGACTGAAAGGAGGAAAAACCAAAGTGAAGAATGGACTTACTTCATTAAGTTATTTATTTATTAACTTTATAACAGTAAATAAATATTGGTTCTGCATATCGGTTATTGGGAACATAAACATGTAAATAATTGGTATCGGTAATAAAAAAAATTATATCGGTCACTAGAATGAAAGCCTGTTAACAAAACAATTTCATCATTTTACAGTTAAACGGCAGTCCCGCATTCCACACATATATAAAATATATATATATATTTTTTTTTTCACATACTGTTCTATTTATTAAAGAATCATGAAATAATATAATGTAGCACTGTTTCCATAAAAATACTAAGCACCACAACATTCTTTCAATAATAAGAAATGTTCCTTAAGCAGCAAATCAGCATGTTAGAATGATTTCTGAAGAATCATGTGACACTGAAGACTGGAGCTTTGCATCACAGGAATAAATTACATTTTTAAATCTATTAAAATAGAAAACAGTTGTGTTAAATTGTAATAATATTTCACAATATTACATTTTACTGTATTTTTAAATAAATGCAGCCTTGTTGAGCAAAGAAAAACAACTTAGCTACATACTTTAGACATTCACACATGCATTTATTAGACTATCTTTCTAATAAATCATCTTCCTGGAGATCTTTCTTCCTGGAAATGACCAAACACAGCAATAGTTGTCACAGCTGGTTTGACTGCATATTCAAAACCGGACTGACTTGACTGCCGAATGCACCTCTTTTATCAATACCATAGAAAACCTAGCATTCTTAATTAATATAAACCAAAATGAGTGTATTCTGACATCCTGAATGGACGCAATCACACGGCACATCATGCTCAGGAAGACTTCAGTTTCCACATGATTCCCAAATACGACTCATCCTGTCTAACTGTGCAGGGAATAGAACATTTCATATTTGTGCGAGACATTGCATCCAAATCAATACTAGCTCAGGCATGATGGAGGGCATCTTCCCCGGGGTCTTTCAGTAGCTGCCTGTGCCAGAACAAGCCTGCGGTGGAGACGTAGCCACAAGGTCACGGATATTTCAGTGGAACCTAAACAGGAGTCATAGCCCACAACGATTCACCCACCCATGTCTACCTCCCCGTCCCGATACAGCTGTCAGTCAAATAAAAGATGGCCAGAGTAGCGTACACACCCTTAACGGCTGTCAAAAACATTTTGGAGAACACTCCCTCAGACAGACACAAAAACACAAACAGCTATTAAAGCTGTCAGCCTCCATTCACAGATGGAGCAACTGACAGTACCTCTCAACAGTCCCTCATAAACACAATAATGCAGACTAACAAAAGACAAGCATAGCAGGTAATCATTCCATCAGAGGAATATAAATCAAGCTCAGCGCAGCATTAAAAACTCAAATCAATTTCAATCTTCTTGCTTTTAGCTTCCCTTCCTTCTTTACTAAATCTCCATGGTGATGGATCAATCACTCTGCGCCCTCCATCTCTGGGATATTGTATTAAGAGTTGGATTTCTCTGAGGTTGAACGCTAACGGCCTCTCGGCGGTTCGGATCGGGTGCTTAGGAGGGGACGGATGAAGAACTGTAAGTCTTTTATAGCTGAGACTGTGTTAGGATATTCTATTAGCTAGAATGGCTTGATTTTTCTGAGTTATAGTGCAACGTGTCCAGCTCACAGCCAGGGGGAGTTGATAGAAATCAGCAGTCTATCGATTCAAGCCATTGACCCTGTATAATCCGGTTTAATGATTTAGAGAAAGCAAGAAGGAAAAAAGAAAGAAGAGGGAAAAGAATGTGAAAAAATGATCCAAAACTTAGTGAAATACCAAAGTAGATATTTTAAATTAGGGAACCACTTAATTTTAGTATTTAATTTTTTTTTTTTTATTAAAATTCAGATTTTTTTATAATTGTAATTTTATTATTATACAAAAAATATTAATTTTGTTACTATTGTTAATATTGGTTTTTAATATTTTTAAATAGTTTCAATTATTTTTATTTCAGTTAAAATTTTATTTAAGTTTAAATTTTAAGTTTATTTAATTACAAATTAAAATATAAAAAAATATATTCCATCTAATATTGATGTATTATTTCAATTAACAAAAATGTTTGTAATAGTTTTGTGTTATTTAACTAGATCAACACTGATAGGCCGCATAATTATGATATTTTCTAAAGATACTTTCTTCTGGAAGAAATACAGTATTGCATAAATCCTTCAAAGAAAAGCCAATCCAGAATTAATTGTGAAATGTTATTCCGCATCACTACCAGTAGTTTTAATATGATTAAATTGCACTATTTCACCCAAAATGTCTACGTATTATATGTATTTTGTGCTTTCAGAATCACTAGAGACAGCATAAGCAGAATATGCCTGCTACATTGAAAAATATCACCTGATTGTGATTGCTAACGTCAATCTCTGAGACTTTAAGGGTTGGATGAATCTTGCATGCGCTTCACTAGTGGTGTTATTTGAGCTATGTGTGACTTAAGAGAGTCGCTGCCAATGCAGGGTGTTTTAAATCAGCCAGTTATATCAGGTTCCATGATGCTGCATGAACAGCAGGCACTAGGTTTGAAGACAGCCCAAGGTTCTGGAACAGTACTACAGAGAAGACAGATAACAAGGGAAAATAAATCACGTTTAACACGATTCTGCAGTTGAACAAGATTAGCAGCTCTTTATGTGCATGTACTGTATGTCTGAGATTAGATAACATCTCTAACTGCATGAAAAAGTCCCATGTTGATTGCCAGTGTGATGATCAAATATGAAATATTAAACTTGCAATGAATGACATTTGTCATAAATAACAACCTAAATTATGGTTTTACATTTAAAGGAAGAAAATGAATTCATTTTTTTATGGGAAAAAAGGATTCTCAACAGAGATCGACATAATTGTTTTTTTGTCATGAATGATGTAAGGCCAAGTATTTTTGATGAGTTTTTGAATGACGAAGTTATGAATGTCACATAACAAGAGAGAAAATCTAATAGAAAAGTAATTTTCTGTGGTCAAATGCCATGAACACTGTGCTGAAGGACAAAAGAAGCTGGCCAAACTTGCTAAAAAAAAAAAGGAAATTAAAAGTACACAGTTCATAAATCCTCTATGGCAACAGACATATTAAAAAAGATAAAGCACAGATGGGCCGCTAGTAAATTTGCATTGTAAATCAAAGATTTACAGCTACTTGTAAATCCCTTCAGAGAAGGGTACGAATTATGAGGGGATTAATGTTTGATCCCCTTAATTAAGGCTTTAACACCATCCCCAAAAAGAGAGTCAAAACAGAAGGTTGGAAGGAAGCTTAAACATAAATATTCTTTTAAAATATAGGTGTATTGTGTGTGTCAACATGGTTTACAAAAGTTTCACAACCCACAAGTTAGTCAAGTAAAGATTAGTCAGACAGACATTGGTGGACAGAGGTGGAGTTGGCCTGAGGTGGTAATCATGGAAACAGAAAGAGTTAGTATTTCAGTCCTCAAAAAGCTATGCATTTTAAATGTATAGTCTCTCTTTCGAGACAATGGACCAAAATTGTTGATGACTCATCCTTTACTACACTCATTTTTTCATCCAATCAGTTGCTCTCTTAAATGAGACACACCAGAGGTCAAAGACGAAAAAGGGGTTTTCACACAATCCAGCTTTATTTTTTTTCGTACATGATAATGAGTCCTGTCATCATACATCCGGTCACAAAATCATACATTTTTACCATGACACAGGAAAAATGTCATTCAGCGTAAAATAGCTTCTATCCCCAAAAAATAACAAACAGAACAAGAATTAATATATGAGATTAAAAGACTATTTAAGGATCACATTTCACCCCAAAAATACTACATGTCATTTTAAATCTTTGCAACTATCCTTCAAAACCCATGTTTTAAAAATTATTTAGAAATACAATAATTTAGTATGATCACTTTTTCTTGTTATATCTTTTACAGGTACAGTGCAGGTCAGAATAAGTATGTTGTTCAATGTTACACTGAATTACAATGGTACATTATTTCACCTAAATTTAGACTTTTTTCACAAAAGTTCTTTGAAGCATTAAAGTAGAAGTTTTTCCTGCATTTAATGCCATCCCACCTGTGTATATAAAATCACTTTTGGCAATTTAATTTATTGCAGTCACCAAAATGAATTGCTCATTTTCACACACATTTTTTTTGTCTTTTTTGTACTAGAGCTGCTAAAAGGCCGCTTGGCTGAGCTCTTAAAAACAGTCAACATCCCTAAAAGTCTGTTTAATTCACACACTACTTCAGCTGTAATCATCACAACAATGGAAACGTCTTTAGTAGACAACTGCTCAACAAGTTTCGAAATAATCTGCTGCCACAAATACATTAACACTAACATGACAGTCTATGCCAAAATGTGCATATGTGACGTTGTATAAATCTCCGCACACACACACTTGGATAAGCTGATGATTATTTTATTTTTGTCGGATCTGAAGTGTTTTCACAGGAACTGGTTAACATTCCAAATGTGAAGTGATCGTGGCGATGTGAGCAGCCTTGAGCACAAAGGCATAAAATGCGCTCAAAGTGCAATTGTTCAGAGACTCTTTTGACAAAATCCCAGAACCACCTCTAAGAGCCCAAAGCAAAGAGCTGAACCTCTGAGAAGGGGAAATGATATCCTCTCAGCAGCCATTCAAATTCAAATGTTATCTGTGATTTAACCTTTAGGGGTGGTAAGCGCTATCTCCTCGTCCCTTTGAACGCACTTAAAATGAAAAAGACTGCACACACACACACACACACACACACACACACACACACACACACACACACACACACACACACACACACACACACACACACACACACACACACACACACACACACACACACACACACACACACACACACACACACACACACACACACACACACACACACACACAACAGCAAGACATCAATCTCCTACAAAGGCTTTTAATGGCATCCATTTTAAACCTCACCCTGAGAATTTTAATCAACCGCCATGGGCACATGAAAACAAACTGACTCTGGAGTTTCACAAAGTTCACTTTCTTCGCAAAAAAAGCCTGGATTATATAGGAAGATCATGCAGCCATGGGGTGATTTTCTCTGCCGCTCTAGAAATCAAGGCCTCTGTTAAGGGAAATTGATTTCCTTTAAAGACAAAGTGACAGAGGAAAGGCCAGAGCGCCTTTTCTTGCATGCTGCGAGTGAAGTGGGTAGGCCAGACGGGTACTGGAGCTTATCTAAGAGTCTATCATGGGTTACACAGCTGGGAAACGCAGATCATTCAGGACAGCAATTGACTAAAATGGGCTTTTCACACTTGTTATAGCTGTGGTTTGGAAGTAGTGCACTTACTCAGATCATCCACTAAGCTACCGTTTTCAAATTTTTGGCTCAATACGATTTAGCTTTTTAAAGAAACTGAATACTTTGATTTAGCAAGGATGCAAAAGTGGCAGTATAGACATTTATATCACAAAATATTTTAATTTCAAATAAATACCGTTCTTTAAAACTCAATTTATCAAGTAATTCTGTAAAAAAAAATACTTTTCACAAAAATATTAAGCAGCACAACTGTTTTCAACAGATGAGAAATGTTTCTTGAGCTCCAAATTAGCATATTATAATGATTTTTGAAGGATCATGTGACACTAAAGACTGGAGTAATGAGGTTGTAATGACTAATGAAAATTCAGCTTTGCCATCACAGGAATAAAATACATTTTAAAACATTTAAATATTAAACATCTATTTTAATGTATTTTTCAAATAAATGCAGCCTTGGTGAGCATAAGAGACTTTTTTCCCCCTAAAGCATAAAATCTTACTGATACCAAACTTTTGAATAATATTGTAATAGTAATATATACTGTAATATGGACTCACAGGTTCAAACTCAGTCTGGGTCATGCACTGCCTCTCTCTAACCCACTTTCCTGCCTGCCAGTAAATAAATGCTAAACATGTAATGCATAAACATAATCCTGAGTTATCTTGTTTCACACTGTTCACATTTTCCCTTGGGTTAGTAATTAATCCTAGATATTCAGGTTTCAAGATTTCACACTGTGCATTTGTAAACCCCAGTTTAATATTCTTATTTGCATATTTATGAGGTTAATAACACTGATTGGAGGAATACAGAAGAGTACACGTGTCCTTTTAATAACCGCTTGTGGCTGTTTTTAAGTCACTTGAAAATGTACAAAAAAAAATCCAGTTACAGCATTTGGTGCCAAAATAGGAAGATGGTCTCCCAGGGTTAAGTTCATGAAAAGCCTCAAAATCCATATACCTTCATGATAAACTGCATCAATATTCCAACGAAATATGTTTGCATACAAATTATAAGCATTGCTACTGAAATAAGCAGCTCCATTATACAGTGTTGTTTACCCAATGGTGAAACTCATCTGTAATTTGACAGGCTAGAATAAAAACAATTGGCAAACTCACCAAAGAACATTAGTATTATGGGTTTTTTAAACATCCCACCTTGCAGGGAGATCTGCTCAATATCATCTGCCTGAAGAGTCCAGCCATTCTGAACACGTTTATGTCATCTTGCCTTGATGTCTACTGGAATTTGCAGGAATTTCTAGCATTTTAAAAATTCTCTTTGTGGTATAAGAGACAGATGAGATGAATTAAAAGGTTCTTTGCTGCCATTGCAAAGGAGACGCTTTAATTACATCCCAGTGATACAATGTGGCAGCGTGAGGACGGGCGGAAGACTCATACAGAGGTGGAACAGGACTACAAGCCAGACGCTGTCAATTAAAATGCCTGGACGAAGGAAAAGCCAGGCTCCTGGACAGAGCCGGAGAAGGATATGTTATCTACCAAAGGTTTTTTCCACTCGCAGAAAACCATGCGTCCCATGATCAAACCCAACATTTAATTCCATTTCTTCAGATACAGAGGAAAAATCTCTGACCACAGGGTACATGGCAGCAATAACTGTGATTAATGGAATCAAAGAGCAAATAATGCTATGTTCATATTTGTGTATAAATCATGCACATTATAAACTGCTCTGGCTCTAAATTCTCATTAGGTGAGTTCAGTTCATACTAACTGCACTTCAACTGAATTTATATTAATGCATTCTGCTGTCTACAGTACATATCCTATTATTAGCGTCAGTCATCTTATAAAGGAAAAAGCAACTAGATGAGTTTACCTCATAAGCAACATCCTTTTACCTTGGTAAAGTCACTGTAATAAATGCCTCGAGTGGCTTACTGCTGAAATATGCTTGTATGCATTCATGCATGCTCTGGAAACAAATTGTTTTACTGCTCATGGACAGTTCCACATGAATAGAAGTCACTAGATTTGCATTTACTCAAGCAAACAGTAGTGCTTGCAAGGCAGAAAAAATATAATTACAATTTTAGGTAAGCTTATGTTTTAAAACATCAAATGAAAATGCTGCTTTGAATATTGCAAACTGTGCTTTTATGATCTCAATACGGTGTGCAAATATTACAATGACATCATTGCTGCCAGTTACTTTTGAATGCATTCCATTAAATGTAAGTTAAAGGAAAAATATAAAATACAAATCTACATAAGACAAAAAAATTGAAACTGCAGAGGATAGAAATATTTAAGGAATCTCCAGTGTTGCTTTCAAGCACTGTAACAATCTGATGCCAGACCTGTTTGCACTGACATATTCACTCCCTCAGAGACCTTGTGTGACCACTTTCATTTTCACATAAATCCTCTGACAAATGTCATCCTCAACACCTCTGTATACCCACATCAGAGCACAGGATGACAAAAAGACACAGGCAACTTCCTGAAGCAAACATGAGAGATGACAGAACAAAGAGCAGACTCTTCCCACTGCTGTCATCTTGAATCTGCGAGCAGACGGCAGAGGTTAGGACAATCTCAACGGCTTCCTGTAAAGAAGGTGGACAAGGGTCGCTTTTTATCTTTAGTAACGAAAACAATGCTCTCTCCTCTCAGAGTGTGCCAAAAATGAGTATACTATTGTTGAAATAGGAACATAATATAAATGCATATTTATGTACAGTTTTTTTTAAAGAGATTAACCCTTTTTTTTTTGCAAGGATGCTATTTTGATCATTGATCAAATTTGTGTGTGTGTGTGTGTGTGTGTGTGTGTGTGTGTGTGTGTGTAGTTACCGTATTTACCAGCAGGGGCTAATGGGACCATGCTAACAAACCAACCTTGACCCCTTGAGAAAAAACCCATGTCAGTCCAGGAATAGCCAGTCTGTTTCTCCGTTTCTCAGCTACGGTGGTAATGAATGTTGCTGGCCTTGTTTTGTAACTAAAATTTGCATGTACCATCCACCCACAAAATGAATTTATTAGTAATACTCTTCCATTCTTAATGAACATACTAGTGAAGTCTGTTGACAAACTGCATCTTCCACCCTGGAACAAAACAACAAAATACTCCCCACCTCCGTCCTCCTTTCTGACAATCACTAGTGTTCCGAGGGTGTTTATTAGCACAAGCACATAGAGCACTGTGTAAAAGGCCACATAAATATGTCCTCCCACTCCTGTCCAGTTCCTGTCCAAACACGGCATGAATGTAAGGTGGATCTCTCACTCTGCCTTTGGCCCACTTCTGCAGGAGGGGCTTTCCAAGAGAGGATGTCTCACTATTATGGATAATATCATAATGCAACATTTTTGGCATAAAAGACTTTTAAGGTATTATTAATCATTATTACTCATATGGGGGCAGTCGTGGCCTAATGGATAGAGAGTCGGACAAAGGTCGCGGGTTCGAATCTCAGGTACGGCAGGGATTGTTGGTGGGGGGAGTGAATGTACAGCGCTCTCTCCACACTCAATACCACGACTGAGGTGCCCTTGAGCAAGGCACCGAACCCCCAACTGCTCCCCGGGCGCTGCAGTATAAAAATGGCTGCCCACTGCTCCGGGTGTGTGTTCACGGTGTGTGTGTGTGTTTGTTCACTTCTCACTGCTGTGTGTACGCACTTGGATGGGTTAAATGCAGAGCACAAATTCCTGAGTATGGGTCTCCATACTTGGCCACACGTCACGTCCTTTCCTTCATACTTCAGCTCAGCGAATAGTGCAATAATTTTTTTTACACAATCAGACTTTTTTGTCCCAACCCAAGCATAACATAGATCTGAGAGTGTGCTCTTTAAGACCACTAGGCAACTACCTACAATAGCAACACCCTAGCAACGACCCAGAACACCTTGTGGGCAACAGCATATATATATCTTTACACAACATATTGACAATTTGGACATTTTCACTTAGGGGTGTACTATCTTTTGTGGCCAGTGGTTTAGACATTAATGGCTGTGTGTTGAGCTATGTTTAGGAAATTATACAAGCTGTACACTCACTACTTTACATTGTAGCAAAGTGTCATTTCTTCAGTGTTGTCACATGAAAAGATTTAATAAAATATTTACAAAAATGTGAGGGTAAGGCGGTGCAATTAATCGAATTTGATTAACATGCGTATCTCGACAGTAAAGCGGATTCTTGATTAGCAGTAAATCGCCATCACCGGTTTTCAGATGGAGCGACAGTTAATACACAGAGCCGTAGTTCACTGACAAGCTAGGATATATCGCGTTCGTAATCGCAGACGAAACGCCTTCGATTATGAACGCAATATTGTGTAGCTTGTCAGTAATTTAATTGCACCATATTAAATGTTTTTATATTGCAATGAGAGAAAATTAAATTCAGCGTGTTGCATTCATGTTCTGGGTTCATCTGCTTACCTGTACATACATAGTAGGCCTATATATTTTTATAAATATACCGAATTTGGCCTTTTCATATCAGTTTTTTTATTGCAATAATAACAAACACATTTTTTGCTAGCAAGCTAGTTTCTTAATCTAGTAATTAGGCTACTTTTTTATTGAACTTACATGGATTTGACATGGCTTTGGGCTCTTGTGTGAGACACGAGTGCAATGATGATAGATGTCCCTCTAGAAAATGCAATAAATATGCGTTCTGTGTGAACAGCTTGGTTTCAGTTTTGAGGTAAACAACTCTTCTCCACATTGATGTTCTCTTTTTCCGCAATATTTGGAATGTGCTGCACCGCATCGAGTGGGTTCAACTGGACAAGCTAAAAAAACAACAACACCTCGTCATCGCATTTTGTGCCAAGCTGCCTGACGGACACCACCGCCGAATGCATTTTTTTTGACGTGATATATATATATGTGTGTGTGTGTGTGTGTGTGTGTGTGTGTGTGTGTGTGTGTGTGTAAATATGCACACACAATAATTACAAAGTGACAAAAACAGTTACTCAAATATTCGCTAGATTAAAATTAAAAATATAAAAAATATATATATTTTATCCAAAATATTAATAAAAAACTATCTCTCAATGATAATAAAATAACACCATAGCCTTGCACAATTGATTATACGGAGTGATCAAGAAATGAAGATTGAAATTATACATAATTTACATTTATGCATTTTGCAAAAGCTTTTATCCAAAGTGACTCATGTTGCATTCAAGCTTGACTTTTTTTCAATGTATGCATTTCCTCAAACCCATGACCTTGACACTGCTAGCGCCATGCTCTAATGTTTGACCTACAGGAAGACTTCACATCCTTTGACCAGTAGCGTGCCTTAAAATAAATGTTAAGAATGTTACAAAATGACGTCAGATACTTCAGTCAATATGACACCACCCAACTGCCAAACGCTTGAATACTTCTTGAAAATGGAATATATTTATATATTTTATAATATATTTTCCTGTGGTTGGGGGATGGGCGCTAGGTTACTAACACATTACTGGAGTCATGGGAACAAGTGTCAAGTCTGTCGCCATGACAACCCAGAACAGCACTTCAGCATCACGGCTGAATGAATTCAGTTGCTGCGCCCCAATTCGCCTATTTATACTATGTCCTAAAAGTATGTACTCTTTTTGTGAAGAAAAAGTACATACTTTTGAGTATGTAGCAGAATAGTAGGCAAGCTTTGGGACATACTGCTTCGTCATAGCTGCATTTTTAACGAATGCTCTGTTGCTTAGTTACCTGCATCCGGTCATGGTTTAAACTGCCCTGTCAATCATCTTGTCTCCGTTAACATCATCCACATTTAGTTTCATTTGATTTCCTACCGTATTGAATGAATGAATGAATGATGCATGTATATAGCGCTTTGTGTATTGTTGTACACCCAAAGCACTTTACAATCATGTGGGGGGGGGGGGGGTCTCTCCTCAACCACCACCAGACATTGCTGTCACTAGACATTGCATATACCTCTGCTGTATTGGAGAGAAATGAAGCAGCACATTGCGTGTCTTTCATGCCAAGAACTCTGCTCATGTGTTTGCATAATGATGCATTTCAACGTTAATGACCAAACGTATCATTTAAAAAGTTCACAGTGTTGCTGCAGTATTAGTGTTAAATATAACGCGCATAACATTAAATAAATATTTTTTCATCAGGTTAGACATTGATTATCACTCAAACCACTTTCTCTACCCGTCCGTCGGTCACGCATATCCGCCATGTTTGTAGTTTTTAAAACCTTGTATGAGTGTTTGTAGTTCTAATCGAATTCCCGTCCACCGCGCAGTGTGTTGTGGGCAATATTAGCCGTGTTAGCACCGTTAGAGTGTGCATCGATCTGCACTTCGAATTCTAGCTGGAAGTAGTAGACATCCGGGAATCTTTGGCATACTTTTTTAAACATACTATTGGGACATACTAATTCTATTTAGGATGGAGAGAGTATGCGAATTGGGACGCAGCATTTGTCTTTAAGGCAAAATCTGACATTTTTCTTCACGGAAAGTGATACCGTGTCAGCTTGACCCATCTGGAATGCACTCCTTAATTACTCTTTCAGAATTTATCGTTCTCTTCATTAGGGTTCAGTAATCTGTGAGATGAAGGCATACCATGTGTGCAAGATAAGACCTGACAAAACAAATGGCCTGCTATCCTGGGAAAAATATTCAAAAGAATTATTCCGAGATTACAAAATAGAAGTGACATGAATGAACTATATAGAACAGACTGAAACCAATGACACTCACAATAACACTGTTTGAGAGACATTTTAACTGAGAACTTTCACAGAAACCCTCAATGAACATATGCCAAAGTGTGAACGTCTGTTTCGAAGCTTTGCTCCAGGAATAGCTCACACCAAAACGGTTTACATTCCTTGAAAAACTCACCAAATGACTTCTTTGACTTTTACACCTCTCTTTCACCCGAAAAACATCTTCCGTAGCCATCGATATTCATTGACTTCATTATTCTGATGGTGAGCAGCAGAAAACTGCTCCCCTGAAGGAAATCAGGCCATTCTAGAATTGGATGAAACGCTGAAATATTCATGACAGGCTGATAGACTCAAAGCATTCTGTAGTTCAGCCGGCTTTCTCCCACTGACAGAACATTAGTGGCTGTTATGGAGAGGAAATGGACTTGAAAATGACCAGTTTCTTGTTTAAGAGGCATCAGTAAATATTTAAAAGGATGCTGTAAATTTCACATGTTTCAGAGAATAGCCATACGAAAGTCTCTGTGACCAAGAGACTGAAAAATGTCAGGAATAAGGTAGAGAGTGATTATTTAATAATTTATTATTTCTGCTTTTTGAAAATAACATCCAAATAATATTTTTAACAATACAAAATAAAGAAAATATGCATTAACTTCTATTTTAGTTTAGTTTTAATAGCAATAAAAATAACAACAACAGTAATGCTCTTAAATTGTATAAATATTATTAAAAACAAATATTATTCGTAGTAGTAATGACAATAATAAAAATGGTAGCAAACATATCTACAGTTGCAAACATTTTTATTTTATCATCATTTTCTTTATTATAACAACAATAGTTAATGATCATAATATTTATAATAATATTTATCACACAAATTCAAATAAATTAATTTTCTAACAAAAATAAATTATTGCTATTAATAATAATAATACTAATTAATAGTAGTAGTAGTAGTAAATAATAATAATTAATTATTATTAATATTATTAAAAGGTTGAAACATACCTAAATGGTTGCAAACATTTTTATTTTGATCATCTGCATTTATAATCTTTATCTTTTTTTATTTTGGGCTACGCCTATTGTTATGCTTAAAATGCTACACACTTCTCATTTACGAATAAATTGCTGTTAAAAAGCTGTAAACACTGTTTAACATGCTGTTATAATATCTGAACAATCTCTTTCACGTGTGAAAACCTGGATCAAAGAAATCCTCATCCAACAAACATTTAATTTACCTACTGCAGACATTTTAGCTTCCTGAAATAACATGACTATCAGGCATCATTCCACGTAACATCACTCTGTGGTTTGTGATGCATCTCCAGCGCCAAGTCTTGATCATAAAAACATAAATCGCTAGAAGTCTGCCACAAGCACCCTATCCATCACTATGCACTGACAAAAGAAGAGGGATGAAAGGAGGATAAGACAGAGAGGTGGGAAATGGAGGGATAGCCGAGCTGGCTGATTATACCCCCTGCCTGCTGTGCCTTGTTGGATGGGATCAAACAGGCCCCGGCTCTCCCATGAGATTATGTAACGGGGTGTGTGTGTAAATGAGGGGTGCCCAAGGCTGCCTGCCATCTCCATATTCACAGCAGGGGAACCTACAGCGAGCTGGTGCAGCTGGCATAGCATTATCCTTTGGTCTGAGGTGCGAGCTTCCTTCTGTACAGAACATGCAAGAAGGCTGCAACCATCTGTTTAGACACCTATAGCATAATCCATCATGTTGGAGTGCTGTTGATTTACACACTTAAATGCAATTTATTTTACAAACATATTAATACCAACTAATTATACATTTTTAAAGAAACAAAATTCTGCCAGTTTTACTTAATTACTGCTGTGACTTACTTTCTTTCATGGAACACAAAAGGTTAAATCTTTTTGCTTCCTTCACACATTCAAGTCATATTGTGGTGAGGGCCATTCAAGGACAACAAGTACCATAAAAGCAGTTACTAATGACTTCTGGACTATAATCAAAGTTTCTGAATATACTGAAATTCAAGTGTTGCCCTCTGCCACAGCTTCTCAATTCTAAAGTGTGCATGCACATATTTAATATTTCCTTGGCGTACATCTTCAGAAGACGTGGAATACAGCACACAAATCATCATGGATTACTTTTAAGTAGATCTGACGATTTTATATTGTCATCGATCTTAAAATAGTCCACAATCTGTTTTTCAAACTAATCGTAGAAATTGTGACCAAATGTGTTTTTTATATATATATATGTGTGTGTGTGTGTGTGTGTGTTTTTGTGTGTGTGTGTAGATACACAGTATCTCACAAAAGTGAGTTCACCCCTCACATTTCGGCAATCAATTTAGTATATATTTTCAAGGGACAATACTATAGAAATGAAACTTGGATATATTTTAGAGTAGTCAATGTGCAACTTGTATAGCAGTAAAGATTTACTGTCCTCTGAAAATAACTCACCATACAGCCATTATTGTCAAAAAAGCTGGCAACAAAACTGAGTACACCCTAAGTGATAACCGCTATACATTGTTTAACCATGCAAAGCCACATGTCCTATTCATCCTGTTCATGTTTTGTCTGCTTAACAGGACCATACAAATTTGTGTATCTTGTTTTAGAGCAGTTCAAATTTGGTTCTTTGAGTACAATTCTCTCATACTGAACTGGATGTTCAACATGGCACCTCATGGCAAAGAACTCTCTGAGGATTTGAGAATTAGAATTGTTGCTCTCTACAAAGATGGCTTAGGCTATAAGAAGTTCGGTAACAGCCTGGAACTGAGTTACAGTACAGTGGCCAGGGTCATACAGAGGTTTTCCAAGACTGGTTTCACTCGGAACAGGACTCGCAAGGGTCGATCAAAGAAGTTGAATCCTTGTGCTGTGCGTCAGGTGCAGAAGCTGGCTTCAAAAAACAGACGCATGAGTGCTGCCAGCATTGCTTTAGAGGTTACAGAAGTGGAAGGTCAGCTTGTCAGTGCTCAGACCTTATACACCACACACTGCAACAAGTCGGTTTGCATGGCCGTCGTTCCAGAAGGAAGCCTCTTCTGAAGCTGGCTAGAATTGTCACAAAAAAGCCTGCAAACAGTTTGCTGAAGACAACCTGGCCAAGAGCATGAATTACTGGAACCATGTCCTGTGTTCTGATGAGTCTAAGGCAGGGCTGTGCGATATGACGATATATATCGGATGGACGAAATAAAAAGTCTATCGTTTCATATTATGTTCTATCGTTTATTTCGTGGTGTTGCAAAATACATTGTTTACGGTAATACCTTTTCATCATTTGAGTGACTGCGATCTTTATACGCCGCCCACCACGGGGCGTGAAGGAGAGACAGAACGACCAGCCAGGACACAACGAGGAGCTCGTTCCTAAACGAGGGACTACATCTGTAGCATGGTCATGCATTTTTAAGCACTGCAGTTTTAAAACAACCGATTTTAAGCCGTTGAAACACAAACAACAACTAACAATATGCGTGCGCCGTCTCTTTCTGTGTGAGAGGAGCGCGTTTCTTTTGCCGACTTTGAACAATTACATAAACACACTTATATGCGTCAGAATCCCCGTCTTTGCAAGTATCCTCATAAACACAGCGATTTAGGTCTTAAGAGAGAGTAAACGGCAGAAAGAGAAAACGCATATGTAACAGTAACAGCTATATGGATCCGGACTTCGGTCTTAAAGGGAAGCTGTCCAATATTCGTTCATGTTAATCATAGCACACTGCTAGAAAATCTCTCACTGCTCTTGACTAAATCACTTTTGTTACTTTAATGAGAATAAATAAATAAAAACAATAATGATATATTTATAATATGTATAGAATCTATACACAATACACGTGTTAATTATATCTATCATAGATAGATATAATTAACACAGTGAAGACTAATTAATTTACACAATGTATGTAGCATTTCTTATTTATTGTAGTTTTTTGTCCTATTGCTTGCAATTAGTTTCTTATCCTTATTTCATCACTGACTGTTTATTTATCTTCAGTGAGGTTGAGTTTTTTCTCTCTCTCTTTAGGGTTGTATTAGTTTGATATTGACATTGGTGATAAAGATTATTACAATTCTATGGTATCAAAGATTTTAATATAATAAAAACCTTTTTAAAAAAAAAAAAAATCACTATACCGTGATATATATTGCTATCGTGATATAAAATTTGTCAAATCGTGATATAAGATTTTGGTCATATCGCCCACCCCTAAGGTAAACTGTTTGACTCAGATGGTGTCCAGCATGTGTGGCAACGCCCTGGTGAGGATTACCAAGAAAATTGTGCCTTGCCTACAGTCAAGCATGGTGGTGGTAGCATCATGGTCTGGTACTGGGGAGCTGCGGTTCATTGAGGGAAACATGGATTCAGACATGTACTGTGACATTCTGAAGCAGAAGATTATGCCCTCCCTTCAGAAACTGTTTTCCAACATAACCACCATATTCACACCACCAAGATGACAACTGCCTTGCTGCTGAAGGTGAAGGTGATGGAGTGGCCAAGTATGTCTCCAGACCTGAACCTATTGAGCACGTGTGGGGCATCCTCAAGCGGAAGGTGGAGAAGCACCACGTGTCTAACATCCAGCAGCTCCGTGATGTCATTATGGAGGAGTGGAAGAGGATGCCAGCAACAACCTGTGCAGCTCTTATGAATCCCATGCCCAGGAGGATTAAGGCAGTGCTAGATAACAATGGTGCCCCTACAAAATATTGACATGTTCACTTAAGGTGTAGTCATTTTTGTTGCCAGTTATTTGGACGATAATGGTTATATGTTGAGTTATATTTAGAGGACAGTAAATTTGTACTTCTATACAAGCTGCACATTGACTACTCTAAAATATATCCAAGATTAATTTGTGCAGTATTGGCCCTTTGAGAAATTATACTACAATTTTTGCTGAAATGTGAGGGGTGTACTCACTTTTGTGAGATAATGTATATGCCCTCTCTGGCACGTAAATGCATTCGGCATTGTCTTAGGTGAATGTAAACAGCTGGGTTTTATAGTCACTGTTTCGGTACATTTAGGTAAAAGCTAAACTGTCAAATAAAAATAAAGAAAATAAGAATAATCTAACAACAAGCAACAAAATAAATACAAATAAAATAATCAGTGATGTTCTTTTATGTAGGTCTATAGCATACGTTTTTAGGTACAGAAATTGAATACAGTAATCAAATGTAAAACAGCATTGGTTAATGGTAAAAGAGTAATCTATATTAAAGTTACAAAAGCGATTCAATCAAGAGCCGTGAGTGATTTCTTTGTTGTTGCTGTTTGATTAATATTAAGAAAGTGCTGTCACTTTAAGAGAATGCACTGATCCAGTGCACAGATACTGTACGTTCAGCCGGCTATGTCTGCTATAGGATACTTAAGACGGGCATTTAGACATAATTTTTGTGTGAATTTTTCTATTTAAACAATACTTCAGAGAGAGCTTAATTTTGCGAGCGTTCTGATGAGCGCACGCACAAACAAATCTTCTCACTGCGCGCAAGCTCGCATCCTCTGGCTCTTAAATGTTTAAACTGGCAAGCTTACATGAGTTTAGTTTAAACACAGATATCAACGTGTGCTGTTCAAGTCTCACCTGTGCGTGCGGTATCAGCACCCGGGTGATGACGGAATAAATGCACATATCCAGCATACGGCACTTGCATTGAACAAGAGTCATCGCTGTTGTTGTAATGTACTGGGAAGCCAGAATGCGCATCCATCAACAGAAGCATACATTAGCCGAACCCTGTTTTTCTACCTGTTATTTATAACAAACAATATTGCAGATGCGTTGTCAGATTTAAGCTGAACCGCAGTCCTAGCGCATGCCGGATTTTTTGCCTATTTAGACTATTTTAGTCAGTATATTAGATCCATGCATTAGTTCTTAAAGTGACAGCTTCCAAATAAACCTGCAGCTGTCTGTTGCATATATTGCATGAATAACTGTTGTAGCTTTATTAAAATCAATTTATATTCCATTCAAACAGTGGTGTATTTAACATTAGATTACTTAATTCAATTTCTACAGTTCTTACCAAAATACAGTTAGACAAATTTAAATCACTGTATCTTTGTTCTATTGTATTTACCTGTTCTATTGCTTGTCATATGTTACTTTTATTCTGAATGTTTACTTGTCTTTAATAAGCTAGATAAGTGTATTTATATTAGTTGTAGGGCTTACTAGTTTTTACTGCTCAGTAACTTTTAACTTTTGAAAATTGATGTTTGCGAATCGCGATCCTTACTGAGGAAAATTGTGATACGATATTTTTTGCTATATCGCCCATCCCTACTTTTATGGTGCTTTTAGAGCTTGGAATCACCACTATATGCTTTCATAGCATGGAAAACCAGCAGTTTAGATATTATTAATTCTGTGTTAGCAGAAAGAAATTCACAAGGGTTTTAAGCAATATGAAGATGAGTAAACAATGACAGAATTTTCATTTCTGACTGAACAACTGCTTTAAGAATTTCAGCGAATCCAGAACCAACTGAAAATGATCAAGTCTACTGGGAAATCCAGCTTGAAGGTAAATCACTTCCTGTGTGTTGACGTCTCGGAGCCAATGCATGCACATTAGTATTTAATAAAGTCTGCTGGTGTTCTTTGAAGTGGATCCTCTCGAGACAGATCCACTTCATCTGAGGCTTTTGAAAATCTCTGCCCATAATACACTCTCACTCAGCTCTACGTCACTCAGCCCAGGAAACCTGATAATCATTAGTCCCGGTAACCCAGAGGTCATCTACCACAACACATTTATCTAGCCAGGTTTGTATAAATCTCTCATCTTGCTGATGATTCATGAACCCAAGCAAACAGGGTGGTTTAATGTGTCAATGCATCTCTTGCAAGTCAAACGTTATTTCTATTTTGTGTGTGACAAAAGTTCAGTAAAATAATCCATATTATATAATATAATTAATTATATAATATATTAATTATAAACATTTACATGTTTTATATATTATAAAATACAAAAATGATAAAAATATAATATATGAAAATAAAAAGGAAATCATATAAAATATAACATGAATAAAAACACACCTGAAGCAACCAATTAAGGTCTTCGGGATCGCTTGAAAATTAAAGACAGGTGTGATAGATTAGAGTTGGAGCTAAACTCTGCAGGACAGTCGATCGCCAGGAGCAGGGTTGGGCACCCCTGCATTAAATTATGTTTGACCCATTTGGATTTGAAGTCTGATTCCGTTCAGTAAGTAAGCCAAGTAGAGATGGTTGCTGTATGTGTGGTCTTTTAAAGATCAAAGCGCTTACTTCAAGAAGAAATACACTAAGCAACAAATGGCCTTCTATGTCCCTCAAGCCCTTAAAATTGGGATATCTTAGTAATTATAACTCAAACGGACGCTTAGTACAGACCTGTTTGTGTGATGTGTGAATCAGCCATCTTCCACAAAACACATCAGTACCACCAAAGGAACATACATGTGGCTAATAAACCCCACCAGAGGGAAACATGAAACAGGTCAAGGTTCCCAAAGTGACCAACCCTTTGCCACCAGGAGATACTGAAAAAAAAGTCAGTCAGAGATGTTTTATACATAGCTATACGCACCTCTCGCTCTGCCTTCACTCTACTTAGCAACTGCTAAATGGCTGTGATAGTTCTACAAATATTTGGAAAGCTTTTAGGGGTGAAATCAATGGATTGGGGAGGCTAAGTTTAGCTAAGAGACCACAGAGAGTTGTAAACATAGGTTAACCTCAGGCTGTGTGTAAGCAGGGCAGTGATGTTAGTTGAGGTAATGGTTTTATATTAGACTAACAGCTCTAAACATCTAATAGCCCTCAGAAATCTGTAAACATGGAACAAAAAACAAACTGGCACAAGAGCCTTGTATTCAGCTGAGAATGTGTGAAAAACGTCCGAGAGGAGGACTAAAACTTGTAATATTTCAAAACGGTGTTGTTGTGAGAGAGACTTAAAAAATAGTCTCAGATTAAGTGATAAGAACAGACTACAGAGAATTCTGTTTGATATTTTTAGCTATTGTTATAGACAAAGGCAGTAGAGAAGAGACAGATTTTTATTGGACATAGAGAAGGAACTGGAGCAGAACACAACGCAATACCTAGATTCAAACCTGCTTCTCACAAGAGCACCGCGTATAGAACCGCTCAGCCACGGCTCAGACGAATAGAGAACACAATATGTACTGTATTTGCATTAAAACTATTTAACAATTTGAGTTTAAAAGTTAAGATACACCAAATATTTGTGGTCAGTACATTTTTTTAAATGTATAAATATTTATTCATTTATTTTTAAATGTATTCATTTAAAATTCTGTTTAAATTAATATTTTTCTTCAGCAATAATGAATTACTGTCACTTTATATTAAAGGTATTTATAATGTTCAAAGGAAATAAATGCAGTTTTTTTATGTATATTCATGTAAGAATCCGGAAAATGGGTCACAGTATTATACACAGTATTAAAGGGATAGTTCACCAAAAAAGGAAAATTCGGTCATCATTTACTCACCCTCAAGTAGTTCCAAACCTGTATGAATGTCTTTGTTCTGCTGAACACAAAGGAAGATATTCTGAAGAATGTGGGAAACAGAGCAGTTCTTGGGGCACCATTGACTTCCATAGTATTTTTGTTTCCTACTATGGAAGTCAATGGTGCCCCAAAACTTTCTTCAGAATATCTTCCTTTGTGTTCGGCAGAACATTTCTGGAATAAATGAAGACTGGAGTAATGATGCTGATCATTCAGCTTTGCCATCACAGGAATAAACTACATTTTTTAAATATATAAAAATAGAAAACAGATATTATTAATAGTCTTTTTTGATGGTTGAACTATCCCTTTAAGAGCACAACTGTTTCAATATTTGTGATAATAATAAAAATAAGTGCATATACAAATTAGCATCAATCATTCAATCATTCTTTGATCATCATTCTATCACAGGAAATAAACTAGAAAAAAAATAGAAAACTTTAATTTTATGGTGTAGTCTTTTTGACCTGTTTCTGAGTTGGAGTACATATACATGTCATCAATCATTCGATCATTCTTTAATCATTCTATATCTTTAATTTTATGGTGTAACCTGCTGAGTTGGAGAAAATCTAAATAAAGTTAGGGAAAAAAATAGAAAACAGATGTTTTACATTGCAACAATATTTCATATAACTTTTTTACTGTATTTTTTTCCAATAAATGCAGGTTTGGTGAGCATAATAGACTTTCAAATAATTGAACAGCCGGGTTTAAAACAACATTTGATCTCATTGACTTACATAGTTTGGACAAAAACAAAAAAACACTTTTCAAAATATCTTCTTTTGAGTTCACACATTTGGAGTAATATGATTGTGAGTAATTGATGACAGCATTTACATTTTTGGGTGAACTGTCCCTTTAATTATGAGGACGGAGGGGAGGACCGCAAAGTGTGGGGTTGTCTGTGTCAACTGAAGGAGAACATATGGCTTTGCAGAGGCCTCAGAAGAAGCAGCAACTCAATCATGACAGCCGCTTCATTTGCACCAATAGCACTTCTTCTAAATAAGACAGAAATAAACAGTGACAACCGATGTAAAACTGCCAGGAAGCAATGCAAAACCCGATATTCACTCCCAGCTTGTCTTTTAAATGCAGAATACATGTTTCTATTTTTGACTAAAGAGCTATTATACAGAGTTCAGCTGAAAGAAAAAGCCATCGTTTCGTCTTATCCAGCTTTAAACCAGAGACGCAGCAGGAGAACACCAAGCATGTATAATTCATCCTGAATAAAATCACATACTCTGCATTTTAGGGAAAAGAATGAATTATAGAAACATTACAAATCACCACCAGCGCTCCAAGAGGAATAGATTACAGTTTCCCCGTCCTGCCACAGGAAATACTGTCAGAGCTGAATACTGTCAGATGTGACGGTCCTTCTAGAAGCTTCCCAGGAGGTCATTTCAACTCATATATAAAGTGTTGAAACCAAGCACGCAACCTGAGGGACATCCAGTGCTGAGAAGTGCTGAAAAATTTATGGAATCCAATTGGCCATTATTTCTTTACCCATAATCCCTCACTGCATGACCTCAGCAAGACTCACAATAACAAAATCTGGGAAATGTTCTGGCTGGATCTGATTATGAAGTCCATAACAGCATAGTAGCTGCAGAGGGACGCATTACTATAGGTCAGAGCATAAAACTGTTTATAGCAGTACAAAAAGCTGCCCAGTGGAAAAATATATTCTATTTCACTTTCTATATGTGTTTCTCTGTTTCTGTCTTGTTTTCTCTTACCGTCATTTTAAAGACACAAACATTACACATTAGACCTCTTATATAAAGCAAAAGCAAACAAAACCCATAAAGAACGTCACAGGTGGTTTGTATGTTCTGCGTGTGACACAACAGACAGTGAAAGGAAAAGATTAGGTCAAAATAACATGTACTGGCTTGTCAGCCTGAGCCGTAACATGCAGTAAAACCAGACTACATCCTCTAAAAACTTTTCTTACCTCCGTCTCTGCCATCTATCCTTATTCAAAGCATCCCTCATTATCAGGCCAGACTACAGCTTCAGACAGACTCATAAAATACACACTCGGATTATTCCATAAAAGTACTGTAAGAGTTCAGCCAGACATGAAAAACTTTTACTTGCCATCATGTCATTATGACCCCTTACCGTATTATTTATTAATCATCATTGAAGGGATAGTTCACCCAAAAATGACAATTCTCCAGCTATTCTAAACCTCTATGAGTTCCTCTATTCTTTTGAAAAAAGTTATTTTGAAGAAAGTTGGTAGCCAAACATTTGACGGCAACCATTGACTTCCATAGTATTTTTTCCCATATTAAAGACATCAGTGGCTACCGTCAACTGGTTACCAACATTCTTGAAGAAAATTCATACAGGTTTGCAACAATCTTGAGGGTGAGTAAATTATGACGATTTTCTTTTTTGAATTAACAGTGCCTTAAACTGACTGAAACTGAAGGCATTGTTAACTAATAATCTTCCTCTTAGTTCTCAAAACTCAAATAATGTTTTTTTGGACAAATCGCCTTCGATTTTAAACGCGATATTGCCTAGCTTGTCAGTGAACTACGGCTCTGTGTAGTAATTGCCGCTCCATCTGAAAGCAGGTGATGACGATTTACTGCTTTACTGACGAGATGCGCATGATAATCAAATACGTGCAAGGTCCCCCTGCTCAAGCCAGCACATGTCCAGGCCCGTCTGAAGTTTGCCAAAGACCATCTGGATGATCCAGAGGAGGCATGGGAGAAGGTCATGTGGTCAGATGAGACCAAAATAGAACTTTTTGGTATAAACTCCACTCGCCGTGTTTGGAGGAAGAAGGATGAGTACAATCCCAAGAACACCATCCCAACCGTGAAGCATGGGGGTGGAAACATCATGCTTTGGGGTGCTTTTCTGCAAAGGGGACAGGACGACTGCACCGTATTGAGGGGAGGATGTATGGGGCATGTATCGCCAGATTTTGGCCAACAACCTCCTTCCCTCAGTAAGAGCATTGAAGATGGGTCGTGGCTGGGTCTTCCAGCATGACAATGACCCCAAACACACAGCAAGGGCAACTAAGGAGTGGCTCCGTAAGAAGCATTTCAAGGTCCTAGAGTGGCCTAGCCAGTCTCCAGACCTGAACCCAATAGAAAATCTATGGAGGCAGCTGAAACTCCGTGTTGCCCAGCGACAGCCCCAAAACCTGAAAATCTGGAGAAGACCTGTATGGAGGAGTGGGCCAAAATCCCTGCTGCAGTGTGTGCAAACCTGGTCAAGAACTACAGGAAACATCTGACCTCTGTAATTGTAAACAAAGGTTTCTGTACCAAATATTAAGTTCTATTTTTCTATTGTATCAAATACTTATTTCATGCAATAAAATGGAAATGAATTATTTAAAAATCATACAATGTGATTTTCTGGATTTTTTTTCAGATTCTGTCTCTCACAGTTGAGGTGTACCTACGATGAAAATTACAGATCTCTCCATTCTTTGTAAGTGGGAAACCTTGAAAAATCGGCAGTGTATCAAATACTTATTTGCCCCACTGTATAGCCTGAATGCTCTGTAAGTCGCTTTGGATAAAAGCGGCTGCTAAATGCATAAATGTAAATGTCTTTTTTCTGCTTCATGAAAGAAAATATGAAGTTTGAATGACAAGAGTGTGAGTAAATGATGACAAAATTGGTGAACTATTCCTTCCAAGAGCACTGGAAGTGAGTCTTATGAAGCAATTATAAAAACAGCCAACAGCTTGACATGCCGTCTCTCAGAAACCACTGAGCCATATCGCTTTTACTGTCAAAAGCTGTAATACAAGATTACTGAATACTGTGCCCTACAGTACATGCATACAACTTCTTAAAATTAGTATGTATGTGGAACTCATTATGCAACAACTAGGGCTGGGCGATATGAGCAAAAATTCATATCTCTGTATTTTTTGGCTAATTTGCGGTATGCGGTATATATCTTGGTATTTTGATTAAACAAATAAAGATAATGTTACCATGTAGGCATATATTATGTGCAAAAAAGGGTTAAAATCACATTACATTCTAACACTGTAACATTACAATCTTAAAACAAAAATAATGCTTTTAAAGCAGAATTTAAATTTACTGAGGCTGTTTTGATTCCCCATTACAGTCACTTAGTTAGTGCTATCATACAAATACACTTACTTGCAGGGTTAAAATTCTACATAGGTCACATTTATATTTTCCAACTACAAATATCTCAGCAAAATGTATATTTTAGTCAGTTATTGCGCTCCAATTTCAATGCGCTCTGTGTTTGGTAAGCATGCACGCGGCGGCGCGCGTTCTGAACTAAGTCTGTGAAGTTTAGCGGAATATCGCCAAGCAAAAGCTCATGCACTTCTGACAGCAAAATGGATATATTTCCATGGCTTTCTAACATTTACAGATGGAGAATATATCGGTGTCCTCCTCTCTTTGTTTTTTTTCGGACGCGTTCATATCTAACTCGATATTAACGCTATTGCTTCATACCGTATCGCTTATAAAAATATTTCGATATATCGTAACAAACTCGATATACCGCCCAGCCCTAGCAACAATTAACACTTTTGCACAGCATCTCAGTATATGGTGTCCAGTAATAATAACTGAAAAGAATATGGTTAATTCACATTTTTAATCTAAGTTTTTGTAAAAATGCGTTACCTTTTAGCATGCCGATTAAATAATGTATTCATTAAATTTTAAACATGACCGATTTCATCTGGTGCATTCGGCAGGAATGAAACCATCTCTGTGCTCATGGTCTTATTTCCGGTCTACATGCGTCTTATTTTGTCATCTATTTCAGCATGATCTTCCTAAAATAAACTCCTCAAATGATCTCATCTCCTCAACAACCAAGATGCAGCAAATTAAAAAGAGTTTTTCATGTGCTTAGACAAACTGTTCTGTGCAATTTTGAATAATGTATAAATATCTAATGGCCGCAAATCTGACTAACAAATATGCAGACAGCACTGTTTTGCAGTGAAAACTCTGTAATGAACATAATGAGTCTAGTCAGCAGCAAAAAATACAGAGGAAGAATAACACATACACAACCAAGCAAACGCTTGGTATTTTAATATTCAAATCTGATTAAATTTACTTCGAAAAGACAAAATACAAAGGTAAAAGTGGAGTACATGATGTGCCGGTTTTGTACTATTAAATATTAGTGAAATTAGTTGCAGCAGGATGAAACTAGACTGACGATGTGCACAGGTGGTGTATAATGATTTGTTGAAGGCTAAATCTCTGAATGTCATGAGATTGCGGGATCCTCAAACAAAGGAGACCGGAACACACAGAGTCCATTAGCACCGATATACCAACATGACGGTGTTCCATTAGCCGCATCTCCCGGTGGTGGAGGATATGTTCTTACAGCAAACCACTTTTACACAGAGCTATTTTTAACCTGATGACGTTCTAATGATCTCTACCATTGTTTCTGCAGGGTGGAGGGTAAAGGAGCTATTGATGTTAGAGATTATGGCTTAAGTATCTGCTGGTACAATATAATGGTTCTGCTTATGCTTTGTGAACAGAGCCGGAAATGTCTTCATGATAATAACAAATATAAAAAATAATACTACAAAAACTAAAATCAACCACATCATGTTACAATTAGACATTACTGACAATAAAAGTTCTTATCCAAATTCTAATGATGCATATAAAAACCAAAAAGCTAGAGTATGTTCAAATATTAGTAATTTTTTTATTCTGTAGAACACAAAATGACACTTGGAATATTAAACAAAAGTCATTTGGACCATTATTACAATTTCTTTTATTCGATTTCCCAGAATTTGCCCTTTTGTGTTCAGCAGAAGCAATCAAGCCATTAGGGTGAGATGACAAAAGTATCATTTTGGGGTGAGCTGTCCCTTTAAAGAAATAGTTCCCCCTAACAACAAAAAAAGGCCATCCAAGATGTAGATGAGTTTTTTCTTCATCGGAACAGATTTGGATAAATTCACTTGAATTATGGGTGGGTGCCGTCATCCACATTGCTCCCAATGGGGATGGCCATATCACCTCAGTGAATGGCTTGTGCGGTGCTCCGTCAGAATGAAAGTCTAACACAAGCTCAGAAAAAAAGCGCACGCCAGACAGCGATAAGCGCAGAGACCAAAAGCATAAAAACACATGGTAATAACAATAATCCAGAGAACTGCACGACTCCACGATCAAAATCGTCATATTGCACACCCCTGTGTTTGTAAGCAAAAATACATCATTGTGTATATTTCTCTCCTGAGTCCTGATCCAGACGAGACGGCTTTTTCACTGGAGGAAGCAATATTTCAGATAGAGGACTTGTATTTGAACTAGTGAGCACGTGATGTAATGCTACATTTCTCCAAATCTGTTCCGATGAAGACACTCTCTGATTCTTGGATGGTATGATCGAGAGTACTGTCAGGAACAATCACTTTTTGATGAACATTCCTTCAAGAAACCATACATCTCAAATATGTCATATGAAAAAAAAAAATGTACAAAAAGCATTTTAATTTGACCACTAACTAGTCCAAGAGAGTGACGGCATTGTGAGCTCATAATATTCACTTATCTTATCTGTACCCTGATCATGAACGTCTAGTTAGCATAGCAAAACTGTTTGCAGACACTCAAGCCAAGTAGCTCTTAATACTGAGCCTATTGATGCGAAAAAAATAATGAGGGAATTAATTACATTTCTATCAGATGATGACTATCTTCGCTAAGGACACATTCGAGGACGTGTTCATTATAAGAAAGGTATGCAGTATGTAATATAATATATATATTTTAACACTTGGAACTAGAAAATACCTCAAATACATATTAGTGCAAACCATTATAAATCTGCCTGTCATTTATTATTTTGTGCAGATGGGATCTATAGGGTTTACACTGGCTGGGAAAGTATTCAGCCTTCTTTTGTATCCTGGGCTCATTGTCATTACATCAACTGCCTGCGCTATGCACACTTCATAAATCACTTGAGTTAAATCCCTCTGCCAATTCCACATGAGTAGATGTACCTCCAGCAGATAAACAGAAATTCACCTTGAGAGTGACCTAGAGAATCTATTAGGTTCAAGAATGAGAGAGAAAAACACTGATTCTTACACTGAATTCAAAGGCACTGAACAAGACATCTCAGCAAAAAAAAGGACTTTTTACAAAAGTGCATATGTCAATCTCAAGGTAGCCCTAGTTCAGTGAGGTATTGATAAACTGAAAATGAAACAAGTCAAGAAACCACTTTAGCTCAGAATAAATGAGTTGTAAGTGAAGATGACTGTCCTTTTCTGGCTTTACTAAAATGACTAACAGATCTCAACTGCCTAAAACAAAATCAATTTTAGCTCTGCTGCTTTCTTTAAAGGCTTAGTAAGAAAAGAAACAAGGTCATTATCCATCATAAACTCAGGTCATTATATAATTCTCAACTGAGTATTTTTGGCCCTGCGTGTAAACTTAATAAAATGAGCATAATTGTATCAAATTACAGCTCATTTTACATCATATTGATGTTGCTTTCTATTTTTATTCTATGCGTTTTATAGTTCCTCAAAACATACTTTGTGCACTAGTTTATGATAATACTTCATTAGAAGCAACATTTTTTGCCATGGTGGAAATGACACCATAATTTAAACTAATACGCTACCAGTTAAAATTTTACTGTCACTATGATTTTTGCTTTTTGAAATAAATTCTTACTTTTATTGAGTATGAACTCAAAGTAATCAAAAGTGACAAACACATTTATAAAGTTACAAAAAATCTATTTGAAATAAATTGATTATTTAATGTATAGAATGTATAAAAGAACTTGAGTGAAAAAAAATGTATCACCGTTCTCACAAAATAATAAACTGCTTGCAACATTAATAAGACAGAAAAATGTATTCATACAGAATGAAGGATTATTCTAGACACTAAATACTATGAAAATGAAATGCTAAGACAATGTAAATTCAGCTTTGCCATCACAGGAATAAATTACGTATTAAAATACACTAGAAAACTTATTTTAGATTGTAATATTCCATAATATTAATGTTTTTACTGTATTTTTACCACATACATATGAGCTAAAGAGACTTAAAAGAACATTTAAACAGTTGTGTAAATCATTATAAATACTGAAATAAAATAACTTCTGAAATGGTATTTTATGGATTGTGAAAATTAATAGTTTACTACAAGTCTGGGTCTAAAACAAGAGTAAAACACATTATACATTCAGTACATAAAAGGCATTTAAAGTTTTCGGTTTAAACATGACCTTCACAATGAAAAAATTAATGTTACTAATAAACATCAACTCCTGGGAGAAAGACAGGTGGTTGTACTTTCACAAACACCCACACACATCAGTCACTTCATTACGGACAGAAATCACCACACTCAAAACACAAGCGTCCTTCATCGCCTGTCGCACTCTGTCAAACGAGAATGCAAATGCAGGTCAAGGGCGGCATCTCAAGACACCATCCTCGCCTGTCAGTCAGATGAGCACACACTGCAACCATTTCTCTAATTTGATCCATATTCATGCCCTCATATTCATGCGACCTCAGGTAATGGGGCCAGGGGAGGTTCAATTACCTGCCGCCACAGAAACATACGATTTATTAGAGAAAGCCGCCCCTTTTAAACATAATAATTCAAAGACGTTTGCGATTCATTAATTCCGCTTCCCACTTCATGATGCTGAGTGTCGTTCCACCCAGTGATATGAGGGGCGAGCGAGAGATCCCACGCCGACGTGGAGTTCCAGCGGTGCTGTGACTGACAGGCCGCTTAATGAGAGCAGAGAGGCACGACGGCAAAGCTGGCGTCTGAATGGGCTCCTTATTACAGAGCGCTGCTCCAATCAGTGTGCAACCACACGCTTTTTTCCTTTCGCCAAGCAGTGGGTACCATGAGAACGGACAAATTCTTTAAAATGGTATCAAAGGTCTGTTGTAAGAGTGAGAAGTGCTTGTGGTTAATAGATTCTTTATTGTTTTCCATGCCGTCATCATCATTTATTTTAGCTACTTGTTAAATGACACATATGTGACACTCATTTCCTAGTTGTCACATTATGCACAAAGTATTCAAATGTTCATTTGTGAGGATACAAAAAATGCAATGAAATTAGCCTTATAAAGTCAAACATTTACATTTTATTCCAAAAAATTTCTGAAATGTCATTTCCACCACAGAATTCACAATCGATAGGTTGAAATGTGATGGAATGACACTGATGGAAATGCTCACGAGTCACAACCCACCAGCTGAGAAACAAAGCTACTGACTCGCATTTCTGTCTGTTAACTAAGTTGAGTTAGCTCTGTTCCTCAAGGAACATTAAAGGACATTAAACTCCGACTGAAGCTGTGAGAGAAAATGAGATAAAGAGAACCAAATTATGTTCTGCGACGGTTGCCATGACGACTGCTAAAGTTGGCGTAAACACAAGATGGCTTGATGGAGCTCAAGGCTAAAGTGACTCCAAAATTGTGCCTCCATATGGCAGCCGTTCAGAACATCAGCGGATCTAGTCCTTGACACCAAACCTAGCTGATTTGGCTTCACCCATCTTGCCGTTTGATTTCAAATCAATTTTCAGCTAGCCCAAGTGTATAACACACATATAAAATCCATCCAATTACACTGACCTGCAGTAGACCTTCATGCTTATTGATGAGGTGCATTCTTTCACTGATCTATCGAGATCGGTTCGGTTCTCTCAGAGACACAAGTACATTTTCAGAGACATTTAAATAATTGAAAGTGCAATTATTATCACAGATCCGGAGCCAAGCATGCTTTTGAATACTGCACGAATAAGAGGTTTATATTCTCTACGCATACAAGGTTTGTGAATCCAGTGAAAATGAGAATCCCATCACTCCTAAAGTACTTTATAAGCGACAGTCTGTACTACACTGCACAGATAGAAATCTGTGAATCAAATGAATTACCAACAAATTAATTAAAACCATCCTTACAAGTGATAGGTTAACAAATATTATATAAAAAATCTTTAAATAAATTTTAGTGCAACTAATTCCTTTCAAATGCCGCGGGACAAATCTTCAAACAATTTGACCAAATTCAGCATGTTAGTCAAAGAAAAGACATCCATATAATTGCATGTTTACATAGTCCAACAACTAAAAAAATTATAAAAAAATCAATTATTAAAATAAAATGTAAAAAAAGAAAATCTATAAAAATTTTTTGACAACATCTTAAGATACAGTGCAACGAGCCAAGACATCCATATAGTGCACGTTTACACAATCCAACAACTAAAAAAAAAATAAAAAATAAAATACAAAATTAAAAAAATGTAAACATGTATTTAAAAAACCAAAATGCTTTGACGACATCTTAAGATATCAGTGCAACATTAAAAATATACAATATCCAAAATATCCAGTTTTATTTATTGATAGATTAGAAAACACAAAACAACATTTCATTAGCTTGCATTATTAAATCTTGACATTCCATCAATATATTAGCAAAGATATTTCCCATTTGCAGACCCTACAACAGGCTGATCTGCTAAATTGCTTTTCTAGACAGTTATGACTGATGCTGTGATAGGCCTCAGGGCACAAGCGCTCTGCAGTGCACACTATGTTTAGATTCAAGGTTTAGGGCTTTTGATAAATGCGCTGTCCCGCCAGTTTCACACTTTCTTGCCTCCCCATTTCAGACCACTGTCCTTCACAGGCCATTAGACTATTCACATCACTGAAGGTCGTACTGGCAGATCCCAGTGAGATCCATAAAGCCCTGCCTAAACAGAACAGACTGCAATCAGCTGCTGAAAGATGTATGAGGAGTCATTTGGCTTCATTTCATCTCTATTCTGTTCCACGTTTGAGTAAACATTTCATTCTTCTGGTGTAATTTTCCTGCAACACAAATTGCTTCAGTCATTTCCGTCTGGTTGGAGCGCTTTTGATGTGTGAGTTGAGACTGCCCCGCAGAGCGCTGTCAGGGCTCGGGAGGAAGACTAGGGGGGTCTGGATTCCCATTTGATTTTCACATTGGCGCACACTCTCCCACAAACTCTCTCACGCACAACCTTGGAGTCGCATTGGTGCGAAAATGAAGCTCTGCCAGAGACGGTACCCTCCCAGGCTTGGCCTGAAACTCAGCACAAGAAGCTCAATGTGGCTCCTTTTTTCTCCCACACCATGACTGTAAGTTGAAGTGCTCAGAAACAAGCTCATCTGCACCTCCTCTGTAAGCGCTGGACACCAGACTCCTTTTATCTCCTCCACTGAAGGGATTTCACTTGTCGGCCTGTCAAAACAGTGCCAAAGTCTCTCGCTTTTTAACGCATTAAGCCAACAGGGAAAAAAGAAGGAGAGATGAAAAAAGGGGGGGGGGGGTTGGAGGAAAAGATACTCAACAGCACTTGCATGCGATTTTCCAGCCTTGCTACAGTATGCAGGCCAAAGGAAATGAGAGGTTTCCATGTCTGGTGAGGTTTAGAAGGAATTGCATTGCGACATCAAATGAGATTGCATAACATTTTTTTTTCTTTATTTTAATATATATATATATTTATTTTTTTTACTGTTAACATCCAAAGTAATTTAAAAGGATTGTTAACACAAAAATGAAAATGATCACAATTTACTCACTTTCTGCAAAACACAAAAGCAGATATGAATATTTTAATATTTTATTATGAATATATATATTTTTTCATACATATTTTGAATATTTTATTTTATTAATATTATATTTTATTTGATTATAAATAATTAATATTTTCATTGTTTTTGTCCATACAATGAAAATCAAATGGCATACAAAACAAATTTGAACCCCGCTGATGTTCACTGTATGGACCAAAAAAAAAAAAAAAAATCAACATTATTAATTTGCAACGTTACATTTTTAAAGTAACTCCTCATGTGTTCAACAGAACAAAAAAAGTCTTCAGATTTGGATTGACATAAGGGTAAAAAATAAGATACAATGTTTCGGGTGAACTATCCCTGTAATTCACAACTAATACAATACGGCACTCATAGCGCAAGCTGCTTTTTAAATTAAAAAAATATTTATGTGTGTGTCTATGTATATATGCATATAAAACAAATACAGAAGAAACAATTCTGCACATTACCATTCCTTACAATCGTGATATATTCAATGTATATGTTATTTCAATTTTGTCATAGGAGCCCATGATAATACTTTCCAATGGCGTCAGCTAATGGACCCAATTTTTGGTTGCCCCAAACAACTGGGGTCAAAACGAGGCCTCGCTTCACTGAAAACAATCGTTCACAGATGGCAACCTGGAACTTATTCAACTGTAAATAGCTAGCATTGCTTCACAGCACCATGTAAATGTCAGACTTTTTTATTCCAAAAATAACCCCCTTTTTCATTCTCTGTTCTCTGGTCGTCCTGGAAACTTATAATATGCTCATCAACATGAACAAAGTAGTTTACAGCATCTTTCAAACACAATGTTAATTCAAGACAGACTGCTAAGTGAGTAAAACAATTGTGCGGGCATTACAATGATTTACGGCTCCAAAAATTGTTTATTCAAGGAAAGCCTACAATTTAAAGATCTAATTTGTCAGCTTGTCAACAGCTATTGTGTCGAGTGCGACCAGAGCAGTTTTACAAGTGCAATTTGGAATGCCGGTCCTGTTAAAGGCTGAGCTCACCTTGAGCAAATCATACCCTTCAATGCCCATATTAATATTCTCATTTATTTCCAACTACACAGAGAATTGAAATGCTGACTATTTTGCCAATTACGACGAGACCTTGCGGCTTTGACCTTATCAGGCTGTAATTAGCGTCTCATTAGGAAACAGTTTACCGCTGATGCAAAACCTGTCGACACTGGCACGCATGTAATCCCATTCAGTTCCTAAGGAAGGACGTTCCTCCGTCAACACGCCCCCCGGTGCAATCGGGCGAGGCCGTGAACTGAGAAAGAAGAGCCTCAGGTGTTCTGCTGGGTTAAGAGGTGCTCGTCTCATTTTTCTTTCTTTTAACTTTGCGCTTTGAAAAAAAACTGCCTCCGGAATAGAGGGTGATAACATCTGTTGTAGGTGTTGGCAAGCAGCGTCTGAGTGTCATTATTACAGCTCTTCGAACGGTTCTGTGCATGTCCCAGCAATCAAACACTGCGTACTTCTAATTAAAGCACGGCTCTGATTGCTAACGGAAGCGACAAAGGAAAAAAGTTGACGTGAAATGTGAAAATACATGTCGGGCGAAGAGGGGAGAGTAATGAGGAAAGGAGGAGACGGGAAACAGTGTGAATTGGCTTCGTGATGGAATCGGTGAGCTGAGGAATGAGATGGAACAGCACTGAAAATTTAGTTTTTCCCCAGTAGATTGCTGCCGGAGGGTCCCGTCATACCAACCGCAGTCTCATTACTTTCCTTCATAGGCTGGAGGGAAAACCAATTAACTCAACAGCTGGATGGAGAAGAGACACTGGAGGAAGATGGACAGGGAAAGACAGCCGGAGACTGGATTTCATATTAACATGACACAGTCAACAGCTACAGAGCCACCGAAGACTTGAAATATGGATAGCGGTAATGACACTAACGGTTATGTGTGCTAAATCGTGCTACATTTTAAAAGCTTAAAGGGAGAGTTCACCCAAAAACGAAAACTCTGCCATAATTTACTCATCCTCTTATGGTTACAAACCTGTTTGACTTTCTTCTGTCTGTGAAACACAAAATATGTTTTTCCATCAGTGTTTTTTGTTAGGATTGTCTGATTGCTATTATTATATTTATATTTTAATTTTTTCAGTTTAGGCAGTTATTTCAATTAGTTAAGACAACATTTATTTTTGTGTTTTTCCATTATTATTTACATTTTATTTCAGCTTTATTTCAATAAATTGGCTATTTTTAATAAAAAATATTTTTAATTTTAGTTTTAGTTGACAAAACCCGAAAAAAAAACAGTTGTCCATAAAGTGAAAGTGAATGGGGTCCAATGCTGTTTGGGCTCCAGTGACTTTCTTTATATGGACAAAATCTTTGATGGACTGACTTGACAGAGTATGATGACAATTTGCATTTTTAGTGTGAAATGCCCTTTAAAAATCGATTAGCATGTATTAGGAGATGCAAAACAAAAATTGCAAAATGAAAAGGAGCCATTTCATACGAATCAAAGGGTTTCACACACTGAACTGCAGGAAACCACAAACTAAATCCTAATGTTGGCAGGCAGACTCCTACACGCCGTGTTCTTGCAAATGGCAGGCTATCATTTTGCCTTTTTTAAAGGTTTCTGTCAAAATGACTGCACTTTGAAATGATAGCAAAGATAAAAGAGTGGGGCGTTTTGCAATAAAGCATTGTGCAGTGCTACAATAATGTCTCCCTACACCACAATCACTCACAGACATCTATAGACAGTTTAATATTCAACTAATATTCGAACACACTTTGTGAAAAAAAAAAAAACTTAATTAGAACTTTTCTTGACAAATATAGTGCTATTTATATGGGAAACCTTGCAAAACAAATCTATGGTCGCTTACAGAAGCGAGAACGTTGCATTGCGAGATATCTGAATATTGCAACAGATTGTCAAAATACTGACAGGGTTCACAGCAGGGAAGAGCTTCCATTGACAAGTTCCCCCATCTCCCTGATGGCCTAAAGCCTGCTTTTCAACATCTATCATGGCAAACTTCCACAAAACAACGCTGCAGCTATCTAGTCTGCGATCGTACCGCATGACACTTCATTTTAATGTACAGAAATACCGGGGTGACGTGACCTTTCAGGTTCCACTGTGAACCATGTAAGGAGGAGGTGGAGCGATGGAATAATAGCCGATCTCTGAAACTCCATTTGACACACCATTTCTCTGCATGATGTCTAGAAAACATGCTTTTGATGTCTGGAATTGAGGACATGAAATCTTTGAGATTTTATGGTATTTTTCGAAATGGCTCAGCTAAATGCTGAGGGTAAATTTTTAATTCCAGTACCAGCTCCACTTTTCAATTCAAAAGGACTAGAGCGGGTTGTCAACGCATGCAGTCATCAAATGTAATAATACTCTCCCCTCCACAGTGTTTGATGTTCAGGTTGGTGGTTCTGTCAGTCTGATGTGATATTATGGAGACAGATATGAATGCAGAGGAGAGGTTTGAGGGCATCAGAGGAGTCAGTGGGTTAGAGGCAGCTGTCTGGACCGGAGGGCATTTAAGGGTTTGGCAGCTGGCACCACTGAATTCCTTCTTCATGTCAAGTTCCAGCCATGCAGAAAGAAGTGGGAAACATGCAATGAAAAAGAGAGACACTGAAACTGATGTCAAAAGTGAGAATACTAACATCTATAGAAACTAAAAGGCCAAAAGTGACTAAATAAAAAAATTATTAGGGAAAACATGTCATTTTTTTATTCAAGATATACATATACACCATAGTACATAAGTTTGTGATCAGTAAGATTTTCGCATTTTGAAAGAAATTAATACTATTACGTAGTAAGGAGGCGTTAAGTTGATCTAAATTGACAGTCCAGACATTTCTATACATCAAAGAATACTGACAAAAAAGCATCACGGTAAAATGCTTTCATTGACAAGTGATAAGAATGTAGAAGAATAAAAAATATAGAAAATGCTTATTTTAAAATGGATGTCAAATAAAACTCCCAAGGACACAAAAACCCTTGAGATCAACACAAAGGCACAAAAAATATGAATGTTCCACTACAGCAAGGTACAATACATAATTTCCCACCAGTGGACAGTGAATAGAGCAATTTGGCATTGACCAAACATACACCTGTAGTTCTGCAGACTGTTTAATGATTCACTTTCAAGTTTAAATCTAGCAATGTGTTTTCACTCGTTATTAATGAGCTCGTGTCTCAAACAGGCTCTTCCAACCATAAATGGCAGTACAGAGTGAAAACACGTCTTCTGCTCATCACTCGCACTCATTCCTCTAATAATATAAAGCGCATACACAGTTTCTCATTAATCCGCATGCAATTCAGCCTCTTTTTTGACACTGTGTGTCACTTTAAAATGTCAAGTACTGAAAGAACTAGAAAGTAAAAGGATAATTTTTTTTATTCTTATTGAAAAAGGAGAGCAATTAAGGATTAAAAATACCGCAATAAAGTGCAGTAATAAAGTGTCAAACCATTTTAAATGGTGTTCTTTTTGTATATGCAAAATGTGCAAATCATTCAGTGTAACGTTCACTTAAAACAGTTAAAAGTTAATTTGTTTTCAGTTTGTTGACAATGGATAAGAATGGGGTTTGTTTTCACAGTTGTACATATGATAATTAGTATGCTTGAAGAACTGATTTTAATTTAATAATGACTGGAAACAAGAATGCAAAATTTCAGATTTTTAGACATTATCATCATATGTTTGTCACATCATAGTTTTAGTGTTTAACCAGCCCGATCTCACGGCAATTCATACATTTTATGAGGTGGCTAATTCGTACAAATTCATACGATTTTGCCAAAACGTACGTATTTTACAACTTGCACAATTCATATGAATTTGTACGAATGACCTACATCTAACCCCGCCCCTAAACCTACCTGTCACTGGGGTTTAGACATATCGTACGAGTGAGGTTATACGAATTCGTACGAATTAGCCACCTTGTAAAATACGTCTGAATTGGTCGTGAGATAGCGTTGGTTTAACACAAACTAAGCTACTAATATTGTAACAACATACACTACTATATGCCCTTTTGAAAATATACAATTTATAAAAAAATTGTTATACCCCTCAAAAATGTTTTTTGCTTGTAATTTTCCATGCTTAACCACCACTGTGTATCAAACAATACCCAGAATAACTAAATAAATTACACATTGACGGCAAGTTATATCTTACTGACAGAGATAAATGGTAATTTCTCAGAATAGAAGCTGACTGTATTAGTATAGATTCAATTCCTAAGCAACATGAGATCTGCAAACAGGCCGGCCTGTGATTCGGAAAGCACTTATATCAAAGGCCAATGCACAGAAAATCATTATCTTGAGTTAAGAACAGAAAACCCAGCCCTGTGAGCAACGGATGACAGTAATGCAGTCTAATAAGCCATGTTATGCCCTTTCCTATATCCAGACAAGTTTACATTTGAAGAAAGCCAATGTCTTCCCTAAGAGCAGGACGTATATTGCCATTTTCTTCATCTTGCCAACAACTAGAGGCTTTTCATCTTGATAAATGGTACAATATCCAGGACTAACACGATAGCATTACCAACACCTTCTCAGCTCTCCAAGATAAACTACACATATGAAAGACAACAAAATAATTTGATTTTTAGGGCATTAGGAATCAAGGACAAAAACAAGATTTGGACATTGGCTAAGCCATCAAAAATGAAGCATTCAGCCATAAAGTCCACTAAACGTCCAGACGGGTAACTCACATCACAGATCAGATGATCTCCAGACAACAGACTGTTATAATTTAATAATTCGCTGCAGGGTCTGGAGAAATTTCACATTCAATAAATTAAATACACATTGTGGTCCTGCCTACTGTGGTTTTTATAGTGCTACAGAAGAATTGTAGAGTCCTGTGCAGATAAATAACTGTGTAAAAGCCACAAAAAAAGACATTTAACTTCAGACATAGAGAAGGCAACAATGGCTTCCAGTTTTCTCACGGTTCAGATAAGACCCCTCCTCAGGCGTGTTGGCCTAAGAGGTTAATCTCTGGAGTCTCAGAGACAATAAGTCAATGCACGATGCATGCATCAATGTGGCTAGTGTTCCCTTGTGAGCTTAGGCCCCAGAAACTAAACCTAATGGGGTCAGGCAGCCTGCCGGAAATCCTATACGAGACACCTTCGCTGAACTACGGGGTAAAGCGTTTAGCATTCCGATTCATGAAGGAAAAAGAGGCATGTTCTGAGCAAGAGGTCCAAGCAAGATAAAGGTGAATAGATTAATAGTGCCTGTGGCATGTGTTAAATATGTTAGCATGTGAAAAGACACATAGATTGTGACACATGAAGGGACAAGTTGATGGTTAATCATGGCTTTGCTGATTCAATCTCAAACAATGGAAGGAAGTTAATTAAGTCTAGGGAGGGTTTAGCGGACGGCGTTTAATGAGTTTCAAAACATCTCAATCTAAAAATAAGTGACGTGGAAATCACTTTTTTTTGAGAACTGGGCTGAATGTAGCACAAAGGGGTATCTGTTATAATACAACATGTTCGCAATAATGCCAGTTCAATAGGAAACAGCATTTGTAGAGGAAGAAAACAAGAAAAAAATATTGGTTCATGAAAAGTGAGCTCTATTCATAGGTTCCACGTGACGTCACAGTGTTTTATCGCCGCCCTTTTTGTGTACAAGTCACAGCCGCGCGACCTGTCTGTCTATGATCACAGCAGCCACAACTACCAGAGGAAGATCAACGAAACACTCCCAGAAGGTTCACAAGGTTATAGTATGCCCGGGATATGTTGTGCTGTAACAACAGTCGTCATAAAAACCCTGAACTACAATTTTAGCTAACGTACGGTCAGAAATAAGAGACAATTGTGATTCTTTATAGGAGAATAAAGGACGCTAAAATATTTGTGTTTGTGTCCACAGTTAAGTGTATATCTATATTTACTAAATCACAAGGTTTTCAAAAATAATCACATTTGTTTTGCTAAACCTATTTATTTTTCAAATTATTGAATTTGTCATACTAAAAAAAAAAAACGTCCTGAGTAAATTACCTTTGTGAATTGTGACTGGCTGCACAAGTGGTAGGGCTGTGCGATATGACGATATATATCGGATGGACGAAATAAAAAGTCTATCGTTTCATATTATGTTCTATCGTTTATTTTGTGTGTTCGCAAAATACATTGTTTACGGTAATACCTTTTCATAATTTGACAGCGATCTTTATATGCCGCCCACCACGGGGCATGAAGAGACATATCAACCAGCCAGGACAAAACGAGAGCTCGTTCCTAAACGAGGGACTACATTTGTAGCATGGTCACGCGTTATTAAGCACTGCAGTTTTAAAACAACCGATTTTAAGTCGTTGAAACTCAAACAACAGACCTATACGCGTGCGCCGTCAAACACCTCCTATATGCGTGCGCCGTCTCTTTCTGTGTGAGAGGAGCGCGCTTTTTCTTTGTCTTTTTTGCCGACTTTGAACAATTACATAAACACACTTATATGCGTTAAAATCCCCATCTTTGCAAGTATCCTAATAAACACAGCGATTTAGGTCTTAAGAAAGAATAGACGGCAGAAAGAGAAAACGCATATGAAACCGTAACTTAGCTATATTGTATCCGGACTTCGGTCTTAAAGGGGAAGCTGTCCAATATTCATTCTGTCTGCCGTTCATGTTAATCATAGCACACTGCTAGAAAATCTCTCACTGCTCTTGAATAAATCACTTTTGAAGCTTTAATGAGAATAAATTAAAAATAACAATAATAATGATATATTTATAATATGTATAGAATCTATACATAATACACGTGTTAATTATATCTATCATAGATATATTAAATTATGGGGCTATAGTCATTTGGAGATAAGGCTAGGTAAATCTGGGTATCATCAGCATAGCTGTGATAGAACAAATATAAAAATTGTCTCATTATTTGACTTAGTGGGAGCATATACAGGCTAAACCATAGCGGTGCAAGAATTGAGCCTTGTGGGACTCCGCATGTCATGGACATCCGCTTAGACTTATGCTCTCCTATACTCAGATAATAAAAACATCTGCCTTCTAAGTATGACCTGAACCATTTGAGTAACATCCCAGAAAGCCCGACCAAGTTTTCCAGTCTCTCTTGAAGTATGTTATGATCGACAGTGTCAAATGCAGCACTAAGATCTAGTTGTACCAGCACTGATATTTTGCCAGAATCAGAATTAAGGCAAATATCATAAATTATCTTAATGAGTGCTGTCTCTGTGCTGTGATGCGCTCAGAAACCAGATTGAAAATTGTCCAGGTATCCATTTGAGTTTAAGTAGTTGTTCAGCTGATTATAAACTACCTTTTCAATGATCTTACCTATGAAAGGAAGATTTGATATTGATCTATAGTTGCTCAATATGGTGTTATCAATATTGCGCTTTTTCAGAAGGGGCTTAATAACTGCAGTTTTCAGGGAGTTTAGAAAAGGGAGGCGTTCACCACTTCTAAGAGATGAGCTTCTAAACAGTTAAGCACACTTTTAAAAAAAAAGATGAGGGAAGTGAGTCAAGATAGCAGGTAGATGATTTAAGGTGCTGTACTATTTCTTCCCAAATTTTGCTATCAATTGCTTAAAAAACAGATATAGTTACTTATTTTTAAAATTGCGGTCGAATCGTGACCTCTGCATAACTAGATGTGCCAATCGCCTTTCTGACATTACTGATCATCTCAGAAAAGACGGAAGCAAACTCATTGCATTTGCTGTCGGAAAGCATTTCACTAGGAACCGGATTTGGGGGGTTTGTTCTTTGCACCAGAAAGTATGTAAATACTTTAATATGGTAGCACTCATGCAAGTGTATATTTTATACAGTACATTACATAACAGAGGGCCCTATTCCGTCCTTCTGGAGTCCTTGGCCTAAAGAAGATACCTTCTGTTTCTTTAAAGAACAACAGATGCTTCCTTATTATCAACTTCAAATATGCACAAAAAAACTATAAAAGAAAGTACAGAGAACATGGAAAGTTATCCAATGCGTCTAAAAGAAATTAAACCAGCTGACAACAGCTGTCGGGTTAGTGCTCATGTCCTGTCGCTCGTTTCTCAAAGTGCAGCACAACACTTTTAATCAGTTTCTTTGTGGAGGCCCTATGGAAAAATGCCATAGAAAACCGGCTGGACGACCTCCCATAACCCAGGCCTGAGGTTGAATCTGGCAAGCTTTCCATCCTGTCACTGACAGCAACTACTGCTCGCGGAAGAGTTATTACTACATCAGGGCACAGGAGGACAAGGCTAAAGACGGCAAACCGGAGCAGATGCGGTAAAGTCAGAGCAGAGCTCTGTAGGACCTAGAGAGCATCTTTAATGTTTAGGAGTACACGATCAAGACATCTCCTTCGAAAGTACAACTCGTCTCAGAGGATGTTCATAACTCATACATAATTTATCTAGTGAACTCTATGTTCTCACAGCGCTGAAAGCACTGAATGACAAGGTGTAGCCACTGTTATGACACGTGCACAGCGTGGCTGAGAGACTCCATGCCAAAAACCACAGGTGAAGATTTTCATAATATGACGCAGAGTTTGAAGCACTCTCTCTCTCTCTCACTCTTTATGAGATTACGGGCTAGTTGCAGTTGATTGCTCCCCAGGAGACAGGCAGAGCATTAGGGATATTCTGAGAGATGCTCAGCTCAGTCTAAGTACAGGCAGGGGGATTTAGTGGCCCTGTGGGACGCCCCGCAGCTGCAAACCTCCACATTTAACCATTATGATAAGGGAACCATTGTGACCGGATAATTTAAAACAAGCAATCACTCCAACTGTTACTCGACAGCCACAACCTTTAACCTAACTGTTGACCACAATGCATTTATCCTCCTTCGACCTTTTATTAAAATCTAAAGCACCTGCTTCGAATTCAAAGCATATAATTTCCCACAATCCCACAGTGACAAAGCCCTCAGCTAATGCCGGTACTCAAAAGGCAGTATGAGAGAGGGAATCTCATTGTGGATTCAGAAAGACTAAAGAAAAGTGGAGTATCCTATTACACAGCCAAATGCTGCTGAATGAGAAAATGGAGTGAGTCTTTTTTTTGTGTGTTGCTTTCTGTTTTTTTTTTTTTTTTACCAGATAACTAGAACAAAGGCTATTTTTTTTAGCTCAAATGTTGTGTGAGGTGATTCAAAACATGATGTGTTATGAAATCCTCATGGCTTCCTGTGAGCAACCGAATTGGTTCCTTGCTAAAAATATAAATCTAATTCAGCATTTTTGAATGAATTTCACTGTAACCAAGGTCTGCGTGTACGGTTAACAATCCATCAAATTACATGTATTAAAAAAAGTTAGCCATGGTATTAAAAATGCAAATATATGCACCTCATACACTCCATCTTTATAATTAATGTCTAATGCTGCTTCATAACAAGTTCGAAGCGGGATTGTGCAGCACAATAAGCAGTGTTTGCTCTCTGTGCAGAGGTCAGTCCCATAGGCACACGTTCAAGATTAAAGGCCAAACAAAAAAATCATCTGTTTGCATGAAAGATCCATTAGAGAACTGAAATTGAAATTCTTTGAAACTATCCCATTAATACTTAATGGGATTTTTACCCAAAAATGAAAAATGGCATAATTTACCTTCATGTCATTTCAATCCTGTATGACTTCTGTGGATCACAATAGAAGATATTTTGAACAACTTTGACCTCTTTGTTTCCGTTTGTACATACAGTACAAAATCACAGACACACGTCTAATTTTGCTTTCCACGGAAGAAAGAAGACAAACTGGTTTGGATTGGAACAACATGAGGGTGAGTAAATGATGACAAATGTCATTTTTGGGTGAACCATCCCTTCATATGAACTACAGTGAAGACATCACAGCTGAAGACATGCAGTGCAGCTAGAACAGGGAAACAGGATTTGCTACCGTGGGAGAACTGGCTGACCCTAATATATGTTTTCAGAGCTCCAGAACTAAAATTCTTAAGTGTGTTATTTCAAGAACATGTTTAGAAATATCCATTTCTGCTTACGTCAGACAAATTGAAGATGGTGCTTTTATAACATATATACATATACATATACATATACATACATATATATATCCTGAAAAGTTATTTGCCTGTCCAATGGTGTAGAAACAATATCAGAGATCAAGCTCTCTTGTTGCAGAGAGCTAATTATAATTCTTGTGCTGGATAACGGAAAATAAATGAACTACGTGACCGGCACTGACCGTAAGGGAGGATGCATCTATCTTAGTTTATAAAAGCGATTTGGATTAACTGTGGAAAAATGGAAATCAACAACAAATGCCTCATGCATTGCAATATATACTGCATTGATGTTTTGATTTATACAGATTTCCCTGACAGAAAACAGAGTGTGATAAACAATGGCCAAGAAATATGAAAGGCCATAATGAGGGTTTCCATTTATGGCATGAAGACGACAGTCTTTGAAGTGCCTTCAGTCCAAAAATGTAAATGATGCAAGACTGAAAGCAATCCAGCATGAAGAAAACCTCCAGTCATTTCAATCCCAGTCATTTTAAGGGAATGAAGATACATTTAGACTTGCCACGCTAATATAGTAACGGTTTTGTAGATGGTGGAGTGTAGCACAGAGATGAATGCAGAAATGCTCTGCGGTTAATGAAAGGCAGATCTAAATGGGTTGTTCTAATGGACATGTGCATTGTTAATGAAATAACAAATATAGAAAGCATGTGAATAATTCTGCGTTGAGGGTGTTCACACTGACAGAAATTGCACCCACAAAGCAATTGAAGTCATACAGTTGAATGAGAGCTGGCGAGTTGACCACAAGTCGCAAAACAAAGTTAAGCAGTATTCATACTGTATGTATGCAAATGAGCAGTGAAGTGGTGCGGTGATTAGGTTAGGTTTAAGCAACTATGCTGCACAGGTCCTGAAAAGTGAGGCCAAAACATTGATCGCCATCTAGTGGTTGGCTGCTGTATAGGTCATAATTCCTGCCTTCTCCGCGTAATCGAATGGGAAGTGAGGCAAACAAAAAAAAAATTCACATTTCACTTCAAATAAATTTCTCCCAAACATGCTTTAGGTAGTTAGGTAGTTCTTATCACGCAGCATGCAATAGTGTCTATGGGAGTTTGTGTAGCTCCAGCCTATCAATACTGCGCAGACTTGGGCTCCAAATGACGTAATTGGTGCAAGATGACACCTTTCTTGGATGTTTTGGCTTCACTTGTCAATCGTGGAAAGAAGAGATTTGACGACCATCTTTTAAAAAAAAAATATGTATACAGTCTCTGGGTTTAAGGGTGGGACCTTCATTCTAAATTTTCCTAAAAATAGTGTATAAATTAGCAGTGTAGCTTTAGCTTGTAGCATAGCTGACTATGTTTTTAAGTGGTAGCTTGACTGTAGTCTTTTAAATCAAGAGAAACTTGCAGCTTGTTTCAAATTAGCTTCCCCAACACTGTTAAAAAGTGTCTACTAACCGTAAAAGAGACAATTTTCACCTCCTTGTGTTCCGAGAGCATTGGAAGCCGAATGTTCATGGGTAACCTGGGGTGAGAGATCAATCCACTTAGAGGAAAAGTGAATTCTGTTCTATAGTAGATCTATTCGCTGATTACTTCACCCGGCCAATAAGGAGATGATCATCTTGATTTCATTAACCCGAGTCTATGAAGAAAACATTTGTGTAAATAACATACGGTCCCCATTAGCAATCACAACACAGTCTGATCTCTGACTATGAGGCTCTGAATATGAGGTGCTGAGGTGGTCTAACATTCTGTGTGCTGACCTTATTATGACAATACGAGCAGACAGCCATGTGAGCTTTTGCAGCTGGTCAAACAAGCCAGAATGGGTAATCGATTGGATAAAAAGCAGGAAAGACTGATTTCTTCGCCAACATAAAACCACTGAACTGAATGAAAATGGATTTATCTGTGTTAACAGATTTTGGAGAGAAAAATACATTCCCTGCTGTGTGCAGGCCTTGGCTTTAATTTGACCCGGCGTATAAGGGTTACGAATCACAATGGTTAAGTTAATTAGTGAGGTTGACTAGTTTATCTAGATTTTTTTTCCCCTGGTAACACATGGTCATTCTGTCTTAATACAAAACAGATGCAAAATCATTATCTAATAGAAATACACTATTTTAGCCAATTTTTGTATGTGTGCGTTTTAATGCTCCGAGTATAAGATTGTTAGCTTAGTAACATAATGCTACATTCACACCACTAAACAACAACCAAGGCATGCTACTCCATATGTATTTCTATGGAAACGCTATTAACAGCTAATGTATCTATTAGTTTGTGTAATCAGTAGACAAAACCACAATATCAGTAAATATCTCATTTTACAAATGCAATGCCTTATTAACTTATTAAGTATATTTACTGGGACATTAGATATTATTTCAACCATTTACTAGCTGAATTAAACTGCATTTTGTTATTTTTTAGATTATTATTATTTCAACATTATTAACAAGTCAATTATACAAATTAGTAAACAGAAACATAATGAAATAATTGCTTAACGACATTATAATGCATTTTAATTACAAAGTTTACAAGTTGTAATCTCATAACTACAGTAAGACGTGAAGTGAACATACCAAAACTTCCAGGTGCTTTGGGTAAAAAAAAAGATACTTGAGGAAACAAGTGCGATTAAGGACAGATGACTATTCAACTAGTCATCCACGCAACTTACAGGCTAACCCATTTTGAAAAGACATTGCTTTTATATAGGTTAGGGATGTGCAAAACAATGTGAAGAAAAATAACAGTAAGAGCCACAGGAATGAGTACAGGCGGAAAAATTAAAATCCAACAACCCAAAATATCTATGGATTTCCCAGCAAATAATGCCTGCTTTCAAGCGGACTCTTTCATGTCAGAGAGAATAGGTGGAACGGGTTGATGAAATGAAAGGACAAAAGCCAATACAAGAGCGAGAGCGAGAGGGAGTTGGAGGAAAAAGCACAGCACATTTTCCATTTTCCTCTGCAAGTAAAAAAGCACATGAATTATGGATGCGAGCAAGCCAACAGTGCGAGAATTTGATCCCTGACCAGACAGCTCTTGGCTCCCCATGGAGCAGCCCGTCACCCTCCCCCCCCCACTGGCTTTTTCAACGTTGCTACCATCCATTCCTAACTTCCCTCTCGGAGAGAGAGAGCGGCAACTCTCGGCTTGCTGTCTTGGAGACTACTGCCTGGGGACAGGACACGCTCGTCTAGGAGACTTGAAGACTACTTCTGCCTTCCTTCATGCATTCTATTGTTAGCATCTTGATCCTAGTTTAAACTGAGCTGACATTTTCACCTGTTGGTTTAAATGTGAATGTTCCCACATAGATGCTCATGATGGCTCCATCATGAGGGGTTTGCAGCTCTGATAAAGAGACAAAAGATTATACGAGAGCAAAAGAAATACCCTCAGCCATTTACAGAGCACAAAAATCATGGCTATTACTACAAATTAAGAAAGTCATGGCAAGATTTATAATGAAATGTAATCTTACAGAAAACAACAAGCAACTAAAATACAGATTGAATTTTGTCTATTGTTTGTCATTTTACTAAACAGATCAAGCTGGAACTCAAACTATCAGTGTATTTATTCATATTCTAACAGAGTTATACTGACAGCCCTAAGATAGAGACAGAGGTCTCTGTTCCAAACCTAATGAGCTGCCTTGCTGTCTATTGCCTAGGCAGCATATAACTGAAATGGATCAGATGCTGCCTTCAAGTACATGTGAGAAGCTCATACCTCCGAGTCACTCATTCGTTAAGACAGGTCAAAAACATAACATGGAAACAATCTAATCAAACCAAAAGTATTATATTTTGAACAGAAAAATAATGACATCTTAATTCAAAATGAAAGTTCTGAATTAAATAGCACTTGTTTATACATGGCACTGTATCACAACTAAATGTGTTACATAAAGCAAGCCATGCAAGCTGTGTGATTAACTTTACACCAATCACAGACTTGCTTTCTGATAACTGATCTATCCATCTATATATATATAAATATTTATATATAAGTTATTATATTATCAATATTACAGATCAAGGTTTCCTCCACGTTTTAAATTGACATGTCTCTTCCAACGCCACATCTCAGCAACTCATGTATCATTCTAGAATTCATCTACTTTCTCCCTTGATTATGTAATAATTATGTTTTAGACCCATAATTATGTTTTAACTCCACTAGAAGGGCACAATAGCAACTAAACATGTTGCTAAGCATGTTGCTAAGCTAACAACACGCTAGCACAAATACATAGCAACTATTATAGGGTAAAAGAGACTATTTTGTATCAAAATGTACACGTATAACTACATTTACAATCAATATTTGTCTTGCTTTGTCCACTATCATGGATCCGTGTGCTGAGCATGTGCATTGTAACATAGCCTTATCTGTGCATTCTGCGAATTTAGTGAATTCAACTGCCTTTTAGGCCTTTGAAAACAGAAAAGCAGAATCCAACTAAACGTCTTACTGTTAATAAATTCAACATGAAATCAGTACTCAGTGACTCATAGAGCAACTCAGTCGTTGGGAACAGAAAGAATGTTTTATAGATATTGGTTAGGACTGCAACCAGGCATTGCAGCATTCCACACCACAAACAGAACGCCACCACACCAGCCCCCTTATAAAACCAACTCTGAAACAGTAATGAAAAAGCATTGCATAAACTCTAAATGGAACAGCCAAATGACAATAGAACACTAAAAACTATTAGCAGACATCGGGTGCATTGTGGGTGCTACACTACTGCATTTGAATTGATTAAACAAAACAAACCACATTTTGTTTAGTTCCATTAAATATAGCAATTATTTATGAATTATTTTTAAGGTTACGGGACAAAAACAGAACTGTCACACGGTGTTATCAGCAATATACATGGGCTTGGTTTTCACTAAGGATTAGCTTTCATATACAGTAATAAAACAGGTTTTGCTTCATTTACAAAGAAAAGAACAGCTTTGTTGCCTCGGCTATTCAGACTGTAGAAAAATGCATAGAATTCACTTGATGTCAACTGGACACAAGTAAGCTGATGACCAGCACTCAGTATTATATGTGCATTACAAATAAGGTCATTAACTAATTTATAAGAGTGTGTGTGCATGTGTGACTGTTTAACATGCAGGTATGACAGATTGAAGGAGGTGGTTGTCGTGAGCAGATAAGGTAGGTCTATTTACACAGTAAGCACGTAAACAGGTTTGGCTGCACTTTTATCGAGCACTGATTAAGCTCTTCATGAAGCAAATTACAGCCTGGAGAATGAAGCCTACGAGCAACAATGTTTAATTATATCTGACTCATCAAGGACATCAATGAGGCACTCAATGACTGGTATTCATCTTCAGCTCTCTGACCAGCACTCATTGGGTTCCTCAGTCGAATGAGAGGCATTAATAGGCTCAATTCAAAGGAGGCGGAAGCTCTTTTATTATCATCATCTCCTACTTCAATAGCTGCCGAATGTAATTACTGAGTCGAAGCTAAAACGTCTAAAAAAACGACTTTCATAATTTCATTTCAAATGTGCCATCACTCCACCAGCAACAGTAGTCATTTCTTTCAAAACTTCAATACCGTCTTTTCTCTCTAGATTCACCCACGTTTCATTTTTATATGGAACTACAAACATCTTATCAATAGTACATTAAATGAGACTTAATTTTCATTTGACTCATAATTTAGAGCGTAAAATCACAGAAATGGATGTGCTTGGAAGCACAGCCAGTGAAACTAACCGTGAGGCTTCACAGGGAAGAAAGCAGATGCTTTCCTAATCACAGTCCAGCTATTCCTTCAAAACATAGAAGTTTAAAGCATCTCAAAAGCAAACCGGCCCTTGTGCTTTGAAATGTCATTTAACTGATATGATATTTCAACAAATTTAAACTTCATCTGCACACCTTCCTCTTTTCTCTCTTAAACATATCTGATGTGCATAACACAAACAAAAACACATCAAGAAAAAACATCCCACACACCTTGGCAGAATATCACACACTACACGACGTCAATACACCAAATGCCCACAGCAAAACTACTACAGGCTGTACAAGTCATGTTTTAGAACACAGAAACATCAACTGTTGATTGTGCTTTGAGAAACAAAAGGTCAGTTGTAATAGAGATTGAGCGATAATTGGTTTTAACGATAGATATATTGTAACCGATATCAAACCGATAGCAGATCTTTTACATTGGGCATTATGTGATCTTTCTCTAAAAAAAGATGACCAACAATGGCATTTATAGGCAAAAAATAACTTATTTACTCTATCGTTTTTAGATAAATAAGCTGCAATTTTTAACAGCCATTCATTCGAGTAAAAAATATGTAGCTTAATAATTAGCATTAGCTCAATACGATATGAAAATTTAGATCACAAAACAATAATTATTGGGGTAGCCTATTATTTATCAAACATTCATAATCAATATATTTGTTTTGTATTCTAATCATCATTACTGTTTAAAATTAAAAATTGGTTATGTTTACAATTTATCGGACACTTAATAATAGGGCTGTGCAATTAATCGTATTCGATTATCATGCGCATCTCGTCAGTAAAGCAGGTTTACATTTATGCATTTAGCAGACGCTTTTATCCAAAGCGACTTACAGTGCATTCAGGCTATACATTTGTATTGTCAGTATGTATGTTGTCGGTATGTTTCTTGAATGCAGTAAATCTCCATCACCTGCTTTCAGATGGAGCGGCAATTACTACACAGAGCCTTAGTTCACTGACAAGATATGCAATATCGCATTCATAATCGCAGATGAATCACCTTCGATTATGAACGTGAAATTGCCTAACTTATCAGTAAACTACGGCTCTGTGTATGCCGCTCCATCTGAAAGCAGGTGATGGAGATTTAGTGCTAACGTTAATCAAATAACCGGCTTTAATGACGAGATGCGCATGATAATCGAATTCGATTAATTGCACAGCCCTACTTACTAAATCTAAAAATAATTGTTATCTGTCAAATAAATCTGTCAACCCCTGCTACAAATAAATAACCTAATTCCACTACATAAATGTGCTACAGCCTCTTCGTTTAAGCTAGGCTATACGAGATTAACGCAAACTATAAAAAGACATTTAAAACCTATTTAAAGGGGTATTTAAACATTTTGGCAGGTCTCTCCTCTAATCTATTGTACTGACAAGAATTTGATGGGTTCAAGGAAGCAGTGGCGTAAACAAACATTACAACTTTGCAAACAATAGCACTGATTTGTCTTCAGTCTACAAACAAGTAGCCTACATACCCGGTTGTTCTTCGAACATGTCACGCAACACTCCAGTCTCATGCATTGCTTCAGGCGAGATGTTCCTGCATCTGTCGGACTGCCACATTGCAACTGAAGTCAACGCCAAACCTGTGTGTGTGTGTGTGTGTGTGTGTGTGTGTGTGTGTGTGTGTGTGTGTGTGTGTGTGTGTGTGTGTGTGTGTTTCCAAAGAAAGCAAGCAGCTCTACGCTTCGCTCATGTAATACAGCACCCATCACGCATCCCCTTACCTTTTTAAAAGCCCACTTTGAGAACGGTCGCGAAAATCCGAATCAACTGAACGCCACAGAAAGAACTTTGATGTCTCGTGAGCGCATCCTGCGCCGCTCGCGCTGCTCCGCCATCTTCAGCCCGCGCCGAGTGAGCGAGTCTAGAGCAGCTGACGGGCGCGCGGGGAGGTTCTTCAAAACAGCCCAAAGTTCTGAGCTCCTCCATCCATGCACTACACCCGTCATTGTGCGCTACTTGCCAGCTGTGTTTACAGAATGATAAGGGGATTTTTGAATGAAATGAAAAAATATATCTGAAGAATAATGTGTTTAGGTGATACATTAAAAACAAATAAATATAATAAATATTATTGTTAACATAACGATTAAATATGTGTATTATATTATATAATGATTCTATATTAAATTTATGTAGACTACTCTTAAAAAATATTTTTGTCCAATCAGATTCTGCCTATAATGAGCAATACCACCTGCAAACCTATCACCAAGTGAAAGGCATGGTTCGTAGCTGTGGTAACTAAATCAAAATGTGCAAAATAAATGAATAAATACATTTTAAAACGTTTTTAAAAGTTACTTGATTTTTCTTAAAATCTGTAGAAAAATTACCATATTAGGCTAAGCTAGTATTAGCTATTTATTGTTAGCGTCATTTTACCATTAAAATAACATTATAAATAAATATAGTTCTAGATCAAGTTATTTTGTGCAACAAACAAAAACAAGAGTGAAGAAAAAAACATAAGCCTTACCAAATTTACCCTGGTAGTTTTCTGCCAAAAACTAGTCAGGTACATTTTGGTGAGGTTCCTGTGGCTCAGTGGTAGAGCATAGCGTTAGCAGCGCAAAGGTTGTGGGTTCAATTCCCAGGGAACACATACTGATACAAATGTATAGCCTGAATGCACTGTAAGTCGCTTTGGATAAAAGCGTCTGATAAATGCATAAATGTAAAATGTGAGGTACATTTGGATTACAGTAGAAACCAGACAAACGTTAAAACTAATGGACTCATATTGCTTAATGTCAAAGCTTATTTCATTTATTTTATCAATATATTTATTTTTTTGCCATAAAAAAATGTAACATGTTATTTTTGCAGCACAAAACAGTTCAGTGATACAATGTCTTATTATTATTAACCAATTCTAATTATAATCAATTTCAAATTTATCAAATAAAAAAAATGTATTTCTAATAAATATACATAATAAAACCATACGAAGCAATAGGTTGCCACAAGAAGAGGTCACTTTATTTTGGCACTTGTCACACATGGAAATATTCAAAGCTGTTTTACACAAAATCAAAGACTTGGTAATGACTGAGAACATCAACATACAAACAGATGCTTGCATGACATGCAACAGACATCAACCCTCTCCAGTGTGTCAGGGAGATGAGCTCCTTATCACGGCCCTTGATGAAGAGTCCCAAAGCTCAGATGCAGTGACTGGACACTTTAAACAGTCTTCTGAGAGGCCAGTGTAGGTTGCTTTTAGAATGGCTTTTGAAGATCTAAGCAGGCACCATCCAGAACACAGAAAGAAGTTAGTCTTTAGAGAGGAAGGGCACTCAGTACAGTCCAGTTTGCATGTAATACATCTCCAGAATGAACCTATAAAGACCTATTAAGCAAAAAAACTAAAGTAGTGCTTTGAGACCTAAACCAAACAGTTCTTTTTTTTCTTGAGAATCCACTATGAATGTGTAGGCCTATGGTTTTATAGCAATATAATGCTGTAGAAGTATGCAGGCCCATTGGAAGGCATGGCTCCACTTACATTAAGGACACATTAATAATATATACCTGTTAACTAATTTAGCAGGCAATACCAGATTATTAGAAGAAATTGTAAGACAATAGGCATTAATTATGAAGCAGGCTGGATATAACCTTTTAATGTAAGAACTGGCTTTTATTTCAGATCTTGCAGTAAACAGAGTCAGTGTTTTAGAGAGCGATTCTTATTTGTGGCATCAATAGAGCTACATTTTAGCCAATGAGATATACATGATTTAAGTAATGATTTGGAGTTTTTAAATGTCATAATACTTTCGCCCCAGCCATTTATATTGTACACAACTAGAAATAGTTCAAGTCCAAATGTGCAATCACTTTAATAAAACTGGATTTGCAAATTTGAAACGCTTGGCTTTTACATTCTCTGCAATGCATCATTATCATCTGTGATGTCACTTCCTATTTACAGTTGCCTATTGCCTTTCTTAACGACCAATTTTAAAGAGCCCTTGTTACTTACATTTTCCTTTGCGGTTGAAATACAAAAATCTACCATTATTTGCATGAATATCACTGAAATTATGCTCTGAAATTCTGATGAAGAAACAGTCGGAAGGGGTTAAAAATATGAAACAGACTGAAGAATATTTCTAGATGGTGCACAGAACAGAACTGAGTAAAAAAACACAATATCGCCACCCACTGGATGAAAACACGCCGTTCACAGAACAAAGTACAGGAACAGTTAAGAGATGCTACAAAATAAAATCTCATTAAACTGACTGTCAACCAAAATATAGTCACTGTCCCAAATTGTTCTTTCAATGCATTAGAAATGAGAAACTCCTTTTTTACCCTTTGCACGGACAAAACCCATTATCAATTGTTATACTGCATTTACATAAAGACACATAATAATTGTAAATCACCATGACAAATAAGAGAAAAGTCACATTAGGTTATTCACTATTATGATTTTAAAATGCCATTTATGCCCTAAAACGTCTACTAAGACAAAACAAAACAACATATTGAGTCTTTTATCTTTAAGAGCTGTATGCATCAGTACTGATACAGAGCATACTTGGTAAACCAATATGTTAAATATCATGATTTACTATACATGATTAAAAATAAAACATTCTAACTGCATTAGATGTATGACACATATAGAAGACACGTGGCTTTAAAGATCACTTCGACTGTCGCTATCTAAAAAACCTACGTGATTCATTTTACTGGTTTAATCCACAACACTGAAAATGTTTCCTCGAAGATTAGAGGTGCAGTTCAAGCCTTCTGTTAAATAAGGAGAATAGAGGAATCCATTCTGTTTTCTTCCGCCCCACAGAATAAGAAATAAACCTGCTTTTGCAGAGCTTATGCTACCATTCTCTACCATGCAGAAGGCCTGGGCAGCTGCATCGAATGGCTTTTAAATACAATACATACACTGACATGCACTGCTGCCTCTGGACGGCACTACAAACATTTGAAATGCACAGTAGAATCACACTCTTTTAAAGGGCCAGTTCACCCGAAAATGAAAATCCGGTCATTGTTTATTCATCCTCATACGGGTTTGTAACTAAAGGGTGAGTAAATGATGACAGAGCTATAATTTTGAGGTAAACTGTCCATTTACCATCACACAGGTCATTGTACAGTGTCCTACATGAATGAAACCTTCACAGTCTGCGAGTATGGAAAGATCCTAATCTCTAAATGCTAAAGCCAAAAAATGTAACTGTACAGATAGAATACAGAGGAATTAAGATCCAGGGTGTTGAAAGCTTACAGCAGGTGTCAAACACTCTCAGGATCTTGTTTTTCCTGTCATAGAGTCCTGGTTCTCTGAAGCGTGATGGGGAGGGTTTTCAGAGGAAGTGGTTGGTGCTTCAGTGCTGGAGAGGAGCGGTGCTGTGCGTCACCTGTTCGATCCAGGGCAGGTAACGGCTGACCCGTGAATACACACCTGGGTACGAGGGGTCACCGCAGCCGTGACCCCAGGAAATGACCCCTGTCAGTACCCAGCGCCCTGCCTCGCCCTGACACACTAGCGGACCCCCGCTGTCGCCCTGGCAGCTGTCAGCATGCTTTCTGAGGTCAGACGTCATACTGCCAGCACACAGCATGTCATGGCTAGTGAAACGCTCGCCGTAACGCTTCTTACATTGCCACGAGGGCAGAAGAGGGACCCAGGCCTGAAGAAGAGTGCTGGGATGCTCAGTGTCTGAAAAACATGGGAAAAACAAAAGGTGAAACACAATTTGCAATCCATTTAAAGGGACAGCTGCTTAAAAATGATATTTATGTCCCAATGTTGTTCCAAACCAATATGACTTTCTTCTGTGAAACATAATAGAAGATATTTTGGAGAAAAAAAATTTCTATACAATTAAAGTTAATTTTTATTTTTTGAGAAAGCTATCTCTTTAACTTTTATAATAACTGATAAAAGATAAAAAATTCAACCATTTTTTTCTGTAGAATAACATGAAATGAAACAGTTTAAAAGTTTGTAATCATATTTTTTTATGTTTTTGTAAGAGGTATTTTATACTTACCAAGACTGCATAGATTTGATCATAAATACAGTAAAAACAGTAATATTGTGAAATAATACTATAATAATAAATAATAAAAACGGTTATTATGTATAATGTACTCCCTCTGCCAATGCATTGGTGAAACTAACAGTTGGATGTGCCAGAACTTTCTTCAGTTAAACAAGGAGAAAACAGAAGTCATTGCATTTGGAAACAAAGATGACGTTCTCAAGGTGAATGCATACCTTGACTCTAGGGGTCAAACAACTAAAAATCAAGTCAGAAATCTTGGGGTGATTCTGGAGACAGACCTTAGTTTTAGTAGTCATGTCAAAGCAGTAACTAAATCAGTATACTATCATCTCAAAAACATTGCAAGAATTAGATGTTTTGTTTCCAGTCAAAACTTGTTCATGCCTTTATCACCTGGAGGGTGGATTAATGTAATGGTCTCCTCACCGGCCTTCCAAAGAAGACCATTAGACTATTCTGACTATAACCAAAAAATCTGAGCATATCACACCAGTCCTCGGGTCCTTACACTGGCTTCCAGTTACATTTAGGATTGATTTTAAAGTACTTTTACTCGTTTATAAATCACTCAATGGCCTAGGACCTAAATACATAGCAGATATGCTCACTGAATATAAACCTAACAGACCACTCAGATCAGTAGGATCGAGTCAGTTAGAAATACCAAGGGTTCACACAAAACAAGGGGAGTCCGCTTTTAGCTGTTTTGCCTCCTGCAGGTGGAATCAGCTTCCAGAAGAGATCAGATGTGCTAAAACATTAGCCACATTGTAAATCCAGACTCAAAACTCATCTGTTTAGCTGTGCATTTGTTGAATGAGCACTGTGCTACGTCCAAACTGATTACACTGTATAATCATTTTCTATTCTTAACTGTTTTAAATTCATTTTAACTCCATTTTTATTTAATTTCTATTTATATCTATTTATTCCTTCTTTTTTAAAGTCTATTTCACTTCCTTTTATGTAAAGCACTTTGAATTACCACTGTGTATGAAATGTGCTATATAAATAAACTTGCCTTGCCTAATATATTGTAAAAGAATGGTAAAAATATATTTTCAGCAGCCATTTACTCCAGTCTTTAGTGTAACATGATCATTCAGAAATCATTTTAATATTCAGTTCTGGTGCTTAAGAGACATTTCTCGATTCAGGATTCATTTTTTCCAGGTTTCTTTGATGAATAGAAATTCAAATGTGCAGCTTAAATTTAAAATAAAAATATTTTGTAACATTTGATCAACTTAATGTGTCCTTGCTGGAAAAAAAGTAGTAACGTCTTTAAAAAAATCTTACTTAGCCTAAAGCTTCGAACAGTAGTTTATCAAAGTTTCCACAAAAATACTATGCAGCAAAAACTATTTTTAAAATGGACAATAATAAGAAACGTTTCTTGATCTCCAAATCAGCGTATCATAATAATTTCTGAAAGGTCATGTGACACTGAAGACTGAAGTAATGGCCGCTGAAAATTCAGCTTTGCCATCACAAAAATAAATTAAATAAAAAAATATATTTAAATAGAACACAGGTAATATGTGTATATATATATTTTTTTTTTTAAATGTATCTCATGTCATGCCAAAATTGTGCCCGTGTAAGAAGAACCCAACATTACCTGTCATTCCCCAGCCAGTGATGACACACGACGCAGGTCTCTTGCCCCACTTACTGCCAGGTGCAGGCAGACAGGCGGCGTTAGTATGAGGATTAAAGGACACGCACTTCCCCTCAGCGCCCTTCAGTCGCATCAGAGCCACATCATGCTCCCAGCTCTCCGTTCGGTACTTCCTGTGCACTTCTATGTGCTCTGGAGAGAGGACACGTTCAAAATCATCCTGCTCCTTCGTGTGATAATCGCCCAGCTTCACCACGTACCGTGAAGCATCGCTTCCAAACCTGCAGAATCAAGACATTCATTCACATTACAGATGATGCACTACCACTTCAACCATTCTACAGATAATCTCATTCTAATTAAGCGTTACTTTAGTGTTGATTTACAGGAGCCGTCTCATATTGATCATTTCAAATCTGAGCACAACTGCTGCTTCATTACAGAGAAATGATTTGTACACATAAATACATACGCTAACGTTCAAAATTGTGGGGTTAATATTATTTTGTTTCTGAAATAAGTCTCTCTTACTAAGGCTTTTTTTCATTATTTGATCAAAAATACGGAATACAGATATGAGCAATATTGTGAAATGTTAAACAGATTTATATTTAAAATCTAATTCATGATGACAAAGCTAAATATTCAGCATCACTCCAGTCTTCCGTGTCACTTGATCTTTCACAAATCATTCTAATATACTGATCTGGTGCTGAAGAACCATTTCTTATTATTAAACAAGTCTTACAGGACATTTTAGAAATATATTTTAACATTTAAATGTCTTTACTGATAATTTTGATCAATTGAATTTGTCTTTGATAATTAAAAGTAATTAATTTCTTTCAAATAAATAAATGACCCCAAACTTCTAAACATACAGTAATTAGTAGATAATTAAATCTTCATAAAGTTTTTAAATTTAAATTAAAAGTGAATATATTTGTGCCAGATGTTATCTGGAAGACATGTTCACAGTGCTTCTAAATTGGCCACTTATGTTTGTGCTCTCTGTCATTTCAATTAAATCAAAATCAGTTCAAAATGATTATGAGTCGGATATGGTAATTGAGGAGCCTATATGTGTAGCCGCTGATGTCCAGCAGGTGTCTCTCTTACCGTTTGAAGCAGTGCGCTGCAGTGAGCAGCCAGCAGGAGTTTATGAGAGTGGCTCCACACAGAGGCTGACTCCCTTTAGATTGAGATCTGAGCCACAGGGACGCCTGCCAGGGCCAGTCCCCCCTGTGGGGTATACACATGTGCTCAAACACAATGAATGAGGTGGAGAAATAGACAATCTGATTCATTTGAAGTAAAAGAACAGTTTGGATAAATGGGGGGGGGAGTAGAGTGTGTCAACATTGAATTTTAACAATCAAATAACTTGCAGATTATCCAAAAGTGAAGCATGTACATTTAATACTTAATTTTAGCTTAATATTTAGAAACTGGCAAAGTAGGCTATTTCTAGGTTGGTTTCCCCAAAACATGTAAACACAGAGCCATGATTTAAAATAAAAAACTATTTAAACACTATTATAGTATTTATTGATATTCTGAATTAGCTTTTATTTTATATTTTTAGTATTTCTTTATACATTTAATTTTATTAGGTTTTCAAATAAAATGTTTCATTATAAATGTTTTTTGTTTTTATTAGTCATTTATTTTTTAGTTATTTTCATTTAAATATTTATATTTAGTTTCAGTTTTAATCTTGGTACTTACTCCAGTGTGTTGCCAAGGCAACACATTTTACATGTTTTTACATGGCATTACACCTTTTTCATGTTTTTCATATTTTATTATTTATATTTGATTTTATTTTATTTAAATGACAAAATCAAATTTTAATGGTATTAGATTTGGTTAATTATAATAACACTGCTATGGTATGAGTTTGTCTGATGTGGGATATCTAAATAAAATATTTTTGGAGTATGTTTTACAAGACAATCCTATTTTAGTCTTTTTTATTTAAAAAAAAAAAGTTAAATGTGTTACTTTCTCTTTATTTGTAATTATTTGTGAAATTTACAAGCAATTTCTGAATTCAAGTAAAAAAAATCTGTGGGGGGGTATCTGGAAAACTGTTAAAATCAACTTTTATGCAAATTATAATTTCAGTCATTTTAATAAATTCAGTTGGTGGAACTATACCTATTAAATTAAGCATGATCTTAACAGTATATGCAATAAAATAAATGATATCTGAACAAATGTCCACAGCATGTGTTCAAGAACTGATTCAACCGCAGTAAAATTTAGATGACTGCTAACCTGAGAGATTTATATCCTCCGACAATCCTCTTGCTGCGTCTCTCAGCGCCGGCTCTCAAACCGCAGGTGTGTGTGCCCACCACTGCTATGTCAGCCTCTGGCTCCGGCAAATAATCACACACTACACCTGCATCCTGTCCATGCTTACAAGCGTGGCTGTCTTGTCCTTTAGAAGGGCACTCTCCGAGAAACGACTCCTTCCCAGTGCACCTCACGTTGGTCAGATGGATGGTGCCTTTCCCTGCTCCGAAATAACCCATCGGTCGTGCTTTTGACACCCCACTGCCACAGAGAGCAAAAAAACATTTAAAGACTTTTCTTCTACTCAGCTATCTGCATACATCATGCCAGAGAAATAATAAATCATATTCCACAGTACTGGTTATGAGATGCTTTTAAGCTAATTTGAGTTAAAATGGCCCAAACGGATCCGTACGTGAATCCGAGCTGTCTGCAGACGACGACAGCATTAACATCATTCCAGCCATGATCACACACGCTGCCCCACTCTCCGTTAAGAAACACCTCCACTCTGCCCTCTTTTCTATTGTCACCACCTGCCAATCGTACCAGAGGCCCTGAAACACAGAAAAGCAAGCAAAATAGAGAACAGAGCAAAGACTTAGTCACTTAGAGTACTGTGTATGTTTAGAAAAAATGTGAAAAAAAATGTGAAAGTTTTTCAATAGTAATTTTCCATATAAGCTTATTTTAATGAAGACAGTTACGTGGAATGAACTGGAAGGCATGAATGATTTAAGAAATTTGGTTTGATTGTAGACTACAAATTATTTTATTTCAGAGAAAAGAAGCACATCCACCTCAGTCTTGTATAACGTATTAAAAGAAACAGGCTCTGTTACTGGCAGTGTAGCTTTAACCACAACATGACATGTAAGCACATGATTTTAACAGTCAGTGAAAAGGCTGAACCGCAAAATAACATTTCTATTTTAAAAACGAGTAGTAAGCATTTCATAGCATCAAATGAACGTGAAATCAAAATAGACCTTTTATTATTTATTTAGATTCTTAATATGATCTTCATGATCTTATTTTACACAACTCATCAGTGCACGTTACAGAAAAAAAGCTTTCTTTTTCAGTCTTGAATATCGGTTCTTTTTTTAACCCCTCCCTCCCTTCATTCTCCTCAACTGTTACAATTCAATCAACTCCTAATGGACAGTCCTGCAGTGATATGTTGCATAATGACAGTATATTGGGTTGTGCATGTCTTTTCATGTACATTTTTTAAAAGTCTAATAAAAAAGACACATAAGTAACAAAGCCTAATGTGGTTTTCAACAGCAAAGTGAAAGGCTTCATGTCGATACCACACTAACCACAGAACTGCTACTTGTTGAAAAAACTCAACCTGCTTTTGTGACAGACGGGTTTGTAAAGCTGCTACTTTCTTTAGAAAGGAAATGAATTGGTCAACAGCTAAGAATAAAATATAGGCCATTATGAATTATTATATGTAAATATCATGGAACAAGGTTATTTTCGTAAACTAAAACTAAAACTAAGATGAAAAGGATTGTTGAAAAAAATAAATGAAAATGAATTTATTTCAAAATAAATGAAAAACTAAAATGAAACAGAAACAAACAACAGTTACTGAAAAAAAACTGAAATAATAAAATATATATATATATAAAAAAATTATAATTTTTGTAATAATTAGCTTCGTTCTCACCCAGTGGTGGGAAAATATAGGCTATGAGCTGTGTGGCTGTTTAGGGCGCATCAAGCACATGAGATTTGACATAAAAAACAGACCTTAACCGCACCCGCATTAAATCTATACATCAAACCAACATTAGGCACCCTAGTGTTGGTCCCTTGAAGAAAAATAGACACGCAGCTCAACATGTTGGGCCTAATTAACAGGGAAAAAGAAGAGAACCCGCATCTTTTTTGTAGCAAAGCAAAACAAAACGTTTGCCTCATCTAGCGAACAGTCTGCTGTGCCTTTCTGAACAAATGTTCATAAACCACAACATCATACACATGCTTGTAATTATTCATGAAGGAAAACAACATATATCAACAAATATGAGGCTTTGCTGTAGGCTAGCTACAATATATGTGGCTGTTGGTCCTTTATAGAAGCATTAAAAACAAAACGTATAAAATACAGTTATAGGCTATATAGACTACAGAAAGTGAGCAAAGAGCGTCCCTAAGCTATCTTTCACTTCAGCTGCAGCGCGAAAAGCTATAATGCACAACGGAATCGAATTGTAAATAGAAATATTTGACTGTGTAGCATTCTGTAAAGAGCGTGAACACAAATAAGCACGGGAGCGTTTTAAGGCAGCGGCCTGTTAGCGGGTATCGAAACAGTCTTGACTATTGGACCCGCAGGCCGCCCGATTCCCCGACCCGCAACACAAATAATATTCCAACCGTTTCAGCAAATATTAGCCTTGTCATGGAATGCAATAAAGAATCAAAAAGTGAAATTGCAGACTATATATTAATAATAATTATAATAATAATAACATTTGTGATGATGATGATTATTATCAATTTTGTTATTATTTAAATTCGAATGTTGGTTCTTTAGTGCATTCCATTCCATTTACATATAACAATACATCATATATTTTATTCTTAGCTGTTGACTAATTCAATTTAATTTCTGATGAAAGTTGAAGCTTCATTTATTATTACTATTATAGTTATTTTTATTATTATTACATTTATTATATTATTATTATTATTCATTGATGTTGTTCAGGCAACTAGTTAGAAATGAACTTTGTAGATATTTGGCGTCTAAAGGAAATGGAAAAAAATCTGATCTGCACAAACCTGCTATTTAAAAAAAAAAAAATAATAATAAAAACTCAACCTGTTTTTGTGGCAGATGGGTTTGTATAGCTTCTACTCTCATAAGAATTAATTATTAATATTATTGAAAAATATATACTTGTAATTATTAAGTGTGTGTATGTGTCTGTATTACGTATGTTTTTTCCGTTCCATTCAACATGCTGGGTTAGACGCGACAACAGACCACACAACCCAACAAGGAAGAAGCACAATTCACAACCGATGCACACAGGCAAGTAAAACATCACAAAAGAACTACAAAAGCAAATTGTGACAATCTAAAATGATCAAATATACTTTATTTTCACAGACTTCCATCACTAAAATGATGAACGATTCCTGCAAAAATGTCTACACAGTGCTAAACAGCACAGAGACGGTGGCCATTGGCACCATCTGTCTGGTGATCGCACCTCTCAGCCTCCTGGTCAATGTGCTCGTTCTGGTTGTCATAGCCTGCTCTAGGAACCTGCGGCGACATCCGTCGTACCTGTTTATGGGCAGCTTGGCATTGGCTGACACTATTGCATGCTGCTGTTTCACCATCATCTTCCTGGATTTCCACCTTTCTAAATCGGACAACTTGCTTCAGAAAACAGAGTATCTGCTTAAGCTGGGTGGCGTGACCATGGCGTTTACAGGATCGGTTGGAAGTCTGCTTGTGATGGCAGCTGACCGCTATCACGCCATCTACAAGGCTTCCACCTACAAGGTGCTGCTGACACGTAAAAGAGCCTTGGTGGGTATTGTGACATTATGGGTCGTGGCTGTCCTCATTTCCTTCCTTCCTCTGATGGGCTGGAGTTGTCAGACTTGTTCATCATGCTCCGATCTGTTTCCGTACGTGGATCGTTACTACCTGGCATTCTTTGCCAGCCTTGTGTTGGTGGTGATCGTCCTCATACTGGTAGCCTATGCTCTGATAGTGTGGTTGGCTCACAAACATGATTCCAACATGTCCGCTGAACATCCAGAAGTAGCGCGCATGCGTTTGGACATCCATTTGGCAAAGACTTTTGGCTGTGTTATGTTAATTCTGTTAGTGTGTTGGCTGCCTGTCCTTTCCTTCATGATGACAGATGTAGTTATGAAAGAGCTTTCAAATGCACAGAAAAGAGCATTTGCCTTCTGCAGTACACTATGTCTGCTGAACTCAGGCATCAACCCATTGCTATACGCCCTGCGCTGTCGTGAGCTACGTGTAGCACTTAAATCATTAGTAGATGGTTTGAGGAGATGCAAGGGTTGTAGTTCACCAGCTAGTGACTAATAGTAATGTGTGGCATTTAACAACATCTGGCTAATGAACTAAAGTGTTATCTCCCCCTAGTGTTGGTTTCTTAACAACAACAGTCAATTTATACACATTCTCTGTTTTCAGTTATCATTTGTTACATTTTGATGAAATATTGTGTAACATGTTACTGTAATGTCCACTATATATTCAGCTTTCTGTACATTTAAATTTAATCTGTAAAAAAAAGAAGGCAACAAGGAAGAGGTCTGAGGATTGACAAATTCTGTCTGCTTTTATCATTTTCACCGTTTTTTGTCTTCTTTTTTCACGAGTAAATATTCACTTTGATATGGAAGCCTGTTTCTGCCCTCTGAGAAAAAATAAATGAGTTAATTGTGAGTCTAGAATAAGAAAGTGACTTTGAGATATACATTTACATTGTGATTGTGACATTACAGGTGATTGTTGTGAGATATAAAATCTCAATTATGACAAATAAAGATGTTTTTATGACAAATAAAGATTGTTTAAAGGTTTTTTTATATACACTATCATTCACAAGTTTGGGGGTGGTAAGATTTTTAAAAGTCTAATTTATGTGATTAAAAATACATTAAAAACAGCAATATTATACAAATATTACAATTTAAAATAATACATTCTTTGTTAATATATTTTAAAATTAAATGTATTTATGTGATGAAAAAAAGCTAGAAATGAAGCAGCTATTGTGTCACATGATCCTTCAGAAATCATTTTAATATGCTGATTTGATGCTCAAGAAAGAGTTCTTACTTTTATCAATGTTGAAAAAAGTTCAGCTGCTTAATATTTTTGCTGAAACTGTGATACATTTTTTCAGGATTCTTGATGAACAGAAAGTTCAAAAGAATAGCATTTATTTGAAATCTTCTGTAACATTCTAAATATCTTTAATATCATTTTTCATCAATTTAATGTTACCTTGCTAAATAAAAGTATAGGTTTCTTAAAAAACGTATTTACTAAACCCAAACCTTTGACAGTACTGTACTAGTGTAAAAAGGTTGCATTTACAAGAAATGTTCATAATTGTGATATATAAAGTCTATTAGAGTAAAGTGACAATTACAGTACCTTTAATTTTTTTCCTATAAGGTGGAGACTTCAATTCATGCTAAACATGCAATATCCAATGCTATATTAAGGGCTGTAATATTCTTTATCATACAAAAGACAACTTTTTTAGACTTAATAAAATCATGAATTTTGACATGCTTTATCATCTTTCATTGCTTAGATGAACATTATAGCATTATAAGCAACTATAACTACACACAGCCACACACATCTTGATGAATCTTGCCATTTGAACCTAAGATTTCCAACATGCCTATTCAAACATACTCAAAATGTCACAGACTGGGAGCAAAAAGAGTAGTGATGTTATGATAATGGAGTTTAGATTGAAATTGTGTTTGTTTGGGGGGGGGGAAAAATCATGTTTCTCTAATGTTACACCATCAAATGTCAAAGGTAGCATTGTGGATGCCAAAGGCTAAACAATACTATATTGAAATTCAAATGAATGTTTTTATCAATAAAAGCAAGCGCTTGGGAGACTACAATGGCTGCGTTTATTCCTGGCCTCTGTCAACAAGTGACATTTAGATCCCCTCTGAATTTCAGAAAGGGTCAAAGCGGTGCACACACAGAGAAGTCTATCAGCAAAATGTATCTGCGCCTCACACAAAGCCTTGATCACACACACTGACGCATATGTTGGTGTGTGTTGAAGAGAACTTACCAGTACTTTCTGGAGCCAGTGGGACCTCATTGTTTTCTACCCTGTGGCAGCGTATTCCAACATCTTCGCTATGAGAGCAATCGTGTCGACCCCACACACTATGTTTACACTCCAGCAAAGAGCTCTCGCTCCCTTCACACTCCACATCGTCCAGCAGAATCAGTCCTGCTCCTTCTCCAAACACGCCAGCGGGGGCGACCTCCGCACCGCCCCTAAGTGCACGCACGCACGCACGCACATACACACACACACACACACACACACACACACACACACACACTCATGATAAATTCCCAATAACATAACGCCACTTTAAATTCTCCCGCAAAATACTTAATGTATTCATATAGATTCCATAGAGACACTCATACGCCCACATTGGGCACTATTACTGTGTAGGACACTTCTGTGTGAATTGAATTACTAAATCCCTGCAGCCGGTTGCAAAACAAACCCCTTTAAGTTACGTTCCCATAACTTAAAGGAATTGTAATAACTTGGCACAAATTTACTGAAAGTTTGCATGGATAAAAAGTGTTAACTTAATCACGTGCAATTTTTTTTTAATCTATTAACAGTCTACTGAGAACTGTATCTGTCACATGCACAAATCTTGTCAATTTTTTGCAGACTTCTTAGAGTTTTTTTATATACGGTTTATTTCTCTATAACTGTAACTATGTATTTTATGCAACATGCAATATATGTAATGTAATTACTATGTAATTAATGCAACAATGTTGTGAAGTACAAAAAAAATATATGAAATTATTTATTGTGAGCTTTTAGCAATTGTTTTATTCCAACTTTCACTACCATTCAAAAGTTTGGGGTCAGTTAGAGTTTTTAAATTTATTTAAACGTAACATTTATTCAGCAAGGATGCATTAAACTGATCAAAAGTGACAATAAAGACATTTTACAATGTTACAAGAAAAAGGTCAAAATAAATGTTTCCTGAGCACCAAATCGGCATATAAGAATGATTTCTGAAGGATCATGTGACACAGAAGAAGAATAAATTACATTTAAAATATATTTAAAAAGAAAAAAGTCATTTTAAATTGTAATATTTCACAATATTGCAGTATTTCACAGTATTTTTGTTCAAATAATTGCAACGGAGACTCCTTTTAAAAACACCAACAAACCTTAATGACCCCAACATTTTGAACAATAGTGTATATTAAAAAATGTATTAACATGACTGCATTACCAAATGTTATTTATATGAAATCTAAGTTAATCAAGGCCCAACTGTTTAAATTGATCTGACAGTATATCATTCCTCCGTTTTAAGTAATATAGCTACTGTATATGCACAACTACCGGCAGGATGAAAGAATAGCACCTGAATCCCAGCTGTCTGCAGACCACCTGTGCGTGCTGCTCCGTCCAGCTGTCATCACACACCGTGCCCCAGTCCCCGGAGTGATATACTTCCAGACGACCTTCCCATGGGTTATCACCATCTACCAGTCTCACCACGCCATCTGAATGATATGCAAACACAAACTATATACACACATTTCCTCTCACAGTTTCTCTATTGCCAATGGAAGTAATAACTGAAACAAAGTCGTATGTTATCTTAAAGGGGTTTATTGTGCGATAAAAGCTGTTTGCTGTAAATCATCCCCTTTACATGACTACTTACCAGATAAATAATAAGTGGACATGAAATATTGATTTGAGTCTAAATTATTTTTTAATGTGAGAACAAAGAGACTAAGGAGCGATACATAATGTAGAAAAATGTTTGCTAGGGTAAACTGCACAGAATATAATTAAAAAGACAAATCAGAATCAGATATCCAGGTATATAAGTGCTTGTATGTGTGTGTCTATGTATAGGATGAGACCTGTATAGGGATTGCATGACGCCCCAGCGTCTTCCATATGATCACAGTTGTGTTGTTCCCATCCGCTGTGACGGCACTCATCCAGAGAGAGCTCATTGCCTGTGCACTGTACTGCGTCCAATTGGATCGGCCCACTTCCCTGCCCGAAATGAGCCCATGACCAGGCTTTAGGGATCCCCCTGGACACACACAAAGACATATATACAGTCAAAGGAGATAAGTGCCCTGTAAAGTGGACTTCTGTCATCTTAAGTAAGATTCAAATCCAAAGACAGCAAACATGTTCAGTTCTAAGGGTACTGCAAACAACATAGGGAATAAGGTAAAATCAATAATTCACAGGAAACGAAGAGGGACATTTTCCCACCAGTCATTGCACATCACCCTGGAACCGCAAAAAGCTTAACTAAAATAAATGCAGTGAAATGAGTTCAGAATCCAGCATTTTTATTGAGTTTAATTAGTCATTTTGTCAAGTGAAGTGAATTTCAACACAGTATTAGTGTTTGAGTCTGGCTTGCAACAATTCCTGATCCTATTCTACATCATATCTCTGAAGTCTGTATTGTAAGATTACTTTTTTGATAACACTTTACCATGAGGTCCTATTATTTAATACTATTTAATGCATTAACTAATATGAGCTATCGATTTGTTGTTACAGTAATTATGTTAACAAATACAACTGTTCATTGTCAACCAATGACATTGTCTAAGACTTTGTTTCATAACATTTTATTTTAAATTCAATTTTAATATATTTGAATATTAAATGTAATTTAACTGCTGTAATGCTGTATAAACAAAAAATGAAAATGTGTTTACTTCTATTAATTTTGTGTTTTTACCCTAGTGAAAAAAAATATACTATATCTGAAATACATTTACACTACAAAATACATGTATATATTTAAAAATATCCTGCTAAAGTCTGATAATTTGGAAAATCTAATTTTGTACTTGATGCACTTTAATTGTGCTGAAGTAGTGCTGAAGTCCAACTAAAGATATACTAAAGCATATTTGATTGTGCTAAAGTGGAACTATAGCAAGTATTCTTCAGGTACACTTCAAATATCTTGCATTTAAAGAAAGATATGATTCAAAGATCATACAGTTCTCATCAACAGTGACATTAAGACACATTTTAGACTTAATATTAAGAAATGTGCTTTGTGCACAAGTAGTACTCCAAATTAAGTTTAATTATAATTTTTATATCAGTAAGTCTCAAGCAATATGTCAGTACTAATACAATAATCTGACAGAGTACTAAAAATAATTTTGTTGCACCTATCTCTGGCCAAAATGCCAGTATTACATCCCTACTCTTTTTTCAAGAAACACAACTGGGATTTTTTTTACAGACCCGATACAGTCAGAACCTCAATTTAACATCTTATAAGAAAGACAGTGCCTTTTTGCTGAACACTGTCCCCATCACTGTTCTGGGACGTTAAGACCAACACAGAGCTCAGGGTGAGCAGGATCTGCTGGCCTCACTAACACCTCTTCAGCAGCAGCCTTAATCTTAAACTTCCCAGGGAGTCTCTCATCCAGGTGCTGACCAGCCTTAACCCTGCTTAGCTTCAGTGGGAGTCCAAGAGGCCCTGAGAAGCACTGAGTACAGTATCACACAAAAAGGCACACACAGATAATGCTTCTTACAACACATCCAGTTTGAAAGCTAACATGTTCTAAATATAACCGACAAACACATCATTCAGCTGCTTTAATGCTGCAGTAACTGAAGTCATGCATATCTTCTCTGCAGAAGTGGTGCGAGGCTGCGCTCATGTGCCATCTCACAGTCTTTATTCTCTACGACTGCTACAACAACATGATGGAGATGGTGTATGAGAGCAAAAAATACAACTGCGCAAAATAAATAATTCAATCTTCCTCTCATCGAGATAAGAGCACTCAGGGATGAAAATACCTCACAAGAGACAACATGTGCTACTGATTCTTTAAAACCTTGCCAAGATATGTGCAAAAGGCATTTTAGAAAAGGTATGAGTTAAAAGTATGATGTATTACTCTGAAACCATCCGCTGTATATTTATGACAGGGTGTGTACGACGAGTATTTGATGTATTAGTTCTACATTGGACTCACCCCAGTCCGAGCTGCCTGCACACCACCTCAGCATCCATGTCATCCCACTGATCATCGCAAATGGTCCCCCAGCGCCCATCATGGAAGACCTCAACTCGTCCCTCAAAGTCCTCCTCCCCACCAACCAACCGCAGCGGCGGTCCATTACCTGAGCAGGCAAACCAGGAATCATGACCCAAAGCCACAAACACATCAATAAATGTAGTGACACCCAAAACGCTCTGCATGCAATACTCTCTCTCTGTGAAATAGGCCTAAACAATGTTCTTACCAAGTGGATTGCAGGTTTTCTCTAATAGTGCCGTAGATGGCAGTGGAAGAACTTATATAAAATACAACTAACCATATAATTATGCCTAGTTAGGGTAACAAAATAAAATCTGAATTTTAGGTACAAAAAAAGAAAAAAGTAAAGAAAAGATAAATACAACCTAGGCTACATGAAATACTGGTTAATGAATAAATCTGCTATATATATATATATGCTTGAAATAGGCCTGTATACAAACATTTGGGGTCAGTACAATTAGCATTTTTAAAGAAATTAATACTTTTATTCAGCATGAGTCATTAAATTAATCAAAAGTGACAATAATTACAAAATGTCAACTTTCTATTACAAATTGTTCTTTTTAATTTTCTATTTATCAAAGAATCCTGAAATATATACTGTATAAATACAAAGCAGCACAACATTTTTCAACATTGATAATAATAAGAAATGTTTCTTGAGCAGCAAATCAGCATATTAGAATGATTTGTGAAGGATCATGTGACACTGAAGACTGCAGTAATTACTGCAAAAAATCCAGCTTTGCCATCACAGGAATAAATTACTTTTTAAAGTCTATTCAAATAGAAAACAGTCATTTTAAGGTGTAATAATATTTCACAGTATTACTTTTTTACTGTATTTTTAAACAAATATATGCAGACTTAATGAGCATAAGGTACTTATTTCAATGTATTTTTTAAATCTTAGCAACCCCCAAACATTTTGAACAGAAGTGTAAGTATATTTACATATTGTTAGGTTCTATGCAATTTTATAATTTCATCATAATAATTCTGTTTAATTAACAATTGGTAACGTGTTGGCTCCTCAATTGAAGCAAAACCGGAAACAACCAACTATCAGATATGCATAGTAATATTTCATATATGATAATAATAATTCAAATCAGGAACACATTATATGCAGCCATGTTTTCAGTTCAAGGACTATTATACATCATTTGCTGTCCTGGTAACCCAGCACAGTGCACATCTGTCCGTGTGTCCTCAGATTGTGTCTTCAATAAAGCTCTCAGCAGGCAATCATGAGTTCAGACGCCATTGATTTGCTTTCCACCCTCTTTTCTCGTTTTTTCCCCCCTTTGTTCCTTTCTACAAAAGAAAGTATGTTCCTTTGATTCCACCAAAGAAAGTATAAGCCCCCACTGAAATATTTCATTAAAATGTCTAATCTCAATAAGCACCAATTTAATAAGTCAATATGAATAGACAAAGAAGCAGCAATAACGGCAATTCAAAGATAACATAATCATCCTCATGATGTTCCATCATCATCACACACCTGCCTTAGTATTAATGTAGATCAGACATACTCAAGTGATGTCGCTCGAGGGCCACTTTTAGAAAATGCAGGGTGACCAGGGAATACATAACAATGATTATTTTATTTTTCAAACAGTTTTATGTGTCGAAACCAACAATTACAGCAATGTCTAATCATATTTTTCATATTTATATCACAACATTCAAGAAAAGTCATGAGCAGATCCAGACACTTTTTGAGATCTTCAATGCTGTTTTAAGGGCAAAATCTACAGTGGCCCAGTAGTGCACACTTGTACAAATCTGTGGAATTAATTTTAATAGTCCACTTGAATAGAGCTGAGAATAGTCCACTCTTATCGGTAGCTTAAAGCATAATAAAGCATAAAGGGGATTTGTTTATAGAAATTGATCAATCAATTATGACATTATTTTGATACTGTAATGCTTTACGTCAAGATTATAAAAAAAAAGTAAATTAACATCTAAAAAAACTGCAACTGAATGTAATTTAATTAGCACCCGGTCTGCACTGCAAGCAAGCAACGAGGTGCAGCACGACACATGAAAAAAACAAGACACTCACATTATAAGCACTTGTAGACAGCTTTGTTGATTATAATGGGAGCAATCTTAGTTGCATATTGCGGCGTTCACTTAGGATGCAGACACAGAGGCGGAAACTGAATTCTCAAAACCAGACTTTAAATAACCCTGATGATCTTTGCATGCTATTTAAAAGCACTTTTTCTGTTTCATGTCAGCTCTATGGTTGTGCGAGGGCACATAGATGCAGACGTGTTGATTTCACTTGTCACTTAAAAGGTCATTAGCTTCACTCTCACAGAAAGCACACTGACCTTCAGGTGGTGCACACACCACTCCGGCCTCGTTTCCATGGTTACAGTCACTCGTAACAAACTTCCTGCTCCTGCACTCCAGCAGGGATTTCTCATCACCACGGCAGCCAAGGCGGGCGTAGTGAAAAAGCCCGGAGCCGGGGCCAAAATATGAGTGCTGGAGAGCCGTGCCAATCTCACTACAACATACGGAAAGAAATATGAAGTTATCTCCTCCACTCCTCCACACACTTTTAGATGATTTAACAAAGGCTAAATCAAAAATAGATATAGTTAAAATTAAGACACTGTGAATTTTAATGAATCACTTAAATATACAAATGAGTAACCCTGCTTTGACCACACTAAGAGGCACAGATCCATACTGTAAATATGTGGAAAATCAGATCTGATACTCACAGATTGTCAAATAAAATAAGGTTGAATTTATCAAATTAATTACATTACTAATTATTCAAATGAATTACAAATAAAAACATTAACATTCAAACATCACCTTTTGTTTCAGTCGAAGCATCATTATTCACATTCTCTTTAATTAATTGTAATAAATGAATATGTTAAATTGACAGCCCTAATTAGAAATAACCACACCTCAGTCCAAGCTGTCGGCAGACCACACTGGCATCACGGTCTGTCCAGTGTGTGTCACAAACCGCCCCCCACTGGCCATTTAGATAGACCTCCAGCCGGCCACTCTTTGAGGATGAACCTCCTGCTAACCTTACTGCTCCTGAACAAGTGAGAGATACATATATTAGTATTATTACATATTAAGCTGTTCTCAGTTATTCTTTTCAGCTTACTGATATGTCATTTCTAGGGAGTTCAGGGTGGTTGCTTACAGCACTCGCCCAAGAGACCACGTCCAAGTAAACCCCAACATTAACTTATTTACAACCAGAATTCTCATCTCCTCACTATTTTCTACATATTACTAAGAATTAACATTAAATTATAAAATCTTACTGAAAAGCCAAGGCCAGTTTATTCTTACAGGAAGGATAGCAAAAATTGTGAGATTTAGATATTGTTTTATTTATAAAACTAACCAAAATAGCATTCATTCTGTATTTATATATAATTTTATCTTTCAGAGAACTGAATTTGAACATGGAAATTAACAGTACAGCTTCTTTACAGAGATGTAGTTTCTTCAGATCATTAGCATAAGCTCCTAAAATCAGAGGCAAATTATGATCAAAATCTTTGTTCTTATCAATTTACTCATGCCTCTAATCACAGCCCTAAACCTAACAGCAATATGCGATTGGTTGATAACAGGAACAGAATGTTGATCCAGGACATGTCCTTCTTAGCAAAGTCACCCTTTGTCTCAACTGCAAGAAGAAGCTTCTTCTTTCTTCAAGAATAAACCTTTTCTAATTTTCCTGAGATATATACAGAATATTCTGTACAAGAATGTCAACCATTGATTTCTAAATATAAAGTTGATGCAAAACAACATTCTTCCAAGAGACGGAAAGGAAAGTAGCACAACAGTACACAAAGAGGTATTAAAACACATATTTATCATCTGAAGAATGTTAATATTCTAACATCTAAGGCTGTCATCCCACTAGCTGATTCTCAGTCATAAGCGCCAGTGTTTCTCTCTGCGGGAAGCGTTAGCAGTCCCCGAGATTCAACTCCCTGATGAGTTAATGGATCTGACGGTCTGACCCAAACTTTTTTCTCAGCAGATGCAAAGCCGCATATTGCAAACACTGATTGTGTTTTTCTAGAATTTGCAGACACTAAAACGAATAAAATAAAACAGTGAGGGTTGTTTATTGAATGTACTTTTTTTATTATTGAAGCTGTGCGTGAATATTCCACAGCAAAATCTGAAAGGAAATGCTATTTTGGCGAGTTTCACATTGACTTGCCAAAACAAGGTATTGAAATCTATGAAAGTCATATCATAGATTTTTAGTGATTGTGATAGATCTCAGACAGAAAGAGTGAGATTTTAGATGTAACATGTTTTTATAAAATAGGCTGTTTTGACTAATTTTGAATATTATAAAACAATTATTTACAAAATATCTATAATACTCTTTGAATTACCTCACTAGTGGCATATAGCATACTTTTAGTGAAACACCGTAGTACTCACCTTGGTGGCAGTCACAGTAGGCCCAGCCAATGGCTCCTGAGCTCTGTCTGAAAAAGCACCATGGGTTGGACTCACGGTCAGGATTTCGGCAAAAATTGTGCTCTCCAAGACCTCTGTCTGGATACTGCTGCATGTAATCTGGGAAGTCGGTCCACTTTAGACAGGGTGAACCTGAGTCGGTCTGAGAAACGGTGCCATTGTAATAACCCAGCTCAGTGAAGCCTTCGGAGCAGGACAGAGGAACTGAGGGAAAAAATAGGAAAGAAGGATTTTATACTATGCATAAATCCGATTTAGTTTTTAAATCCCATCTTTAAAGCTGCAGTCCGTAACTTTTACCTCTCTGTCTCTATGTTTGATTATCTTTCGAGCGCGGGGTTGTGATCCGGTGTTCCGGCACGGATGAATCTAATGTTTTGAGGTGAATGTGTGGCAGTCAGTCACGGGTGTAAATGTTTACTGTACTCTCCTACGTCTTGGAATATATGAACCAAATCAGAATGTTCACCGTATTTGTCATCTGAACAAGTAAGTAACAAGTCTGCCACGTTTGTTCTGCCCAACTGAGGAAAAAGGCATTACAATAAATCGCGCTATCAATGGTGATTAAATCTAAAGATCAGTTAGCTCATATCACATCAAACCGTGCAAATTATTATTATTGTTATACTTTATTCTCAAATTATTAATTTTAACAACATCAGCATTGCGTGACTATGAGTATAGTATTAGCGTGTATATTTCAATTTTTGTACAGTCTAATATCTAATTGCCATACCATTCAAATTTCATATTAATAAATTATTTTAATCCAAAAAGCAAATTAATCTTCCTTCAAACTGGTTCTATTTAAAATACAAAAACTTGTGTAATCCCACGTTGGCTATCTGTAACCAGAAGCACATTTAAAACTGGAATATAATTTAATTTCATTCACATGTGTTTCATATAGGGGCAGTCGTGGCCTAATGGATAGAGCGTTGGACTTGTAACCCGAGGTTGTGGGTTCGAATCTCGGGTCCGGCAGGAATTGTCGGAATGAATGAATAATGAGTGAATAACGAGCGTTCTCTCCACCCTCAATACCACGACTGAGGTGAGACCCTTGAGCAAGGCACTGAAACCCCAACTGCTCCTCGGGCACCGCAGCATTGGCTGCCCACTGCTCCGGGTGTGTGTTCACTGTGTGTGCACTTGGATGGGTTAAATGCAGAGCAAAATTCCGAGTATGGGTCACAACACTTGGCCACACGTCACTTCAAATAAAAGAAAAAATTAAAAACACTATAAACACATAATCCTTTCTGGATTACAATCTTCCATCAAATTGATACATTTAATTATTCTAGCTGTTGTGAGAAAAGGCTATAAACGATCACCTGCAGGATCCTCACATGCGATAGCCTACTAGTCGGGAAAACTTCTTTATGTTTACAGACGTGACGTAATGACGCAGTGCCATGCTTGATTCTCCCGCGGAAACCCGTACCACTCAAATTAGAAAGCATTATTATAAGCTAACAGTTGTGAATCGGGCTAAAGTAAGCCGATAGTTTTGAACACTGGCTGGTTATGTACTTTCTCAAATGTTGATATCGGATCATTTTTAACCAAACAAAGTTACGGGCTGCAGCTTTAAGGCTGACTGTCCACACTGGCATTTTGCAAGTGATGACGTCTGATTGATTTATTCAGACAGTAGTCAATATCCAGTGTATCTACATAATATGAGAGTCAGCATAATGCCAAGAGAATTTCTCATTCAAACAACCAAAAAGTAGCTGTCAGTGTAGACAAAAATGACAGAAAAGGGAAAATTTAGTCTCTGCTTGTGTCCATCATGACATCTTGCTGTGATGCTGAACTAGAGAAGAGCGCACATGAGCACATGAGGTGCAAAAGAGAACATAAGAGGCAATTTGATGCATTTACGACAACATGTGTCCAAAACCACTGATTCCACTCATTCACTACTCACAATAAAGTGACTGTTACATGTTCTATGAATATTTATAGGGATAAAATATTATAATATTATTAATATTAAACAAATAGATTTATTTTATACCTGTTTTAGGATGGAGTGAGGAAAACGAGCATCTCAAACAATATCTCAATCAATATTGAACTTCTAAATGAAAAAAGTCTTGACATTCTGACTTGAAAAACTGAGACATATAAAATGAATTTGAATCAGATTTTAAACCCCATAGCTTAATTGTATTTCATGTGTTTTTTCCAGGTCAGACTACAAAAAAAATAAGATGTTTCCTGTTTGCCTCAACAAAGCCAAAGTAACTGAAAAGCTCTCTGTCTGTGCTTTATTTTGTGAGTTTTGTGACATTTGAAGAAGTAACTGTTAGTCTGCATGCAAAAAAACGTTCCAAGAGCGCTCACTATCAACCAAAATCCTTCCTAAAATCCCCTTTTTTCATTAAAGTCCAAAATAATAATCCCTGTTGTATAAATTGCCAATCTGTACAGCTGCAGATGCGGCCTTTCAATATGGCATTTCTGCCAGCATCTTGTATCTAACAGCGGCCCTTTTGTTTATCTCTCCGGAACACCCAACTTGGCCTCTACATCTCCTCCAAAGCCATGAGCACAGATTCCTCACAGCCCTGGGCAGGAGAGTTGAAAGAGAGAGAAAGTGGACATCTGGATCCCTCTTTCAGCCTCCTTTTCCAGCATAAAGGACGAGGGATTAGACAAGGCTCCGCTCTAAGCAGGTGCTGAGAAGCCCAGATGAGCAGCCAATAAAGCGGCAGGGAGCCAAACTCTCACTGACCTGCCCTACTTGAGACTCACCAAAAAGAGCTACACCACCCGTACAGGATTTAAAGGCACGCTTTTTTGGAAACTTGCACCTCGTATTAAGGAAAAGTTGTGGTTTCTACCCCGATACAAGGAAATGTTCTCAGAACTTTAACTTATGTTCTGTTAAGGTTCTCTCAAAGTAATGAACAAACGTTCTTCCAATAACATTAATAGTCAAGTTGTCTGGTCTTAAATAATGTTTTCAAAATGCTAGCAACTTTATTAATACATCATTGATGTAACATTGAATTTTCTGAAATGTTTCGGTACATTCAGAGAACATTCAAAACTAGGTTCCCATAATGTTTGCAAAATCCTAAAATAGAAAATTCCCATAATGTATTCTCTAAGGTTCGCATCACCAAGAAGAAATGCTTTAAAAAAAACTGGACAGCGTTTAAACATTCAGAGAACATTCTGAAATAATGTTTCCATTCCACGTTACACTCTACTAAATGCTGGGTTGTTTCAACCCAACATTGTGTCAAATATGGATTTAATAGCACACAAAACCTCTTGTCTTAAAGCAGCATTTGATTGCAGAATAGTAGGCAGTCCAAGTAGGTGATTCTTTTATGCGATGCATCAGTATGGAATTGAGTTTACACAAAAGATTGCATGAATTTTGGACAACCTCTGAACGTAAAGTGGTATACCTCTGAACGGGAAGAGTATGTAAGGAACGAATGAAACTAAAATGATCATAAGGCTTTATTCACAGATAGACATCTGCTATGACTAGCAATTATACTGCCACTTACAACGAGTACCAGCAGGTACGAACTGACAAGCTTCCAGTGACAAGTCATTTGACAGTCCAAACTGAAAGAAGCGTTTCTGTGTGACATGGCACAATCACAGCCAAAGTGAGTGTATATTTTATGTTTAATATAGACCAGGATTTTTGAAACAATGTTATTTCACTGTGGGCAGGTCTGCTCAACACAATACAACAATGCAAAGAAACAAAATAAATTCATAAAGCTATAATTTTTTACAATGCATAATGTTCCAAAGAAGCTTTACAAAGAAGAGTTTATTACAAACCCCCCAGTGAGCAGCTAAAGCCAACATAGAAAAAGAAAAATCGCTAAGATGATGTTTAAGCACATAAGGAAACAAAGAAGAAGAAACGATTGGAAAAATGACTGAAGTAAACAGAAGTCCTCACACGATTATGCCTGGATTATTCATACAGTAGCTGGATGGAAAATCAGAGCTGGTCTTCTTCCAGAATTCAAACTCGATTATGTTAACTCAATTTTGGGTTTGTAGCACTGTGTAAATCAGGATTAAATTGCATTTCTCCCATAACGACATCATACACGCTGTGAACGGCTAGATAATGTGTCGGAAAGATTATTAGTGGAGCTGTTCTAAACTTTTGAACAGTTTGAACATAACTTTACTTTGCTAAGGGGGGCTTGAGCGTTTGAGTTTATTACTGTGCTGATGCATCTCTCGCCGGATGACTGAACACATGGTGGGGAAGAGAACAGAACTATGGGAAGCACTCATGGAGAGTTTAGATGGTGAGGTCCATATGGACTGTGAAATGCTGCACACATTGCACAAAAAAGCCTCCGAGAGATGTCAGCAGATTTTACATGTTTGTCTGCAATTTTTGAGGAACTTTGTTGTGAGTTGGACCCAAAGACAGTCAGGGAAGGATGGAGAGGCTGTGATCTTTTGCTTCTCATAATCCCCACAATTCCTTAAAATCCCAGAATCCAGCACTACATGACTCAGCAGAATGTCATTCCCAGCCTGTCACCAGAAAGCCCTGTAGATATGAAGGGTCCTCCACCTTCCATTTGCCTTTGAAAACACATCACTGACAGTAAAAAGAACAGGCTGTTAATCACAGTCACGACTGGCACATCTGCAGTCTTCGTTGTCTGCATACTCATACGACTGCACTTTCTGAGCCAGGCTGTCTGCATTCAAGTGATAGCAGAAAACATATATTACCAAGGAACAGTGTGTGCATGTGTGAGTGTGTGTAAGAGCAGCAGTAGATTAATGTCTCCATCTGCAAGCTCAGACAGACCCACTGCAATCAGGGCAGAGCTGAATTAGACATATTAAAACAGGATGACGGAGAGCGCTCTCAGAAAGAGTTGTGCCAACCTCAGGGAAATCGTTCCTGCGTTTCTGTTTAATTGGATGCAAAAAGATGTGTGGGCAGGAAACGCCATAATGCTGTCGATAAAGTGTCTGGAACAAACTGAAAAATATTTCACCCGTAGAGAGTGACACATCATTTTACATTCATTTTCATTTTAATTAGTATTTTGTCTCGTTTTACTGTAAAGTATCTAAACGTCCTTTTAAACAAGATTAATTTACTTGAAGCAAAATTGTGTCAGATAATTAGGTTGGTTTTCAGAGAATATTTCTTTAATTAAGGTTATTTTTCTTAACCCTTTAGCAATCTTGTTTAAAGCATAACTCTAATAAAGAATTGATTCTAAAAAAAACTGACTAAAATACTGTTCAAAACATTGGGGTTGGTAAGATTTGTAATGTTTTTGAAATAATTATTTTATTCTCACCAAGGCTGCGATCATTTGATCAAGAATACAGTAATAACATGAAATGATATTGCAATACCCGCTCTCTATTTTAATATTTTTAAAACATAATTTGTTCCTGTGATGGCAAAGCTACATTTTTAGCATCCATTTCTCCAGTCTTCATTGTCACATAATACTTCAGAAATCATTGTAATATTCTGAACTGGTGCTCAAAACACATTTCTAATTATTATCAATGCTGAAAACAGCGGTTTAATATTTTTGTGGAAACCGTAATACATTTCTTCCAAGATTCTCTGATCTAGCTTATCTTAACTTTTTTCTAGTAAATAGAAATTAGACCATAAATGTAATCTATGAAAGTCTTTATTCATTCTTTATTTATTATTAATTGACAATCGTCTTCATCTATATTGCAGCTTTTGTTGCTTATGGTGCAGTTTTGATATTATTACATTAAGAAACACTCAGTGATAACTGACATTTGATGTTATTGACATCCAGCCTGCACGATAAGTGCCATATTTGATACTGTTTTTAGAATATATAGTGCATTTATCACCCTTTTTGTTCTTTTTAGAATTGTACAGCCCCTGGTGACAATAAACTCCATTATGATTCTTTAAAAACAATTATTTCACAGAAAAAAACAACATTATGAGTTAGGAATGATATAAGGATGAGTAAATAATGATAGCATTAACTATCCCTTTAGTACTGATATATTCGTCTGACATTTAAATCCTTTCATAAAAGAGAACAGAGGAGATAGACATCTTCTGCATGATGGAATAGTACATTTGGTGATAAAAAGAAGCGGAGAGAATTTTAACAGGACCGACAGGGAAGTTCAGGTAATAAAAGAGTGTAAAACAGAGGAGTCAGAGCATCAGGCAATGCTTACTCAGCAAAAAGGCTCAGACATTTCGATCCCATTCCATTACGATGCAAGAAAAAATGGCTGATCCCCAGGTGTTAATGACTCCTACAACATGGAAAAGGTTGGGGGAAGGGAAACAATGGGGAATCAGAGAGAGATGTGTGCACGATGCATGCTCTACCATGGATCTGATAATGCAACACATCCAGCTCATTCACAAATAGCCATTCCTTGCAAGATCATCACTTGTGAGATCATCTTATACTGACATTCATCTCCTTTCTAAACCAAAAACACACAGATCTAACATAAGGTGGGGGATGAAACATCAAAGCTGTTTGAGAAAGCAAAGACTGGCACAGATGCACGGAAGAGAGATGCACGGCTGAGAGTCTTTTCTGTGATGTTTTGATGTTGTTTTCTAAAAAGACTTATTTAAAATATGACCTTATGAGTCAACTATCAAAACTGAAGGACATAAGTGATTCAATCAAAGCTTGGGCAACGCAAAGAGAGCCATCCAACATGTCTTCCATCCATAGAGAATTTCAATTTCGCTCCACAGCAAAAAACTATTTTAAAAGCAAATAACAAGCCTACAGGCAATCAAATATAAATGATCAGATAGAAGCTTAGATATATAACTTCTATTCAATATGCAGTTAAGAGTGGGTGCAAAAACAAGCAAAAAAATCATTAAAAAAAGAAGAAAAATAAATAACGCAGTGCATTGTATTAGAGCTGTCTGCCTGGGATTCATTCACCTTCAGCCACTGACACCCTCTGTGCCGCTCCGAGCTAATGGAAGCACACTGGCAGAACGAATGGCACCAGAAATCAAGTCATTTACTCAAAGCATCCGTATGGTGTACTTGGACACACACGCTCTCAGCTCTGCGCCATAGGAGAGCTCATTCTCCCTCCCCAAATAATCCATTTCCCCACCACAATGAATATTTGATACGGTTCACATAACGTGCTTTGGCATGTTAAGCGACTGTGAGAGCAGATGCATGGTGGGGCACCAATGGGTGACAGGAAGCGACATGAGTGCATTAGGGTATTCACATTAGCAGGTTTTTTGCAAAATAAAACAGAAATGAGGTCTCTTATTGCAACTGTTTCATGTACAAAGCTTCAGACATTCTGTGTTGCACAACAAAGGCTTTACATGCAATCGTTGCACATAGTGTCGTAGGATATAACTCATATAAAAAAAACGTCCTTTATTTGGTCCAAGCATCTTCAACCACCACTGTGGCATGTTTCCTATAGATCTAGGTAGCAATCTAACCACGTAACTTTCTAGGGAACTCTAAAATCAAAAGCTGACCCATTTCTTTTGATGTATGAGGGATGCTTCTGGCACAGTTTATGTTTTCATTGAGAAGCGAAAACCAAATCGCTCAATCTAAGCCCTTTCCGTCCCTGGCGCCATAAAGCCGTCTGATTGGTTGGTCCAGGCCAGGCTGTTTATCTGTCTTGATGCAGTGACATCAAAGTGCTGACAGTCATTAGCACTCTGGGATTGGTACTGGGGAATTTCACGCTGTCGAAGTATATGAGAATGAGATGAGGGAGAAAATCTGACAGAGTTCAGAAAGATGGGACACCAACACAGGGCGAATTCCCTTATTAACCAGCCTTATTGACGATATCCAGCAACCAGTCTACAGTGATGTGGTGTAAATGTCAAAGTTTGGACCTCTAGGGGAATTTATGAATTATTTATATAACCCATCGCAAATCCATCTTCATCGGTTCATTACGAACACGGGCAAAATTGAGAGAATGAGAGATACTGGAATGTAACTCTAAACAAGCATTTGTTTTAAATGTTTCATGCATCTCTGTAAATGCATGAAAGATGAAAGTCTATGTTGTCTTTGCATGAAATTAACATGTTGTTGCTTTTAGTATTTTGAAGCCATCCACAGTGTATGCTAGTGTACTCTTAAAAGATGATAAAAGTGACCTTTAGTAGATAATCACTTTTAAAATGTAGAGTGTTTCTTTTCTGGGAAATTCAACCAAAAAATTGATGACTCATGTTTTTTAGATTCTTTAGATTTTTGTCAATAAATGTTCTCTAAAAAGAGAATGTCTCTCTTCCTAATAACACCTGAACCGACTAAAAAGGTGCAACTCATGTTCATAGCTTTGGCAGCTGAGGCAATCTCTTCATTAAAAAAAATATACAGAATTTTTTTTTTAAATACATCAAATATCAAAATGGCTCATCAAGCAATTTAACAGATCTGTTTAGGGGTGATACGATCACAATTTACCGGATGATACACATTGCTTTTTTTACATTATTGTTTACATGCACCAACTCTTAAAAAATACTATAGGCGGAGAAACAATTTTCACTCAGAAATTGCCAGGAAATTGAACAATTCATTAAAAAGAAATGGCAAAAAGTGAATTTTATTGTAAAAAGTACTCCAATAATCTTGGTTTATTTACAACTTTGAAATATCATTTTTTACAGTGTGTTTTGAATGTAGGGTGTCTGATTTCATGACTTCCTTCATTAGAGCTTCATACTTCATACAGCAGCGTTTGCACACTATATTCTCAAACACACTTGAATTTGATTCTTATCACAAATGACGTTTTGAGCATAATGTGAAGTTATTTTTGTACTATGCTTGTACTAAATTAACTTAAGATGCTTTATGATCTACATTTATTCATGTATTCATTTAGCATATGCATTTATGCAAAGCAAATTATCTGTCACTGCATACATCAGAAAATGTATTAATACGCGTTTCCATTTTTTAACAATTAATCTCTTTTAAGTCAGAAACAAAATGTAAAACTTATTTTACCACAGTCGTTGACAGATTCTTTAATATTATCCAAGACTCAACAGGACTGATAAGCATTTACACTACAAATGCGGTGGAGTCCCATGCATTTTTGACCACCTCTGAATGTGGTTTGAGTGATCACAAAATGTTTCGGATCCTGTATAGGATCTTCAGAAATGAATGTTAATACCAGCTGAGAATGGGATCTAAAACAGAGAGGACTCGTATATAGACTCACCTGTATTCTGCACTGCATTCAGGTAGCTGTCATCTCCATTTACCTGCAGGGAGGGAAAAGGAGGAAATGACAGAATTATGAATTGATTTGTTCAGAACACTAAAGTGTCTGTTTTTCTGGAAAAGTGAAGTTTTATCTTCTTAGACATGACTCATTTGAACATCTGTACGTTCTGTTTCTCTCTACCCTTCTGCCTGCCTCAGAGGAAGCTGTGAGAGTCACTTCTGACAGGGAAGCAAGATAATATCTGTTCATATTTTAAGTGACGTTTTATTTCAGCATTTTTGTTCTGCACTGCGACTGAAGTGCAATTAGCAGATGAGTTAACTATTTTAATCTTTAAAAGTAACTGCTGTCTTACAAAGGATAGACAGGACTGGGATGCAATTGCAAATAAGATATGAATATGGAGGATATGGATAGGGGTTTAAATTCAGTCATATGTACTGTATATGAAGTGGCTTTAATAATGGGAGATTTGTTCTTACAACAGCTAGAATAATTAAACTTATCATTTTGATGGAAGATTGTAATCCAGAAAGGATTATGCGTTTATGAAACACGTGTGTATGGAATGAAATTAAATTATATTCCAGTTTTAAATGCACTGACAACTACACATTCACCTCAAAACATTAGATTCATCCACGCTGGAGCCGTGCCGGAACACCGGATCAGCGACTGTGAGCAGATATATGGAGAATACACAATTGCTCACCCTTACATACCACTGACAGTTCCACAAACACGTTCAGTGCAAACAACGCTAAAACAATATACTTTAATTGCAGAGGTTCTCAGTTCTGATTCTAAAATTGTAATATTTAGCTGAAAAATCAAGTTACTTATACATTAATGAAAACTGGCACTGGTTTTCAAACCATTCAGCTAAAATTTGGGCAGCTGTCAAGGTTGAGTACACCCTAGAAATCGGAGGATTGCTGATAGAGCGTCATTGTGGCAGCAGTAAGGAACTAAAGCTGCTTCTGTGACTTGAAATGCAATGAGCTATTTCGGCGAGGATGGAAAATGGCTGTAAAGGGTTTTTGCAGTATGAGTTTTCCAGAACCAATTGGACTCCCAACTGATTTTTCGCTGAGCATCAGAAACCATAAAGCTTGTAATCCTAAATTCGACCTAGCACTCATCACTGACCCATAAGTATATTTAAACATATCTTTTATAGCGTTTACCAGTTCTCCAAAAAAATGAATGAGCTAAAATTAAAAATTCTGTTATCATTTATTCACCCTCATGTCTTTCAAATCTAATATTTTCTTTCTTCTGTGGAATACAAAATAAGTTTTTAGCAGAAAGCCCAAGCTGTTTTTCCATTCAATGACAGTGAGATTCTGATGGTTGTCAAGCAATGCTTTCAATACAAGATTTTCAGAGACTTAAATTTCAGTCCATTTCTCACACAGAGCTATCATATGGCTTCAGATGATTTATTCATAATATCATATAGTCATATGGAGCACCTTTTGAGTTTGACAGCCCTTTCTTTGCATGGAAAGCAATATTATGGATAGATGACTTGTGTATTATTGTTTTGTTTTAACCAGCTGTTTGAACTCTCATTCTGACGGCACCCAGTCACCGCAGAGGATGCATTGGTGAGCAACTGATGTAATGGTAAATGTCTCCAAATCTATTTCCATGAAGAAACAAACTCATCTACATATTGAATGGCATGAGAGTAAGTACATTTAAGCAGATTCTCATTTTTAGATGAACTATATCCTTTAAAACCCCTGTCTCTATCCTGCACTGCACAGTCATTTTTCAAACATGTCTGTAGATGAAAACATGCTATTGATTTACTTCATTCATTTATTGCCAATAAACTGATCTGGGGATAGAGCATCACTAGCAAGGCTAATTGCATTATAGATAACAAGCTCCAGTTATGCGCTCTGATATTTGTGCTCATATCAACACACTCAGGTCAGTTACGGCCATAATTGCATCTGTCATTCTCATTCCACAGCAGCAACTGAGGCCAGACCGATGCTGTCCTTGATTCTGTTCCTTTCCCTAAATATCCAAATATACACCCAAAAGCCTTTGATTTAAACAGCATCTGTGTTTAGCTGTCCATTTCAAATAACACCTATACAAGAAACAGCTTGTGGTAATAGAGTATAGCACAGATGAGTGAACATATGACCAGGTGTGTCTTACTGACAGCTGCAAACACAAGAAGGCACACAACAACCTTGATGTCTAGCCTATAGCACACATCCGGTGCGCTGCTGTTTTGTATCACAGGAGTCTAATTGCAAATGCACATTTTAAAATGCATGCAGATATATAAAATCAATCTGGTGTATGACACCATCTCAGGAGCAAAGCCCTTCAACAGAAGTTGGTGCTGTAAAATTTTCATAATCAAGAGGAGCATAAAGTCTCTAATGGAGCACGGCAGGCATATTACTGATTAATCCCTTCCCATAGTGCTGTTGTTTAACCGCCCAAACAGATGTGAAGATACTACAGCTCTGTAGTGGAAGTGAACTGAGATGAAGGTACAATTATCTAGCTGCGCTGATGCCTTTCTCTCTAAATTTATTTATGATATGCTAAAAAACAACAAAAGAAACAAGCCATTTAGGAGCAGTTTAGTACCACAGTAAAAAAGAAAATCTTGTTCAAAGCATTTCCATCGAATCTTTCACAACTGAATGTTTCTTTGTCTTCTGTGCTGAACTGAGTTTGGAGACTCTCGAGTGTAGACATGCTCTATTACCCAAGAAATCAGCCATTCTTTTCAAACAATCCTAATACTGAATTCTTCTCCACATCCCCTGAAATACCATTATGCGTGTGGGTCAATAATTGTGTTCTAGCATGCTCATCAAACTCATTACAGCAGAATATGGGTCAATGTGTTGTATTTTTGAATCCTTGAGGTTTGCAAGCTCTGAGTTTTGTGCATTCACAATGGAAACGGAAAACAAAAAAGGTCATTAAATAACTGAATTTAAAAATCTAACAATTCTCCATCTCCATGTTTAACGTGCATCATTTAAGCGACATTTCCTCCCTACAGCATGTCAGAGCCTCTGTTAGAGGGAGGTGGCTTTGCTTGAATCCATTAAACAGCATGTGAGTGTTTTATTGCACAATGACAGATATAAGATGCTGAACTAGATTTGGCCAAAAGGCTCATTTTGAAATCATGCTGCATTAATATTAGTGGCTCAAAGCAATACAAATAAGAACACGCAAAAGCACACATGGTGTTAGCAATTGTAATAAAGCCATTTAGGTGTATTTATTCCGCGCTATTACTGAACAGCCCTAAAGGCGCATCTTACCTCCAGCAAGACCGCAAACACACCGAGCAGGGCGAGCATCCTCCACTCTCTTGGATCCATCCCTATCTCCGGCTTTGGGTCAGACTCATTGTCCGGTATTAAAAGACACCTCCGGAGCAGGGTGTATTCGCGAATGAGAGCTGTTCAAACGGACTGAATGGCACAAATGCGAGGATGCCGTTTAAGAGCGTTGGTTTTCAGGGTGAGTGATGCGATGCTCCGTGACCCGCCGTGGGTTGATATATGATGCCTAATCGGTGTTGTGGAGTAGTGTCACGGACGCACACACCCCTCGTAGCGACCCACGCGCAGCGCTACGTCTCCAAACACTCACGCACCCCGCGCGCGCCGCACTGATGAACCAGCAGCCAACAAACTGGGCGTCACTGCTGCCTTAGTGCAGTCCTAGCAATAAATAATGATAATAATAATACATTAAAAATAACATACATATAAAAAAATTTTTGAAACGTGTCTAAATGAAGTTATAATTATTATTATTATTACGTTGAATAATAGAGAAATATAATTTTTGCCCAACTAATTTTTCGCGAATACAGACCGAAAAAATGACTGTCGAAGATTAGTAGCTACGTTTTACAAGAAAATACTAATTTCAACGTTTCTATTTCAATGTGTTATTTATTTGCTGTTTCTTTGTAATTTAATCTTTTCGTGAAATTTATTAGCTGAGTGAAAATATTTTCACCACCTTTTTTTGTGGGTGTAGTTTACAAAGTGCAAAACGTCACAATTATTACCCTCCAACACGTGAGTTGCATGCATTAGTGTTCTGAAGAACTAAAATAAGTAATTATTCTCTGACTGTTGTTCAGTGTTGAGTCAGTAATTTGAATCTTAGAACCGAATCATGAGTTGTGAGAGAATCATTCAGATCGATTTTGTGATTCAAATCAACCGATTCATTGTAAAGTTGCAGTTCAAACCAGTTGTTTCATCTCTCAACTAAATGTTCCATGGAAAGCAAGGCTGGATGCTAAGATTTGAGAGAATAACAACTTACAATATGGCATATGTCATTTGATGAAAAAACACGCTTTTTTGTAGTTCACAGAGCCTAAGGATGTCAGGTGATTGCTCAGAACACCTGTTTTAGTGATACAGGGCCTAACAGGTACAAGGAACATGTTATGTGATAATAAACAAATAACACTTACAGCATCTTTAAATAGCCTCTTCACAATGCCTTTTAGATCTTCCAGGGTTGTATGCATTGAGCTTGTCCCACGTTTGTCTTCTGCTTTCACATTGGGGTTTCAATCCTAAAGCTTGTCTATCACTTTGTTGAAGTTAAACTGAATAAAAGCCTTTAAAATGATTAATCTGCTTTGTTAGGAGATTATTTTAAAAGCCTTTTCCCCCTTTTTGTATTATTGTACGTTTAACCTCTAAATGTGCATAAACATAAGAAAGTAATTTTTCCTCAACAAATGTTTGTTTTACACGCAACAGTCGAGAGGTGAATACGAGGTCTGAATCATCACAAAAGAAAAAGACCCGGGGGCATTTTGAATAAAACCAGCAGAGGTAACATTATAAACTGCAGAAAAGATCTAGAGGGGAGAAAAATAAGAAAATGAGTTCTTTGTGTGGGTGTTAGACGGGAAGAACAGAATCTTTTCCTCACTAATTATTGTGTTTAACATACTCGGTAGTCGGGGGGAAAAAACACACCTAAAAGGATTTTTTGTAGTTTATTGATATTTCCAGAAAACGTAAGATTTTAGAAAGTTACATCTGAGCAGTGTTTCACATAGAAACTATAAGAAAAACAATATTCTACCAACATTGTTTTTCTTACAGTTTCCATGTGAAACACTGCGCAGATGTAACTTTCTAAAATCTTATGCTTTCTGGAAATATCAATAAAAAAATCATTTTAGGTGTGTTTTTTTCCCCCGACTTTTTTTCTTAGAATATATATATCCATCCACTCCACAGCCACAGCTATTTATTCTAAAGCATTTATGGGATGGCATGAGTTCAATTACTTTCAATAAAAACAAATAGAGCAGAGCATGATGCATTTAGTTGCTTCATGTTTGCTCATAATAATAAAGCTACAGCTGGGAAGCCCAGCATGAGTGACCTTCTGCTGGTGGCATGCAAAGTCACCCACAGAGTCTTCGCACCCACACAAGCATGCATACATTACCCTCTCAATCCTCCCTTTCTCCCACTACACTCATGACCTGATCATTGGCAATGACGTGTTTTACAGTCGTGTTATATCTCTGTGTTGCAGAGACACCTGCTCCGTGATGATCAGTGGTTGTAATGGGGAAACATGAATTTTACTGGTGCACCGCTTTGATGGATGCGGTGTTGTCATGGCAACACAATGGTTAAACTGCCAGCAGTACCTCCAACTATAACAGCACACTTAAGGATTTTAAGAGACAATTGTCTTTGTGCTCTCTGTAAAATTGGGTCATGAAAGCGCGGGGGGGGGGGGGGTTAAAGAGAGAGTAAGAACCTGAAAGTGGTATTGTCTAGAATTTACATAAAAAAGCACGATTTTAAAAGAGATGTATGTTTTATATTTGCAACAAATACACCAGTGAGTCATAATGCTCTGCAAAGTCTTTCTTTTTTATACAGCCACGCAAAAATCCACACACACAGATTTAGGGGCTCTGTGTGACTATCATAACTGTCTTTACCCAGAGGCATCAGTTCTCAGTTCCGCTAAACCACTCTAAAACAGCCAACCCCCACCCAGTTGGTATGGAAACAGATAAGAAAGAAATCAGACTCTCTTTTTTCTTCTCAACATACTATAAACAGTCATATTACAGTAATAGTTTTCAAAAATATGAACATTGACCCTTATGTTGTGTATTCTTTGTTCCATGGAAGACAAGATAATATGTTTAAGAATATTTTTCTAACAATGAAAGTGAATGGTGACCAGTGGATCTTATGCACCAAAAATGACAAAAATTACATAAAAGTGGGCCTTTTGACCCAAGTGATATATTTCAGGTCATGCACATAAAGTATCTCACAGAAGTGAGTACACCCCTCACATTTTTGTAAATATTTTATTATATATTTTCATGTGACAACACTGAAGAAACTACACTTTGCTACAATGTAAAGTAGTGAGTGTACAGCTTGTATAACAGTGTACATTTGCTGTTCCCTCAAAATAACTCAACACACAGCTATTAATGTCTAAACCACTGGCCACAAAAGTGAGTACACCCCTAAGTGAGTACACCGTCCTTCGGATGAGACGTTAAACCGAGGTCCTGACTCTCTGTGGTCATTAAAAATCCCAGGATGTCCTTCGAAAAAAAGTAGGGGTGTAACCCCGGCATCCTGGCCAAATTTCCCCATTGGCCTCTGACCATCATGGCCTCCTAATAATCCCCATACACCAATTGGCTTCATCACTCGGTCTCCTCTCCACCAATAAGTTGGTTTGTGGTGGGCGTTCTGGCACAATATGGCTGTATTCCCCCATTCTATGTAAAGCACTTTGAGTACCCAGAAAAGCACTATATAAATGTAACAAATTATTATTATTATTATAAGTGAAAATGTCCAAATTTGGCCCAATTAGCCATTTTCTCTCCCTAGTGTCATGTGACTCGTTAGTGTTACAAGGTCTCAGGTGTGAATGTGGAGCAGGTGTGTTAAATTTGGTGTTATCGCTCTCACTCTCTCATACTGGTCACTGGAAGTTCAACATGGCACCTCATGGAAAAGAAGGATCTGAAAAAAAGTTATTGTTGCTCAACATAAAGATGGCGTAGGCTATAAGAAGATTGCCAAGACCCTGAAACTGAGCTGCAGCACGGTGGCCAAGACCATACAACGGTTCAACTGGACAGGTTACACTCAGAACAGGCCTCGCCATGGTCGACCAAAGAAGTTGAGTGCACATGCTCAGCGTCATATCTAGAGGTTGTGTTTGGGAAATAGACGTATGAGTGCTGCCAGCATTGCTGCAGAGGTTGAAGGGGTGGGGGGTCAGCCTGTCAGTGCTCAGACCATACGCCGCACACTGCATCAAATTGGTCTGCATGGCTGTTGTCCCAGAAGGAAGCCTCTTCTAAAGATGATGCACAAGAGAGCCTGCAAACAGTTTGCTGACGACAAGCAGACTAAGGACATGGATTACTGGAACCATGTCCTGTGGTCTGATGAGAACAAGATAAACTTATTTGGTTCACATGGTGTCAAGCGTGTGTGGCGGCAACCAGGTGAGGAGTACAAAGACAAGTGTGTCTTGCCTACAGTCAAGCAAGGTGGTGGGAGTGTCATGGTCTGGGGCTGCATGAGTGCTGCCGGCACTGGGGAACTACAGTTCATTGAGGGAACCATGAATGCCAACATGTACTGTGACATACTGAAGCCGAGCATGATTCCCTCCCTTCAGAGACTGGGCTGCAGGGCAGTATTCCAACATGATAACGACCCCAAACACACCTCCAAGACGATGACTGCCTTGCTAAAGAAGCTGAGAGGTAACTGTGGGGCATCCTCAAACGGAAGGTGCAGATGGTCATGGAGGAGTGGAAGAGGACTCCAGTCCTGTGAAGCTCTGGTGTGCCAAGAGGGTTAAGGCAGTGCGCCACACAAAATATTGACACTTTGGGGCCAATTTGGACATTTTCACACTCACTTTTGTGGCCAGCAGTTTAGACATTAATGGCGATTTACACTGAGCTGCTTTACATTGTAGTAAGTGTCATTTCTTCAGTGAACATGAAAAGATATAATAAAATATTTACAAAAATGTGAGGGGTGTACTCACTTCTGTGAGATACTGTATATGTACATATATTTTATTAAGTCTTATTTGTCATTTTTGAGGCTTGACAATGACAGGTCACATTTACTTTCATTTTGAAGTTCAAGAGCAGCATTGATATTTCCTTTTAAGTTCCACAGGGGGTTATATTAGTTTGGAACAAGGATGAATGGTAAACGTTAAATGGTTCTATTTCTTAACATGAACTAACCATGAAAACACTGCTAAAGCATGAATTAATCTTAGTTTATATCTTAGTTAATACATATATTTTAGTTAATAAACTGTTAAAAAATAAAAGGTTTTATCTGTTAATGTTACTTAATGGACATGAGCTAACATGAACTTACAATGAACAAGTTGTAATTTTATTAACAAATGTTAACAAAGATCAAATACTGTATCTGTTCATTGACAGTTAAAGTTTTACTGGTTGAATAAATCATGATAGCATTTAAATTATTTTATGAACTTAAAGACTAGCGGTCATTACAGGCAATGAATACAAGTGACAAATCACACCAAAGAACAAAGCATGAAGGTTAGGTATTAGTGTTAGATATATCAACTATCTGGCTTATTTAGACAGGTCTGAACTAATATGCTGTCCTTTTGCATCATGTTTTGGAGCTTTTTTATACATAAACTTAAACTCTGTTATTTTTATTGTCAAATTTAGCATTCAGCATACACATAAAAAAGAAGACAAACCTTGTGTGTTCTACATCTATAAATTTAATTTCAAATTGCCAGCATGATATAGACTTCCTTATTCATTTAAATATTTAGAGTTGACTACTTGAAATACTCAGACTTCCTGGCTTGCTCTATCCGTATCCCTCCTCAGAGTTTGGCAGTGGGACAACAGCAGAACGTTTAGCATTGGCTGCCGCAGGCACTCTGGATGCTGTTGTAAGATAGCGTTTGAAGTGGCGCATGCTGTCGAAGATGCGAGCAGCCTTATTGAGGCTTCTGTTAATGGAGGATCTCAACAACATTTGCTAATGTACGAAACATCAATCTTGTTTCACATTAAAGAAGTTTAGAATGAGAATGAAACTGATTTGCTCTATTAAGGATTTTGAAATTACCAGTTAAATATGCTTGAGGTGGGTAGAAAAGACAGACAGACAGACAGACAGACAGACAGACAGACAGATAGATAGATAGATAGAGAAAATATATTACAAATGATCATTCAACTGCATTCATTTTTGCAGCTTATTCAAATTCTCTTTGCATTTACTCACAAGAGCACCACAGAGAGCCTTTGTCTGCTGATCAAAGAAAAATAATAAACCCCTCCTTTAAAATAAGCCAAAGCATCGGTTTCAAAAATGCATACTAAGTCTTTAATTTGATGCATATAAAACATGCCAGATTTATGGCTTGGGCATATAAAAAGATCATAAGTAATGAGTCCAGGCAGACCTTTGATTTATATGTCAATCTGACCTGACACACTGATGCAGAGGTTGCTGAAGAAGGAGATATTTGTGCTTTTCCAGCACATATTCTATCCGTCTCTCCATCTCTGGCCCCCCTGCACCTCATGTGCTGACACTTCACTTGTGACCAATAGATAATGTGCAGATATATGAATTCTGTGTGTCAAGAGACAGCAACGAAAAATGGTGAGACACCACCTCTCTTCCCATGGAAGCATCTCTAAACAATTACTCTCATTAATAGCTCCCTGGTCTCCTCTTTCTGCCTGCCACTAGTAAGATTATCAAAATAATGGGTTTGGCTTTAATAATAAGCACTTAAGACTAATTGTCCAACTAGCTGAAAACGCAAATAAACATTACAGCTTTGGGATGGGCAGCATCTAATGAGATCATTAGAGATGTTGAACCAAAGCCAACACTGCCATCTAGTGCAGAAAATAAGCAGTGAACTACAAAAATAACACATCCCGTGTCCAAGAATGGAGATTTTATAAAGTTTCTTTATCTATCAAGAAAACAATAAGTTATGATCAATATAATGTAGTGCAAAGAGGTCAGCTATTATTTTAAAATGAAAACGTATTTACATGGGAAGGAAACAAATATTTAATCCACAGTATGTTTGACTTGATCTTATTTGATCGCTTCAATATAATAAATCCAAACCTAGTACATTCCTTTGCTTGTTTTTTGTCAATAATACTATGTGACAAACAGCTTAGTTCACGTCCTAGCATTTTAAGCTCCGGATATTCCGCCTTTTTACTCTGACGTAACATGACTGACACAGGCCTCACCGAATAAGCGCTTCCAGGGAGCATGATTGGCAGCGGAATTGACCAATGAGCGTTCGAGCTCCGGCAGCTATGGCGTCTGCTGATTTGCAACCCGCCGAAACAGGATCGGTGAAGAAGGAGACCTTCGATCGGTGCGCCACGGACTGTTCTAGGATCAGTGAGGTTTAAATACGACTCTAACCATAGAGCGGTAAGTAAGAATACTGTCAGTAACTTGTGTCTGATTCTAGGTTAGTTTTCGTAACCAGAACGGTCCGAATGAAACGGAGGTATGGACGCTTTTGAGCACATAATTACGGTGGAATATGACGTTTCAGACATAATGGTGGCTTGGCCTGTCCTACTATTCATCAAAACAAGTAGATTATCTTTCCTCTCAAAGTCACATTTGACTTTTGCTCTCGGTTTTATGTGTATATACCTTCTCTATGTGAAATAAACGAAACATTATATCACATACACATTCTTTGTTAAATGTAGGCGCTGCCACTCAGTTTTTAACGTTACTGGGTGGTTGTAATGCACAGAGTGTAACATGCACGCGCTCCAAACTTCAGCCGCCTCGCGTCGCGGTGACGCTGTCAAAAATGTCACGTCGGCTTACGTTCCCACCTGTATCTTGAACAAATATGTGACCCTGGACCACAAAACCAGTCATGAGTAGCACTGGTATATTTGTAGTAATAGCCAACAATACATTGTATGGGTCAAAAATTTGTTTTTCTTTTATGCCAAAAATCATTAGGACATTAAGTAAAGATCATGTTCCATGAAGATATTTTGTAAATTTCCTATTGTAAATATGTCAAAATGTAATTTTTTTGTTTAGTAATATGCATTGCTAAGAACTTAATTTGGACTAGTTTAAAGGGGATTTTCTCAATATTTAGATTTCTTTTACATTTTTTTGCACCCTCAGATTCCAGGTTTTCAAATAGTTGTATCTCGGCCAAATATTGTCCTATCCAATGTACAAATCATACATAAAATGAAAGCTTACTTATTCAGCTTCTGTATAAATCTCAATAAAAAAAATTGACCCCTATGACTGGTTTTTTTGGTCCATGTCACATTAGTCACATATGTGATAATGTAGAAATAACTTCATAAGAAATGCTGATTGTTCGGTCTCCTTTCCTACAGCAAGATTTAGTGGTCTTCTTTATTTGTAATAAATAATGGTAATGCTAAGCAAATTTTGCATAAATAAGAAAATTAAAGAAGTATCCTACAAAATACCACATTGGATTTTTTTAGAATGTTTTGAAATATAAGTTGAAAAAATCATAGACTTGTGAATTTTGTTGAGTGAAAAAAAATCTTTAAATTTTTATCATTGTGCATACTCAAGATTTTGTTTTAATAAAAAAAAAAAAAAAAACCTTTGCGGAAAAGGAACATAACATTAGGATATTATGAATATATTATGAATATATTAATCCTAATATATTAGGATATGAATATATTAAAGAAATTTGGTATTTTAATGAATACATTACTTTAATTTATACATAAATCGTGTGGGTCAAACTAGATACATGTAGTGTTTTAAAAACACTAATATTAATATAACTTTTTTGTCTGGCAGCTAATATTGTAAAAATGTGATCGCTCTAGTTCATGTGGCATTGAATTAAAAAAAATCTTAATTTTGTATAAAGTCTTAATACTACAAAAATGTCAATAAATTTAGCAGTGTGATTTTATATTATATATATATATATATATAAAGAAAATAAATAGAATAATAATTTTAACAACTTAAAAAAAAATCTAAATTCACTATTACTTCCCTAATACATGTTCTTAAAATGTTAGCATTTGTAAACTCATCAAAAATGAGAAACTTGCTTATATATTTATCTAACTATATGTTTTTTGTTTTAGATACAAGTTGCGTTATAAAGCTGGTCATCACTGTGCTTGTGAGAGGGAAAAAGATGGATCCGTCTGCAGGTATGCACATGTCTGCTCTTCCCCAGAACAATGAAGTGGTCCACGTCTCTGTCGGCAACCCCATTATAACCATGTATCAACCGCAACCTCCAAACATCGCACAAATCATCACACAGCACATGGTACCTCAAGAAGTCTCCTGTCAGGCTATACCGCACACGATCCCATCGCACATCCAAATGCCATCTCACATCCAGACTCAGTCACACATCCATCCTGCTCCATATCTGCAGACTCCACCACAAGGACACGTGGAAGCACAGGCTCATATTCCGACCCAAGACCACGTATCAACACAAGGTCCATCAGAAGTCCAGAGTGCCACGCCGTCTCAAGATGGTGCTGTGAACTCACTCCAGGTCCCTTTTGCAGAGGTAGCCTCCCTGCTGGACCCTAACATGAAGAGCTCAAAGGCTCGCAAGTACCAGATCCATTACGACGAGGTAAAGAGAAGATTGGAACCACCTGAAAAGATGTCTCTGCGATCTCTGGCTGCCTATACAAGAGTGAGTCGAGGTCCGGCTAGTAAGAAAACACTCTTGGAGTCTCTAAATGTCTTTGGACTGTCACCAAGCACCAATACAGCAGTGTCCAGTTCCTTTTCCAAACTAACTGAAGGTACGTCTGGACAATATACTTGGGAAATAAGTGAAAGATTAAACCTGTTTGAACATAAAAAAGGTATTTTATACATATTTTAACATAAAATGAAAGTCATCATTGTTGTCTTAGACCAACTGACTGTCATTGTATGGGAAAATAAGTTGATATATGCTTTAAAATATCTTGTTTTGTAGACAAAAGTAAGTCAAACAGGTTAACATGAGTCAATAAATGATGACAGAGTTGTAATTTTTGGGTGAACTATCCATTTAAACAACCAGAAATGAATTTAGACAAGGTTAAAGCAAATTAATTCTACTAAACTACATGAATTTTCATTATTTTCAGGTGACACAGCTGCCCTTTCCAAAGACATGAAGGATTTTTCTCTGCAATATGTTGATTATGAGAATATAGCGAAACAGTTGCTACCTGAAACAAACCAAGTGCAGCACTGGTCAAAAATCATTGAAACAAGGTAAATTATTAGTAGACCTGTAAAAAGAATGATACATGGTTCTGCTGTGATTCAATAAGTAACTTCGGTTGTTTCTCTGTTTGTTAAACAGGAACTATCTAGAGGAGATGAGGAAGATTTTTAATGACCCTCAGAATACACGTTTGTTCTCCAATGTTACGCATGGTCTTGGTAATGGCATGATGGACGTGGCTCTCGATATCATAGATACCGTCATCGACCGACAAATCCGAATCCTCTCGGGGAACACCGACCCCAAACCCGAACCTCCAGTGAGAAGAATAAGGAAACGCAACCGCAAGCCCAAAGCCGCCACGGAAGACGGGAATCCTAAAGAAAAGGGCAAAAGGGGACGGAAGAAAGGAAAACAGATACGACTGGATTCTGTTGTTCCTGAGGTTCAACAGCCCTCAGAGATGGAGAACAGCATGTTAACGCTAGTCTCTGTAGGATACGAAACCATTTCCAGTGGACTTAACACCACCAATGCAGGTCTTGCGTAACATCACGTGCCTGAAAGGTGCAGAGAGACACTGTGAATTCTGAGTGCAAAAAGATTTCATAGAAAATTTTAGTTTTATAAATGTTAGACTTCTCTCCTTCTCTCAAGACTGAATATATTTTGTTTAGTTTTTCTCTCACAATCTGGTCAATCAAGAAAATAATGTGGGTCTGAGAGGATGTTGGCAGAGATGTTTTGATTTAAACCAATCGTGTATTGCCCTCAATCTTTGTTTTGTCATTTGTGGCAAAGAACAAATGTACACAGACAATGTATGCTATTAAAGTAGCATGCAAGCTATTTTTTCAAGCACTATGTTGTATTCTCATAAAATGGTCACAATATCAGTTTTTGTCTCATTTTAGAATTTTATTCTGTTTTACTTAATCTTACAAACTCCAAGCAATTTAGTTTGAGAATGAACATATCTTCTCTTGGGCATTGTTTGATTTTTCGGACTATTTATTTCGTTTTTCTGTTTGTGTCCGATATGTAGTGTATGTGAACGACTGTAGCCTGTACTCTGTCATTTTTGCAGATTGCTCATCATATGCTTATATTAAAAACATTACCTTTTTTAAGCAATTTGTATATTTATCACATTTATATTGCTTGCAGAGCGTAAAAGGATCCATTTTAATACAAGACTGAAATGGATTTATTGCAATTGCATATAATTAGGGTTAGGGATTTAAACAAACCCTTAACCCTAAGTATTAACATTTTATGATCGTTCCATATATCACTTTATTTGTGCTATGAGCCAGAGATATCTGAAATTATGTGGGAGTTTTTTTTATGTGGGCATCTTGCAATTTTCATTAAAAGACAAAATATGGAATGAGGGGCACAATCCAGAACCTCATAGAGACACTTTTTTTATATGATCCAGTAAGTCATGTAACAATATGTTCATTACCATTAAGAACAGCTCTGCAGCCACTTAACATCATATTAGCATTGGTGGCAACATTTGCACAATTATAATTATTTAATAACATGTAGTTACTGTTATAATTAATCTGTTTAATACAGTGGGGGGAAATTATTTGATCCCCTGATTTTGTACATTTGCCCAGTGACAAAGAAATGACCAGTCTATTTTTTTTTTCAAAAAAGTTATACATTGATTTGCATTTTAATGAGTTTAATAAGTATTTGACCCCTTCACAAAACATGACTTAGTACTTGGTGGCAAAACCCTTGGCAATCACAGAGGTCTGACGTTTCTTGTAGTTGGTCTCCAGGTTTGCACACATCTCAGGAGGGATTTTGTCCCACTCCTCTTTGCAGATCCTCTCCAAGTCATTAAGGTTTCGAGGCTGATGTTTGGCAACTCGAACCTTCAGCTCCCTCCACAGACTTTCCATGGGATACTGGCTAGGCCTCTCCAGGACCTTAATGTGCTTCTTCTTGAGACACTTCTTTGTTGCCTTGGCCGTGTGTTTTGGATCATTGTCATGCCGGAATACCCATCCACGACCCATTTCAATGCCCTGGCCCTGACGGTACATGGCCCCGTCCATCGTCCCTTTGATGCGGTGCAGTTGTCCTGTCCCCTTAGCAGAAAAACACCCCCAAAGCAGAATGTTTCCACCTCCATGTTTGATGGTGGGGATGGTGAGTTGAGTTGATGCCAAAGAGATGGATTTTGGTCTCATCTGACCACAACACTTTCACCCAGTTCTCCTCTGAATCATTCAGATGTTTATTGGTAAACTTCAGACGGGCCTGTACATGTGCTTTCTTGAGCGGGGGGACCTTGCGGGCGCTGCAGGATTTCAGTCCTTCCCGGCGTAGTGTGTTACCAATTGTTTTCTTGATGATTATGGCCCCAGCTGCCTTGAGATCATTGACAAGATCCTCCTGTGTAGTTCTGGGCTGATTCCTCATCGTTCTCATGATCATTGAAACTCCACGAGGTGAGATCTTGCATTGAGCCCCAGACCGAGGGAGATTGACAGTTATTTTGTGTTTCTTCCATTTGTGAAGGATCACACCAACTGTTATCACGTTCTCATCAAGCTGCTTGGCGATGGTCTTGTAACCCATTCCAGCCTTGTGTAGGTGTACAATCTTGTCCCTGACATCCTTGGACAGCTCTTTGGTCTTGGCCATGGTGGAGGGTTTGGAATCTGAATGAATGATTGCTTCTGTGGACAGGTTGTCTTTTGTACAGGTAACAAACTGAGATTAGGAGCACTCCCTTTAAGAGAGTGCTCCTAATCTCAGCTCCTTACCTGTATAAAAGACACCTGGGAGCATAAATCTTGCTGATTGATAGGGTATCAAATACTTATTTCACTCATTAAAATGCAAATTAATTTATCACTTTTTTAAATTTTTCTGTATTTTTGTTGTAATTCTGTCTCTCACTGTTAAAATAAACCTACCATTAAAATTATAAACTGATCATTTCTTTGTCAGTGGGCAAACATACAAAACCAGCAGGGGATCAAATAATTTTTCCCTCATTGTACATCCTCTCAAATATTGATAATAGCTAATTGGTTTGTTTTCAATTATGCTCACTTCAACTGCTTTGTAATCTTTTGTATTTTCACAAAAGATTTAACTACAAAGCAGCTTTTCTGAATCCCTGGTGAGCATGCAGAGAAAATCCTCACCATGGAGTCAGATTTGTAGCTGAGCCAATGATATTGTTTGTCAGTTTGTTGTTCCTCTCTTTCTTCTGCGCTCTGGAGATGTTTGATTTGGGCGTTTTGCAGTTCACAGTGTCACCTACAGGTATCCTGTCCACTGTGAGGCGTTCATTACACTGAGGATTTGGAGTGCATTAGTGTAGGTCTGAATCAGAGCAGGCGGGGGAGAGACAGGGATTGAGAGGAAGAAAATAAATGTGAGGGAGGGAGGGAGGAGTTTGTTTCGCAAACATACATGTATGCACACCCCAGACAAGAGTGGAAGGAAAACAGGTGGAGGACACAAAAAAGGACAATATTGCACAAATATATACTGATACAAAGCAAGACATGGAGTTGTGTGAGATTTTAGATCTGAAGCATAGACTAGACTGTCGTGGTAATCCAGTACACAAGCAGTGCTGAGAATTAAAGAGGTCATCACAACCTCACAGACATATGGACAAGATGGGGGCCAGTCGTCCACTACCTAATGCGCCCAAGGGTAAGTAACAACAGCCACAATGGAGAGACTGTCTGAAGGATGTATTTTAATGTACATTTTCTATTCGCAGATTCACTAAGTGCTGCAATAGAGGCCATCAGTGTGAGCACGGAACTTGTCGAGGAGGAACTAAAGCCATATTTGGACACAGTACTCAATGTTGCCATAGAAAGAAGTGAGTATTTCATGTTTTTGTTATAGAATTTAAGATTTCGATTATTTGTTTGGGACTGGAGAAGTCAGGAGTGTACATGTATTAGTATTAGTTCAGTGCTTATGTAACAAAAAACAGGCCCTCTGAGCATTATTCAGGATGTTGTATTTTGTGACATTTCTTAATATATTCATGCCTTTATAAAGTAGTTTCTTTAAAGTAAATGAAACCGCTGTCAATTGGTATGAGCTTGTTTCAGCTAGTTAGATGCAGAATGTGCCAGCACTTGAGTGAGTTCTGAAAGCTGCTTAGTGCGTATTGCTATTACACTTTGGCTAGACCTGACCGAGGCTACTATCATAAGTTATGTGTCTCTCTGGAAAACTTGATTTTGCCTGGTCAGCTGCAACACTCTAGAATATTTTTGCATAATGAACTCCAAATAGTAATATTTGCTGTCATCCTAAGCAAATGGTTTCTTTCATAGCTATGCTGGTTTTGTCTCTTGTTCCACTTTGCATTAACTTTAATCTCATATAGTCAAATAATATAAACTTAAATCAATGTTTGATGTGTAAAAAGCAGGATAACGTACAGTCTGATTATGTACTGAAATGATACAAGAACCTGTGAGGATTATTTTGCGATAATGAACGGGTGACTTTGCGTTATCCCCTACATATCACAAATCATCCGAGCACAGGTGAGAAACCATAATTAATACATCAACAAGGATAGCTGTGAGGAGGATACGCAACTCCTGTGGATTTGAAAACAGAGACGCTCGCTCTAATCCGTATTTGTCTCTGTGAGAGGCACTGAGCGACAGGAACGATTAGCCTGCTCCTTTGTACACAAGCAAGCAGGTGGCCAGCTGTGAGCGACCTCTGTTGTTTGTGGAAACATCATTTCTTAATCTGTGTATATGTTCTCTGAGGAAAGCTGGATAAGAATGGTCTAGCATGATGTACACAATTTATCCAATCTGTTGTACTTTCAGAGGGTTGGGGTATACATTCATAACCATTTAAAAGTTTGAGGTCGGTACAATTAAAATGCATAATTTTATTCTCCAAGGACACATTCAATTGATAAAACAAACATAGTAAAGTATGATAAATAAATACTGTTCTTTTGAAGTTTGTAATCATCAATGAATCCTAGAAAAATTTCAGTTTCCACCAAAATATTTAGCAGCACAACTGTTTTCAACATAATAATAAGAAATGACTTTTACTTAAGAAATTACCTTTTCTTTCAGCATAATGGAAAGTTCATGTGCAAAAAATTCAGCTTTGCCTTTACAGAAATAATTCACATTTTAAAAAATATTAAAGTAGAGAATGGTTATTAATTGTAATCATATGCCACAATGTTATTGTTTTACTGTATGTTGTATCAAATAAATACAGACTTAGAGAGCATAAGACACTTCTTTGAAAAACATTATTACATATTACTGACCCCAAGCTTTGTGTAATGTATTTTTCCTGTCCTAGATAAAGGCATATCAGAGCAGGTGGTAGAAAGTGGGATTCTGCCTGTTCTGGCTCAGATATTAAGAAGAAAGAGCACGCTGACTGCTCACACTGCCAGACTGGTAGCTGAACTGGCCAGAGATGGTAAGAACAAATGCATACAAATATAATGCATGTGTTTGTTGGTGTATCCTTGTGGTTAAGAATATGGGCTGGGCTGTAACTGAAAGGTTGAACTCAAGAAATGATCCATAAACAAGACCTACACCTTTACCTCAGGTTGCTTGTGGGATTGTTTTTCTAATAGGTTGCACTGGATAAACTGCACATTTTTCAAATAATGGATGCTTGACAGAGTATTGACTGATTAGTGATTCTATAATTCCATCTTTCTTTAGCTCCTGTGAGAGAGCAATGCTTTGAGACAGGCATTGTATCTGCCCTTGTGACCTTACTGCTCAGCCAAGACCAGGACCTTCTCCTTCACGTTACCCAGGCCATCGCCAGGATTTGCTATGACAGCAGTGAGTGAACCTGCACTTTTGCCCTGTTCTTCTAACCACAGGTACTGATGTGAGAAGCATTAGTCATACTTTAGTATGTCATTAAGTAAGACTTCAGATTTTTTGATAACATTTGTAGCACCCTGTTTAGCATAACAAAGTTATTAACCTGCAGTTGATTTGAATTGATCTGTTTCAGAGGCATTCTGAATCTGAGATGATGTGACTCAGAGGTGTAGTTTCAGAAAATAGTAAACATTTCTTAACTAAAAGCTGTTCGAGAATGCATCAGTTTGTCATTGGAAACAATAGTGTATTTGGATGCCTTCTATACTGTGATTTTGCTGGAACAGGCAGCGTTCACAAGAAGTGGAGTGCTCAAAAGCTGTGTGAACATTTCCAGATAATATTTGTAAACTGTAAAATATTTAATGGCAGGATTTTGAGTGAAATGACCTTATCTATTTCAGCAAACATCAAGAGAGAGAACACAAGCCTAGATTTTAAAATGGATACTTTACCCAAAATTAAAAATTCTGTTATCAGTGTTTTTTTTTTTTTTTTTTATCCAAAAAGTTAAAGGGGTTTCAATGTTGTTTTAATCTTCCAAATGGAGAGATTGTGCCAGAATTGTCAATTTTGGGTCCAGTATCCCTCTGAAAAATCACAGATTTTTAGTAAAAATTGGAAGCTAAGTAGAGTCTTGATGCTGACCTTTGACTTTGGGATTTAAGAGATTATTTTCTTGCCAGACTTGCAGCAGGAGCGATTCCTGAGGCTCGGAGCTGTCCCACGACTGGTGTCGGTTCTTCTCCAGCACCGTGAGAACGAGGCACTGCTGAGCTCTTGCCTTCTAGCCCTTTGTAACCTGGCCAACATGGGCGAAGAAGACAGCTCCATGCTCTCCTGGGAGGAAGGGGCGTATTTCGGCGAGGGGGAGCGGGTTTTCCGTGGCACCTCACGGTACTCTTTCGGCTTCTCTTCGGCTGTGACGGTGGTCAGGCTGAAACAGTGGACTAACGGCCAGTACTCTGTGGCAGTAGAAGTGCTTCAAAGGTGCTCCACAATGCTGTGGGGTGCAAAAAACTGCCTCCAGACTGGACACCGCTTACCGAACTTTGCCCACCTAGGCAGCTGCCCCAAATTGTATAAAGTTATCAAATGCTCAGTGAAGAACATACCAAGAAACAGGAATCTGAGGGCAACAGTGCTTCATACCCTCTTGTGAGGCTTCATGGTAGTGCTTTTGGACTCAGAATATTAATGAACATCTGAGGTGGCCTAAACCGGTGATCTGGTGTAAACCACGTCCGACATTTAAGGAGCTCATTTCAGCCATTTTTAATAAAGAATAGATCTGAAAGCATCTCAGTTTCCTATTGCTCAGACGTCACGCCTGAACCCGAGGTTACCAATCGAGAGCCAAAATCACAAACCAGGTCACAAGACATGTTGTGTCCAGGCAGTTTAAGTCCTACAGATCTACGCTGGCTGTACATAGAACAGGTGGACGCCGAACTGCAATCTGCTAGCCTTTCTGAACTCTGATTAGTCCATAAGAGGCCTTACAGTCGAGGATTATCCAGACCCAGTGTTCAGGGTCAGAGCAGCTACACGCACCCAGGTCACAATATGCAACTGTGTTGCAAAATGCACCAAGGGAAATAGATTAACAGATGAGAACCGTGACAGTCGTATGTTTACAGTCTTTGGGTCCAAACACAGTCCATGTGAAAGCATGCTTAACTAATGAACTACATTTAAGCAGTGTTACATACAGTATATAATTGGGTTTTAAATTTCATTCTGTATTGATAACTGCAAAAAGTTAATGTTCATCAATAATAATGTAGAAAACCCCTGCTAAATTTGCCTATATTACATGCATGCAGGCCCAGAAGGTGTTGGGGGATTTCACACTGTGTGCAGTGTTCCCACAGGCATGAAAAAAGTGGAACTTTTAAGAGAATATTAATATTGTGTGACTAGAATTTGTTTCTGTGTAGAGTAAAACTTGCTACACTACTGTTCAAAAGTTTGGGGTTGGTAAGTGTTTTATTGTTGGATTTTCTCTTATACTCACCAATGCCGCCTATGCAGTAAAAACAGTAATATTATTACAATTTCAAATAACTGTTTTTAATATATTTTTTTAATTAATTTATTCTTTTGATGGCAAAGCTGAATTTTCAGCAGTCATTACTCCAGTCGTCAGTGTCACATGATCCTTCACAAATCATTCTAATATGCTGATTTGGTGCTCAAGAAACATTTCAGGATTATTTGATAAAAAGAAAGTTTAAAAGAACAACAATTATTTAAAATAGACGGTTTTGTAACATTATATAATATAAAACCTGTTTTACTGTCACTTTTGATTAATGTAATGCTTATTATTATTTTTAAGTGTACTGATCCCAAACTTTTGAATGGTAGTGTATGTACAATTTGTGAGCGAATCATTCTTTTCAATAAATCAATCAAACCAGTTCACAAATTGGTCTGAACGATTCAGTATTGATCTCTGTGACCCTACATAGGAAAAGAGGATTGAAGAATGGATGGATGGATGCAAATCAATCTGAATCCAAATGAAACAAAAATCTTATCCATTATTCATAAACAAATGGAATGGAAATAGGTTAAAAGTGTGAGAACCCTATGGCACAACTGGACTGTATTTTTACCTCCTGCATTAAGTCACGCAGTTGTTCTAAAACTGTTATTTAAAATAATGTCATTAAATTCAAAGTTCATTCACCAATGTATGCTATCAATAAATATTTTCTTTTGACTTTGTTTAATTCCATTTGATATTCTGACATCAGTCTTGTACTGAAAAAAAATACTTCCACCTCAAAGATAAGAAAAAAGCTACCATTGTTTTCAAAGAGAGGTGGCATTGAGTTTGTAGCATGTTGTTCATTGAGGGCCCTGTACTGTGTCAGCGGATCCCAGCGGGTGCCATTGCCTGACCAGCTCCTGTGGTTTGCTGACCATGTCGTTCCAGTGTTCCATCTCTCTGCTCCTCGCATACATGAACGGCCCAATGACCACAATGCCCAACAACACTGCCAGTAAAGACAAAATATAGAGACTGAGTACAGATAAATTGGTATATTAGAATGGTGCATTTAAAACTGTTATGTCTAAGACCACTGGTGAATGGGGAATGAACCAGTATATTTCTTTTATAATTTTTTTAATAATTTCTAATTATATATGTGACCCTGGACCACAAAGCCAGTCATGAGTAGCACAAGTATATTTGTAGCAATAACCAACAATAAACTGTATGGATCAAAATTATCGATTTTTCTTTTATGCCAAAAATCAATAGGATATTAAGTAAAGATCATGTTCCATGAAGATATTTTGTAAATTTACTACCATAAATATATAAAAACGTAATTTTTGATTAGTAAAATGCATTACTAAGAACTTAATTTGGACAACTTTGAAGGGGATTTTCTAAATATTTCGATTTTTTTTTGCACCCTCAGATTCCATATTTTCAAATAGTTGTATCTCGGCCAAATATTGTCCTATCCTAACAAACCATACATCAATGGAAATAAATCTAAGTAAAAAAAATAAGCCTTATGAATGGTTTTGTGGTCCATGGTCACATGTTATAATATCAATATAACATCATATTATCATTATTATAAAAAAAAAAATTGAGTTTAATTGAAAAATTACAATGATCAGCAAATCAATTTAATTAGTGACCTAGAAATAGTGCAGAATCTTTAATATGTGTTAATCATTTTACATTAATATTTGTTTGTTTTAAATATTTTCCGAAATTGTTTATTTTTCTTTGTTGTTAAGTCAGCCAGTTGTGTTGTTGGGTATGGTATTGTGATCAATCAAAGGGTTTGGGTATTATTATTTATATGTTATCATAGTTTTTATTAATATTTTGAGAAATTTTACTTTTATATTGTAAAATTAAGTTTAATTTTGTTGTTTGACATTTTTTATGTTTTTTTTTCAAAATATTACTATTTAAGTTAAATGTATTTTTATTCCAGTTTTAGTTAAAGCTCGTTTTTTTCAGTTAGTAATTGTAGTGAAAATTACATTTACATTACATTTAGTCATTTAGCAGATGCTTTTATCCAAAGCGACTTACAAATGAGGACAATAGAAGCAATCAAACCCAACAAAAGAGTAATGATATGCAAGTGCTATAACAAGTCTCAGTTAGCCTAACGAAGTACACATAGCAAGGTTTTTTTTTTTTATTATATAATAAATATAAAGAATAGAAAAAAATACAGAATAGAAAAAGAATAGAGCAAGCTAGTGTTAGAGTCCTTTTTTTGCTTTTGTTAATTGTATAATAAAAAAAAAAAAAAAAATAGATAGAATACAAAAAGATTAGAAAAGCTAGTGTTAGTTTTTTTTTATTAAAATTGAATCTCTTAGTTACCTAGGCAACATTTCTTATTTTCATTTAGTGTAAGTTTTTCCATTAATTATATTTTATTTCAATTAACAAAGGTGTTTTTTAATAGTATTAGTTAATGATAATAACCTTGTTTTTTATTGGAGGTTTTTGTAAACTTTAATTTGGTTCCCTGTAATATTTTTTATTTAACATAATGCTTTGTGGTCTTCTATTATTTCTTGGAAATGACTGATTGACAGTTACCGGGTTCCTCTGTGCTGGGCTGCTGGAGCTGTAGGCTCAGACAGGCCGTGTCCAGCTGCATGGGGAGGAGTCTGAAGGTAAGCCTCTCATTAAAGGATGGATTATTTCCTTTCGCTACAGAGGTCCACTTCTTCCTCACCACCTGAGTATGTATCTTCAGAGAAACCTGGGCGCACACACCTGTACCATCCATTTTAAATTTTACATTTTACCATCCAAGTTAAAGGTGCACAAAGTCTGCTTGACACTGTATTGCATTGCTCTGTTTCTCACCTGCATCACTGCAACACTGCAACCCTCGCGCTCGTAGAACAACCACAGTGAGGCGGTGCAGGGACTGATTGTAGTTCAAAGACACCTGGATGTCCCCGTTTTTTGAAAGGGGCTACAACAGCAGTAAAAAGAACACATTGGTACAGCACTCTTTCCCCAAAATTTGATCAAAGGGATGTTTTACCCTAAAATTAAAATGTAGTTTTTTTACCCTCATGTCATTCCAAACCCGAATGATTTTCTTTCTTCTGTTGAAATTAAAATTTTGTGTTCCACAGAAGAAATTCACACAGGTTTGGAAAGACGTGAGGGTGGGTAAATGATGACAGCATTTTCATGTCTGCGTTAACTATTCCTTTAATATTAAAGTGTCATACTTGATCACTTTCACTGTCCAGATCCCTCCACTGCACTTTTCCTGCCGTCTCCTTCAGTTCAGAGTATCTGAGTGGGATCAGGACTTGACCCACAAGATGGTGCTTCTTCTGGTGGTCCACAGTGTACATGCTCATGCTCAGAGAGCACTGGTCGACGCAGCTATTAGATACCTGTTAGAAGGCATAGGAATCCGCTTACAGGCCTTACTTTGACTGTACCGTTCAAAATTTGGGGCAAGATGTATTTTCTATTTTTTGGAAGAAATTTACACTTCAACTGACAATCAACTGAAAAAGACATCTATAATGTTACGAAACAATTAAGCCTTGCTAGGCTGGTCTCCGCGAGAACACGGCTGTTTCTCAATTCCAAGAACGGACTTGTGTTCTCGTGGAGTCCGGTCTTGCCAAGCTTCCTTGGAAGAACGAGCTCGGGAGGACGCGAGGACACAGAACGCACACTTCTGAGAATTGAGATGTGGCTTCTCGCTTAACGGACCGCATAGTCTCAGCATAAGCAGCGGCCAATGAACAATAAATATAACATTACATTACAAGCAAATGTCATAACTTATTAAAAGATTTCATACTTTTATAGATAATACTTTCATATAATTGTATATCGTTTTATTTTACAGCCTTATATGTTTAACAGTTAAGATTTATTTTAATATGCCAATAAAAATGCAGACTTTCTCCGGGTCTTATAACTTTATTAAAACTAAGCAAAACAAAACGATAAATGTTTACTTTCAACTGCAACTTCTCGATGCATCCTCGATATCAAGAACACATCCGGGCACTTTCATGCGTCCTCTGTACTTGCGTTCTTTCGGCGGTTAATGATGACGTAGAACGAGAACACAAGATCGCTGCATTTTGAGAAACAGCCCACAAGTCTGTTCTCTGCGTTCTTGGAATTAGCTATACAAAATGTGCAGAGCATGGGGTCAGGACAGGTTTGGGAAGCACTGGCGAGGAATGACTCAGGAAACCTGCATGCAATGGCCAGTAGATGGAGACAGCAACTGTGAAATATCTTTTTTTATCTAATTTTAAAAAGTTTCTCCATTACTTAAAACAAAAATGTTTTTAAAAATAAATAATGCAAACAAATCATGAAACATTAATAAAAAGCTCTTGTATTTCCATATAATGGGGAAGACTGATGATGTACCCACATAGAGAGAGACGAAGATTGCCAGTGTTTATCAGGAGAAACTCTTTACCTGAAACACAAAGGTGTCGTTGAACTGCGGATGACAACCTTTCCGCCGTGCTTTGGCTTGACGGTGTCGTCGGTCATCAGACGGTAACAGCTGCAGTTTTACCAGTGTGGCATTACCCTGGCACAGAGCGGGCAGGTTAGCAGCACGGAGCAGAGACACCACCAGCTGCTCTCTCTCCTGCTGATACCGCAGAGCGAACCACAGACGAACAGCTGAGCCACGGGGAAGGGTCCATTCACTGGGCTCCTCTGGGAGCTGGTACAGGTCTGGTCTTATGCTGCCCAGGGGGACCCAACCTCAAGAACCACATAGAGCAGAAGGAGAACGTCAAAACATTCTCTTTATACTTCCTTTGTATCATTGTTTCTGATGTCTAATGCCCGTATTGCAGTCCTGACATACTCCCTGTCAGAGAGCCTCGCTGGGTGTGCAGATCGGGATGGAGTTCCCATTCCTCAGCATGCTCTGTTTCTTCTTTCCTCTCTTTTAGTTGAGGTGTTCTCTTGAACCGAGGAGGCACAAAGAAAGGAACATCACCTGAGCTGTGAAAATCCAAAGATAAGAATGGGTAGATGCACTTCATCCCACATTTCATAGGGAATACTATAAGAGAGATCAGTGCCAGACGTCACACTTTAATTAATTCAAATATGATTTATTTTCTATTATATTTATTTTTATATATATGTTATTTATTTGCTTATTATGCTTATTTACGGATCTCACACATTTTATGTTACTAAATGTGATTTTTTTATATCCATTTATGATATTTATTTTATATTTGTAAATTATTTATTTACTACGGCTTATTTGCAGTCACAGATGTCACATAATTTATGTTATTAAAATGTGTATTTCTATCTATATATTTATTTATTTTCACATTTTTATATTATTTGTTTACACATTTTTTTACAATTAAATGTTTATGTCTGCATACAATGTGTATTTATCTATGATATAATGTGTATTTTTTACCTGCATATCATTTTATTAAGAAATTAAATAAACACAATAAATAAACAAGTCTATAATATATAACGTTTTTTACTATTTCATTGTAGCATTTATTTATTTATTGTTTGTTTGTATGTTTATTTTCTTAATTATACTTTTATATCTGCATATAATGTACTGTATATGCAGATTAAAATGTAATTAGGATAAACTAACAAACAAATAAATGCTATAATAGCTTTTAATATAGTAACATAAATGAAGAATTATTATTATTAATAGACATTTAATTAGGAAATACAAATAAATAATGTAAAAATTCACATTTCAGTAAAGTAAAATGTTTGACATCTAGCACCAATCTCTCTTATAACATGAAGGATTGGTTAAAAAAAACTGTTGTACTGCTAGAGAAATGTATTCGTAATCACAAAACGTTATTTGCCCTTGTGACAACTAGTCCAACTCGCCTCCCTTTACTGCAAAAAAAGCCCAAGAGCTTGGATAGGATGTATTTATTAAATGTGTTCACCTTACATTGCAATGATACTGTTTACATCTTGTATTCTTGCGATTTCAAGACAAGCAACAACTGTTATTTACCCATAGCTGCTGCTCTGTGGTGTCTGAAGCACTGGAGTGGTGCATCGTGGGATTGTGGGGGTGGTAGGTATCAGTCCCCTGTAGAGCGTTTGAGTTCGTCTCTTCCTCCACAGTAGATACACTGATAGACCAAACAACAACAGGAACAGACATGCTGCAGACAGTCCACAAGCCAGTGCTACAAGTGGATCTAATGGCACAGACACAAACCAAACTCAGCGTCCAGTCACCCTCCCCTCTCACTAAGTGTTTCATACAACAGAGAACATGGCTTTGCATTAACTAAACCTGCTGTGTGACACCATTGGACAGTCTCTTTCTCTCAAGTCTTTTAAATAGACGTGTCAGTCTTGTGTCAACACACTTTAGTGGAGACCTGCATGCAAGAGGTGGAGCACATTGTGTTTTGCTGCTCAAGAAACACCGTATTTCTAGAGCAACAACCTGTTTTCTCCTTTACTGTAGGGGATTTACTGCAGCCGCCTGGAGGAATACAGTACAGGTGGACCAGACCTTCCTAACAGGTATTGTAGTCATTTAATACAGCTCCTAGTTTACAAATTAAAAGTGAAATTTACATCAATCTTGAATATGATATAATAATAAATATTATAGTATAGTATATCTTTAAGGCTTGCTGTGCTTATGAAATGTAAGCAAACAAGCTTAATGTTATGGTATTATTTTATGGGGGGAAAATAAATATAAGGAATTTTTATATATATATTATGTAAATGTATTTTTCAGATTTTATGAAAAAATATGTAATTTTAACATAAATTAATTATATTATATTTTAAAAATCTGAAAATAATTATATAGCTAATTTGCTTACTTTTACATTTAATTAGTATATTACAGATCCATGTTTAAATATGAGATGGGCTAGTTCACTCAATTTTTTTTTAATTCTGTCACATTTACTCACGCACGTGTCATTCCAAATCTGTATGACTTCCTTTTTTCTTTGAAACATTAAAAGATGATATTTTAACTATTGTCCATACAGTGGTCAATGGGCTCTGGTGTTGTTTTAGACCCAATTGACTTTCATTTTAGGATAGATCCATTCTTTAAAACCTCTACAGATGACAGAATTTTCATTTTTGGGTGAACTGTACCTTTAAATAAGCTTTTGACATGCACAGTTGTTTCTCAGATGGTAACTACTGTTATCATACGCTAAAAGGGAGAACTTGTATATATGTATTTAAGCAGCATACTCTCATAATTGTGTATTTTAAGGGCACTTTGCCTCACTGGTCAATAATTGTTCAATTGCACATGAAGATTATTAGTGTACAGGGGTCAACCATCTGCTCAGCAGTGTCTAATAGCATATCACATTAGCAGGCACAGAAATACACGTCGCTATGACAGCACTAGACCCTCATGTCTGGCAAAGTAAGCTTCGGTGCAACTAATATACATAGCATGTAATAACTTGTCTGGAGCAACTTACATTAAGTCGTATAAGATGATAAAATATTAGCAGCCTGGTAAAACAAACAATGTTGTATGTTTGTCTTAAAGATCCACTATCACATAGTAATATTTCTGTGTAAAATAGGTCTCAAGTATAGTTTGTACAACAGTTTCCAAAAATCCTCTACTCACCAGCCATGAAAGGCCACAGTCTGTCTAACTCCTAACTGAATAAAGTCTCTCTTTCTCTCCAGTAGAGTCAATGTGAATCACCAATCACCGGTTTCTCATTTTGCCCAGAGGCCATCTCATGGGTGCTCTTCCTAATGTCCCATTGAGAGTAAGCTGTGTCTTCTGACAGCCTGGTCACCCAACAGCGGGGTACTACAGCCCCCCTGAGGCTTCCCACTAGTTAATCAACACCGAACACTGGCTTAAACAGGTGAGCGATATGAGCTCTGCCAGTTGCAGTATTTATTTCCAAACAAACACAAAACCTTGATGCAGTCCAGTGAGCATACAAACTGTGACTATTTACAGGCAACTAGCAAGCTAAAAGGACTTCCAAATAAAAGTGGCAATTGCTGAAAGCTATTAAGAAATGTTTAATTGAATGGATGTGACTTCTGTAATATTATTTGGTCTCAGTGAATCAGCCACCACAGGGCTCATAGACTGTGGTTTAGTAACTACAGACTGAATGTTATGATGTCTGCAGCAGCCTAGTTTGCATTCACTAAGCGTTAATGAATAACTCTTGGAGAACAGGGGAAGTTTATCTAGGCTGTAATCAGGCAACACGTCTGCTGTTCCCACAATACCCCTAAATGTGGTTAACTTGCATGGAGTTTCAAGACATTTGATTGCAATAAAAACACCAGTTACTTACTCTAAACTAATCTCAGATACTGTATAGTAGCAGAAACCTAATTGAACGGAGTAAATTCCAATAAAATGTGATATGTTAAAGTAACTAACGTTGGATCTTGGCTGGCAAGAGCTAGCTAGCAAGAGTGCATGTTAGCACCTTAATATCTTGTCCTATGCAAAGCATGTTGGGAACTCCGTCCAGTTTCAAATTTGGTCAACAAATAAAAATCTAGTTTCAACACAAATGGATTTAGTAAACTGCAAACAAACTGCAATGAAGTTAAGATAAAATGTTTAAGAATTTCTAGTAAACTGAGAAAGCAGCAAAAAAATTTTATATATATATATATATATATACACATACAGGTGAATCTCAATAAATTAGAATGTCGTGGAAAAGTTCATTTATTTCAATAATTCAACTCAAATTGTGAAACTCGTGTATTAAATAAATTCAATGCACACAGACTGAAGTAGTTTAAGTCTTTGGTTCTTTTAATTGTGATGATTTTGGCTCACATTTAACAAAAACCCACCAATTCACTATCTCAACAAATTAGAATACTTCATAAGACCAATAAAAAAAAATTTTTAGTGAATTGTTGGCCTTCTGGAAAGTATGTTCATTTACTGTATATGTACTCAATACTTGGTAGGGGCTCCTTTTGCTTTAATTACTGCCTCAATTCGGCGTGGCATGGAGGTGATCAGTTTGTGGCACTGCTGAGGTGGTATGGAAGCCCAGGTTTCTTTGACAGTGGCCTTCAGCTCATCTGCATTTTTTGGTCTCTTGTTTCTCATTTTCCTCTTGACAATACCCCATAGATTCTCTATGGGGTTCAGGTCTGGTGAGTTTGCTGGCCAGTCAAGCACACCAACACCATGGTCATTTAACCAACTTTTGGTGCTTTTGGCAGTGTGGGCAGGTGCCAAATCCTGCTGGAAAATGAAATCAGCATCTTTAAAAAGCTGGTCAGCAGAAGGAAGCATGAAGTGCTCCAAAATTTCTTGGTAAACGGGTGCAGTGACGTTGGTTTTCAAAAAACACAATGGACCAACACCAGCAGATGACATTGCACCCCAAATCATCACAGACTGTGGAAACTTAACACTGGACTTCAAGCAACTTGGGCTATGAGCTTCTCCACCCTTCCTCCAGACTCTAGGACCTTGGTTTCCAAATGAAATACAAAACTTGCTCTCATCTGAAAAGAGGACTTTGGACCACTGGGCAACAGTCCAGTTCTTCTTCTCCTTAGCCCAGGTAAGACGCCTCTGACGACAACTGTAGCCACATTTCTTGACACGTCTGTGTGTGGTGGCTCTTGATGCCTTGACCCCAGCCTCAGTCCATTCCTTGTGAAGTTCACCCAAATTCTTGAATCGATTTTGCTTGACAATCCTCATAAGGCTGCGGTTCTCTCGGTTGGTTGTGCATCTTTTTCTTCCACACTTTTTCCTTCCACTCAACTTTCTGTTAACATGCTTGGATACAGCACTCTGTGAACAGCCAGCTTCTTTGGCAATGAATGTTTGTGGCTTACCCTCCTTGTGAAGGGTGTCAATGATTGTCTTCTGGACAACTGTCAGATCAGCAGTCTTCCCCATGATTGTGTAGCCTAGTGAACCAAACTGAGAGACCATTTTGAAGGCTCAGGAAACCTTTGCAGGTGTTTTGAGTTGATTAGCTGATTGGCATGTCACCATATTCTAATTTGTTGAGATAGTGAATTTGTGGGTTTTTGTTAAATGTGAGCCAAAATCATCACAATTAAAAGAACCAAAGACTTAAACTACTTCAGTCTGTGTGCATTTAATTTATTTAATACACGAGTTTCACAATTTGAGTTGAATTACTGAAATAAATTAACTTTTCCACGACATTCTAATTTATTGAGATGCATCTGTACACTATATTGCCAAAAGTATTCGGTCACCACCTTTCTAATGAAAGGTTTGACTACTTTAGTAATTTCCATGAGTACAAATCTTAATGTTTAAGCATATAATGATATTCTAGGGAATTGTGTGCTTCTAATTTTATAGCAACAGTTTGGACAGGACCCTTTTCTATTCTAACATGACAGTGTCTCTGTGTATAAGACAAGGATCAAAGAGAAATGATGATTCAGTCAGTGTGGAAGAACTTGACTGGTCTGCAGAAAGACAAGTCCTAATCCCAGCTGAACACCTCTGGTGTGACTTTAAATGCAGACCTTGAGCCAAATATTAATCATCATATGCTTAAACATTAAGATTTGTACTCTTTTACTCTTAGAAATTACTAAAGTAGTCAAACCTTTCATTAAAAGGGGGTGACCCAATACTTTTGGCAATATAGTGTGTGTTTATATATATATATTAGACCATATATTGTATGTATTATATCTTATAATAAAACACATTTTTCTGTAAGAAGTAATCATCTTATATCATGCGTTGAAATTGAACAATTTAAGAGTATAGTTCAGCCCAAAAGTTTGTCATAATTGACCCTTCGCAAAGACCCTCCCCTTTTACTATGTCCGACAAGCCACACATCATGTTCTCACGCAGTGAAAAAACATATCGCGGAGCAAAGGACAATGGACAACGTGGAGGACAATGACAACATGCCGACAAAACAGAGCAGGATTTGGGCATAAGGGTTTATAATTACAGTGGAAATACACCTGACACAACTGATTTAATGTACTGTATCAACAAATAGACAGCATCTGTGTTATTATGCCAACAAAATGTCGTTACAGCAACAGGTCCCAAATGTCTCTGTAAATAGGGAAAAAAAGTTCTGGTTTGTTCAAGGGCGAGTAAAACATAAACAATGTAACTTCAGCATGTTTTTACACAAAATAACATGTCAGGATTCTGCCTTTGGCGTAACCTCTGAACTGGAGTTATTATGGAACAGGTGAGTTTGTGATGCCAAGTATATGGACAGGTGAATCAGAAAGATGAGTCGCAGACATAAATCATAATGGTTTCCCGGCACCACAAGCCCTTCTTTCAAAGAGACTGTTTCCATTGTTCCCATGACAACTTAAAAAAAGACATGATGAAAATTCATTGGGCTCCTATTGAGCATGGCTGTTTCTATAGCAACAGGAAGAGAGAGAGACGGGATGAGTAAGCGGCAGGAGCTACGAGTGTGTGAGAATGAACATGTGTGTGTAAGAAAGATAGAAGTCAGAGTATTTATTGTATTGATTTGGAAAGATGTCTGATTACCTTTTGTGACATCTCAACAGTACCTACCTGTTCTTCCTCTAAATCCCACTTGTCATCCCATACACACACTTTCACACAATTGTGCCCCCCCCCCCTCTTCATTGGGCATACAGCTCTCCTTGCCTCCCACCATTTCTGTCTGTGTGCCTTTGCACCTCCTCCCCCCTCCACGGTGGATTTCCTTCCAGAGAGGGAGCGTGTGGTGTGTAATCAGATGACAACGACTGATAATCCAGCAATACACCCACTCTACCCTGTTCACTTAGAGAGGAGCGAGAGAGCAGCAGTGGAGGAGAGGAAAGAGGTGAAGGAGGCGCGATCCGTCTGGGCAGAGGGGAAGGAGACGAGAGGAGGAAGTGGGAGGTAGGCCTATGTACGTGTGCATGCGTGTGTGTGGAAGGAGGGAGGTTGTTGACTGACCTGTGGCCATGAGGGAAACCGCAGCTGTCTATAAAGCAAGTGCTGCTCAGTGTGAAAGGAAATGTTAAATCGAGGCTGTAAAAAAGGGGAAGTGAAGATGACAAGGAAGGAAAGACAAAGGGTGACACAAGGTCTTGACTAGATCATGTATGTTTGCTAGTAAAACCAAAAGGTGAGATCTTTCTTGTTTGGTTTTCTTGTAGGGGGTGAGAGGTTAACTGGAGTGTTTATATTTACGTGTGTGTGTGTGTGTGTTTGTGTGTCTCAGTCTGGCGCCAGTACAGGTGTGTGGTTGTCTGCAAGGATGGAGGTTAGACTGTGGGTTGAGGTGGATGAGGAGGGTTAACAGTGAACACCTTGTCTATTATTTTTAGATGCAGTGGGAAGATAAGTATCATGTTTTCCTATGATAACTGTGGAGAGATAACTGTCATTCTGTTAGAGTTGTGGTCATTTGTACAGGTTATTTTTGAGATTTGTTCTGCTTTATTATTATTATTTTGTAACACTCACCAAATTATATACTTAGTGTTAATAAATTATATACTTAGTGTTAAAAAAGAAAACTAGTTGAAAACCTGTTGCAGAGTAGTAATATGATCATATCATTTTTTTTAGATTTTCTGCAGTTTATGTGATGGATGATGAACACTGGCTTTGGCACACATCGGCTTTCTGTTCCCATAGAACCAAATACTTTTTCTTGAGAATCTATATCTAGTATCTGACTATAGAATTAATACATTTGATTTATATGGTATGATTCAGCAAGTTGTCGCAGGGACATAAACAGATGTGATGGCCTAATGATTAAGAATCTGAGCAGATAACACAAAGGTTGCAAGTTTATTTCTGAGTTTACTCAAGACGGTTCTGAAATGCTAGTGCCTTTTGAGGTACTGAAACTCTGGTTGCTTCAAAGGAATATTACTTCACTTAGTGCATTGCAAGTTGCTTTAAAATGGCACCTCAATGGCAAGTATCCACTACATTCTAAAGTTTCTAAAGTATTGAAGTGTGCCTTGAATAACTGTACAAATTAGAGTGTGAGTGTGTTGTAATTTGGAGTCAGCAGTGTGTGTTTGTTGACAGTAGGGAGTGACAGACCCAAAAGTGTCTCCCAGAAAATCTGCTGGAGTGGCTGAAGTGTGATGTAAACATGAACAGGCCAGACACTCATTCACCCATTGCTCTCAAGAGTTCCTGGAAATGATAAACACACTCTGACAGTAATGATTTGAAGTCCATACCTTAAAGTATGGCACAGTTTGTAAATTTACAGTAAGCCTACTGTCCTTATGGGACCATGTGGAGTGGAATCAGCCACCTGTGCTGGAGCACCATGAGGATTAATGTCCTTTTGAGAGGAGCTGGCATTCCCATGTTGTAGCTAAATCTTAAGACTGAAATTGGGCTTATCCGTCTGTAATCTGGTCAGTCACTCAAGGGAGAGATACCTAGGGATCCCCTGTGCTATTCTCTTTAATCTATGTGCTGTAAGATCAAAGGAAATCTCAGCTTTACCTATCGTAAAAGTAAAGGTTTAAGGGTCATTCAAATTCAATGGGTTACCTAGTAGGACAACTAAATAGAGGAAATTTGTTGTGCTTCTTTCCTCTTCAGAAACATCTAATTGTTTAAAATATGTTTTGTAAATAATAATAAATGTTTAAATGTGAATTATGTACTTTTCATAATTAGTTTATAATTGCTTGTCTTTCTTTACCAGTAGATTATTCACAATGGAGGAAGGACAAAGACATACATCTGAGATCCACCTCCCAAGCATCAGTCTTGGATCTGCTGATGCTGCAACAGTGGAGAACCATGAGTTACCAATCATTTCTTTATCCAAAAGCTCGACAGAAATGATGAGTGGACCTTCTCAACGAACAGAACTGGCATGGTACCGTCAGAACTTGCGTAAGAGTGTCAGCAGTGCAGCATGTACTCAAAGGCCTATCAGTCTGGGTGGACCATTGACAGGAGTCCCTGTGAATATTTGGGATCATGAACAGGGGAGCATGTGCAGTGGTAACAGCACCCCTGATACTGTAATCTGGCATGGAGGACCTGCAAGATCCTGGAGCGTCATGGAGGACTCGCCCAGAAGGACTCCAACACAAGATCCACTCCTGGGGCAAAATCAGGTCCATAGTGGTGTGAAGTGTGTGCCACACTCGCCATCCACAAATAGGGATTTAAGGATGAAGGGTCTGATGTGCAGGGAGGGATGTTGTCCATGTTGCAGACCTGCAGAGAACCTGACAGGGTGCAGTTGTTGCAGAGTGCCTTGTAGAATGAGTTCTTCGGGTCTGAGCAACAACTTCACACCACAGGGAGCGAATACAGAAGACCATGCTCAGAGCAACTGTGAAAGTCATCATTTAACTGCATGCCACAGATCTACCTGTTCTGGTCACATGATGAACACTGCCTGTTTGAGAAGTACTTGTAGTGTTGTTCCATGCTCTGGACATTTGATATCACAGCCACCTTGTGCAGGAAGCCCTTGTGCAGGACAAAGATCACTGCTCCATTCAGGCTTGCTCGGTTTTCCACCACTTGTGTCCTCAGTCAGCGAGACCAGACTTGACAGCCGCAGTACAGGGCATCGCTGTGGATCCGAGTTTAGGAGGCAGAACTCTTCTTGCCTTCGACTAGACAGAACAGGCCAGACTGGTTTTAACAGAACAGTCAAAGATGCCACTACCATGACATCTGACCACAAGCTCAGAGATGTTGGTGTGCAAACCGTGTCTGATTCCCTTGCTTCCCCTCTTTCTCACGTGTTTCCTGAAATTAGTTTAAGAGTGGATCCTATTTCAGATGCACTTTCAGATCGCATGTGCCATAGGACCCCTGTGAAAGAGGTGGAATGGGATGCTGAGGGTATGACATGGGAGGTGTATGGTGCAGCTGTGGACCCTGAAGACCTTGGCCTAGCAATTCAAAGGCATCTGGAAATTCAGATCAAAGAGACTGCAGCTGCTGCAGCTGCGGCTGCTCAAACCCAAGACTCCACGGACAATGTCAGCAGCCTGGCACTGCAGCCCAGGCGACGGAAGAAAAGTGAAGGCATTATAAGAACACTGCGCAGTTCAGCGTGTTGCTCTAACCCCAATACTATGGGAGACTGAAGTGATCAGCAAAGGGCCGGAGATTGCCTATTCAGTTTGTGGATGCCTAGGTTATGTAAGGAAAGGTACATGCTTTTCCTGGAAGATGGAAATGTATTGAGAATGGCCCGTGGCATATATATTTGCTAAGCAAATTGTCCTTAAATTATATCTCTAAATATTCCAAAGCCTTGTCTGCTTAGTTGAAGCTATTAAAGCTCCACTATTATTTAGATAGAGCAGTGATGTTCAGAGATACATTGCAAGCTAGCATTGCATAGAGCTACCATTCAAAGTTTACATATAATGGGGTGTTTCTACCTTACTTCACACATGGCCTTGTCCCTGTCTTGACCTCCAACGAAGATATTGGTATTTTGGGCCCTTTTGGCCCAAAATACCAAGATTTTGGTGAGTATTGTCATTTTTTAAAATGCTATTTATAGGTTCAAAATGTCTGGTTGTACTTGTTGGATTTTGTCAAGCAAACAACAGATTACTGAACATTAGCTATGGTGTACATTAAAATGAGCAAACCCCTTTGGACACCCTGAATGGCTCCCTGGAGTATGATCTGAAGGCTAATCTAGTTAGTCTACGCGCTAGCCCTCAAATCGCAATGGATTTAGATATCTTTGTTTTCTGGTCTCACAGATTCATGGTGTTAAACCCTTTGTAGTCAATGATAATCAACCAGTAGCTACTGAATGGCAGACATTTTGCTTTTTTCACAGATTCAGTGTCTATAGAGATATAATTTACAAACAACTATCAATTTACAAAAATCTATGTTTTACTGAATTCAAATCATCTTGATGCAAATGGTGATTGGTCCAGTGGCAGTTTTGCCTGGTGTATTAGAGTGGACTCAAGGCCAAAATCAATCCACAGAGCTAAAGATATGAATGCTCATGAGGTTTGTGGGTGTGTAAAGCTAGGTTCTTATCAGGCCTACTGATGATTAGCAAATATAGACTCAAGGTCAATGTTCCTGTACTTATATAGTATATTATGAGCTAAAACTAAGCCCCGGTACTGGTTCTATGCTCAGGGACGATCTCAGTCAATTCAAAAAGTAAAACATGTACATTTTGATTTTGTTGCCAAAATCTGACGTAAAAAAAACATAATATTTCCACTATTTTCATGTCATGATTTAATAATGAAGAATATTTCTTGGTTGCGTTCTATTTAGAACGTGTAAGACAAAGATAATTATGGCCATTTTCACATCATTTTACATATTATTAAATCTTTTTTGTTATATAATATCGTTAATGTTTAAAATTTGTTCATTATAATCTTAAAATGGTTCATATCACATTCAGTGTAATAGTTTGACTGTTTTTATGTATATCATGATCACGTGCTATATCATAACTATATCTTATACAGAATCAGTCATGATTTTATGAAAGTCAGGGCTTGTATTTAGAGCAATCTCTGTCAATAATGTTGAGATTATATTCATTTAAATAGCATGACACCTATTGTTGGTAAGTAAATGTGTAGCCAGAATCTCTGACCAAATCGACAGTATGTGCTGCACAGACTGCATTTGTTTTTCTTTGCCAAAGTAATCTTTTTTTTGGACCAGAGCATTGTGATTTAACATAATATAGATATCACTCGATCAACACCTTACAGTATGATGAAAACAAGCTTTACATAGGCTTTCTACGGCAAAAACCACATGTGTTTTAATATTGAGAATACTGAATGTCTTGAAAAATGTACGAGCAACAATAAAATGTTTGGTAAACAATGTTTTGTGTCTGTTATTTTAAAACAGTACAGTTAGATTTATTTGCCGTAAGACAGGGGGATTTCTCATTGGCTCACTGGCAATTGCATTTCCCTTTGTTTGTGTAGAAGAGAGAGAACATGTCAGAAGGTCCTGCTAAACTTGGTGAACTGTGTTCCAGTAGATTGCCCTGGTCATTTCCATGGCTCTTTCATTGTAACTTTGACCAATTGGATGAGCAGGCACATTCCCTGTTATTGACTGCCCCTGAGCAGGTGCTCCTTTCGGTTTGGTTTTGTTTTTTCTTGCCGTGCTGTATATCAGAGTTACAACAGGTGAGCAGGGACACATCATAAACAATCGTAATAAAAGTCCATTCAGTCGGAATACAGTCACACGCATATAGTAATTAACATCTCAGCATCTCCTGTCGTAAAATCTGCTCCACCAGAAGAAAAAACCTTTGTAGGTTTCACATGTCCTGTTGCATCATTGTATTCTGGTTCTTATGCCCTCTGCTGGTAACATGAGAAACATTAACTCAAAACTTACTGTAAATCACTACACTGTGTAAAACTTTGGTCCTTTCCTATCTTGTACTCAAGGAAGTTTAGCTTAAGCTCAGAGTCAGAATAATTGTAAAACCTATTATGAAAATAAAGTGGTGTGTTGGGGTTTAATATTGAGCTGAACAGTTACATGCGTATCTGCAAGGTACAAGCTAAGAACAATCACCATTGTGCCCTTGATCAAGGCTAATATTTAAATGACACAGATTAGTCATGATCTTGTTCATTATTTATCAGGGTTTTCCAAGGTATAACTTGGTTTCAGAAATCAACAGAAGGTCACGTGAAGGTCAGCACCTCTCCTCATCCAAACAGCATGGCATGACTGTAAGGAGGCTACTGGCAATCTATTCTGGGTGAGTTGTTTTACACAGTGGCAAGGGACGGGCTGTAGCTGAAAGTGCTGATGGGACTCCCATGATCCCATGGAGCCAGCTTGTTCCGAAAACCCTCGGCTACCTCACCAGAACAATCCAGGATTGGGAGGGGTATTGTCAAAGTGCTTTGTCCCAATGACAGGGGCGTGGAGTGTATAAAGGATGGGCCCTGCACCAGGCATAGTATAAATGGGTAATCTCCAGTGCGCAACACAGTTTACTGTAGATCATGGCAGTAAGAAGCCCATTTTTTCCACTGTTGCTAATACTGCTGTGTCTGGCACTGGACAGAGCCTCCACCCATGCATTCAACCCCAGTCGACTTCAACAGCACAAAGTCCTCCACCTCGGTGAGAAAAAACTGAATTTACACGTATTTCTATGCCTTTCTCTAAGAACCAAATATTAATTTCCTTTCATTCTTTCCTCTCCTGGTACAACACCTTTGATTTCTAATCCTTCCATAAATCCTGTGTACCTTGTGTTTGCTTGTCTACGTGGTACTTTAACTGACATTGACTTAAGTGTTGTTCTGTCCTTAGACTGGCCGAAGGACTGTGGCCTGGCTCATTTCAAACCAAGCACAGTGGAGCGTATCGTGTCAGGCAACGAAGCAAGACCCCACTCCTGGCCGTGGCAGGTCTCCCTGCAGGTAAATTCCTCTTGATATGACACGGAACCTCTCAAGGTGCAACAAAAGACACTTAAGCTGGTTTCTATTTGTATAGGTTCGTCCTAGAGGCAGTAAACATTATATCCATGTGTGTGGAGGAACTCTGATCCATAAGAACTGGGTTCTTACTGCTGCTCACTGCTTCCAGAAGTAAGACAAATCATAAGTTTATCACCAGTAGAGGCAGAACTTGCTTGAATTTATGCAGGGCAACGTTCCTGGTTGTTTTCCCCTGAAAGTCATTAAGTGCTCAAAGTCATAATCAGTCGATCACAGTGTATGCTAAGTTCCTTTCTTTTGTGCTCTTCATTGCCCAGAGGAAAAGCAGAGGATGCTAGTAACTGGCGTATTGTTTTGGGTAAGCATCAACTGAAAAGAGCAGAGTCCGCTGAACGTATTTTCCCAGTGAAGAGGATCTACAGGCATGAGCGCTTTCGTTATCCAGCCCACAGTGAGCTGGACTATGACATCGCATTGGTTAAAGCTGCCACGGACATCCAAACCAGTAACTTCATCCGCTATGCCTGCCTGCCGCGCAAGCAGATCAACCTTAAACCAGGGCACTACTGTTGGGTGACTGGCTGGGGCGACACACGAGGTAAAAACTGCATTATACGCCTTTGACCTTCATGTATTAAAATTAGAACATTTTGTGAAAGTTGGGTCTTGAAATATGATGGCTGGATTATTTATGAAATCATCGGCTCATAGATAAAATGTAAACAGTGTACAGTAACGCCGTACCCCACTGTGGTTTAAATTGTGATTTTACATCCCTGAAGCAAAAACAAATAGTACTTTAATGTTTTGATATGACTGAGTTTACAAAGAGAGGTGATCAACTTATCCAGAATATGGGTTTGGCATCTATTCTTCCTCTGTAAATCTTAGGTGGAAAAGAAAATGTGTCACTTGCTGAGGCGCTGAACCAAGCTCGGCTCCCAGTCATTGACTATAAGACCTGTCGGCAGAAGAAGTTCTGGGGTGACCGTGTGAGGGACTCCATGATTTGTGCTGGCTTCAGAGATACAGAAGGGACCCCAGCCGCATGCCAGGTGAGAAGACAGTTTTATGGGAACATTTATCTAGGTGCCCCTTCTTCAACTCCATTCTTACCTTCTGTGTGGCTTTTCTTCTTGTAGGGTGACTCTGGTGGCCCTCTGCTGTGCAAGGTGGGGCATGACCGCTGGGAGGTCCACGGCATCGTGAGCTTCGGTCCAATCGGATGCACAGTTGAGAATAAGCCCAGTGTCTTCACTCGCACCGGAGCCTACATCCCATGGATAGAGGCCACACGCATCAGGGATTTCTTCTTGCACTAAGCTCCAACCGCAAAGAATTCCTTGTCCACATTTGTTAGCCACAGGAAGAGTCGTTATAGCAAAATATTTAGCGCCGTGTCCCGGGTCTAGGTCCGGCCCATGTACCTGCTCATCCATTTGTGGTCACAGCATCACAACCACCAGCCACCAAGTTAGGGTAGTTTGCACCGGTTTGTGGGTCGGTTCTCCGCTATGCATGTGAGATGGGCTTCGCTGTAGAACATGAACTGGAAAGTTTTAACTGCTTTCAGCTAAATCACACTGTTCTCCACTGTGTTCGACAAGCCAAGAAACATCTGTAAAACAAGTCCTGGCTTTTCAACATTACACTCATCAGTTCAGTTGGCCTTGTTTTTTTTCTGTAAGGACTGGCACATGCATTTGCCCTTTCATTGGCAGTCCAACTTTCAGTTCTTAAGGTGCTTTGACATTCAGCGTCAAGTAGTGATAGAAAATTTCACCTGTTGTGGGAGACCGTCTCCCTTAAGAACATTCTAACTGCAGTGGTTTTCACAGAACAGTGAAGGTAATTTCCACACAGGATGGAAATTTAAGCCGCTACAAGAAATGTATCCATATAATTTCCTTCATTTTAATCTATATGATCATTATTTTGAGGGAGCTTTAATTATTTTATCATTTAATCTATGCATCTAATCGCTCACAATTAGTCAAACTACAGGGAGAGTTTGGGTTACTGGTATAAAACTGCTCAAATAATAGGATGAGTAACCAATGGTTATTCTGGTTGAGAAATATCACTGAACGGATTTTTTTAAATGCTTTCACTCTGAAAAATATGACCATGTGAGCATATCGTAACATACAAGCACATGGACATTCATTCAGGTAATATTATAATTATTATTAATTTGTACTGTTGAAATCAAGGTTGACCTGCTTACAAATAAATCATACTGTATATAAAAATAGTTTTTGCAAACTTTTTAAAATGTCTTAGAATCTGAACAATTAAATATATTGTATATATATATAACTACATGAATACAGGATGTGTACCATTCATGCACAGCACATTCTGTATAACACAACTCCATTATTTTAATATCACTAAAACGCAAATGAAGTCTCAAACAGTGGAAACTTGTATTTTATTTTTTACGGTTTCAGAGCAAGCCAGTTTAGTCTGCACTGACAAAATGCATCAATCCACAATGAGAACAGATAAAACCTCATGATTAAAGGATACAGAGTTCCTGCAACTTACACCAAAAACAGACATGTACCAGCAAATTCACAGCTACATAGTCCACACTAAGTAATCTGGAGGCAGTCTGGCTCTTCCATTTAAATATCACACCTAATGTAACTGAAGAAATCTGTGCACGTGTGGTGGTCCATGGGTTTCATAAAGAAGAAATGGATGCATCTACAAAGGGGGTTCATACAATTAAGAATGGGCTCAGAGTCCAAATAAGCTCATGGTTTGAGCTCTCAGTAATGTGAAGGTGATGTCCCCTTCAGGTGATCCCAGTTGTTATAAAGAGCATACAGGCTTGACATGGCTAAACCAACGAGACCTCCTCTGGCAGCTCCTTTGAGTCCGGCTGTACAAAATAAATACATTTTTATCAATAAATACAAACATTGTTCATTAGATTAAATCAGTGATGGCCATGATATTGTCCCGCTTCCTCACCTGTGGATTTAAAAAGCATCCCTGTTAACGTTCCGGCTACCACTGTGTTGAGGTCATCCTCTGCGCCCCTGGCCTTCTCAATGGCCACACCGAACACACTATACAAAAGAGCTGTTGAGAAACCAACATTTTATTATTATGCACGAGCTTCTACAATTAACTACACAACAGATGTGATATTCTTTTGCAGAAGCTGTTTGAAAACAATGCATTTCTTACCCACAGATCCTAGTGTGTTGGCCCATGATGCGCCTTGTCGTGTGACCATGTTCAAAATTCTGAACATAACAAAGGCCAGTGTTAAAGTAGATAAATTATGGGTAATAAACAATGAATAAACAGTATCGATACACCAAAACAGAAATTAAATTTTAATTTAACAAAAAACAACAATAAAAAAATATTAATTTAAAATTTCAAAAGAGTAGTTGCCTCTGTGTCAAATTTAAGACCAATATTTTCAGTTGCTGAAATTTTCAAAATTGGCTAAAATGCATAAAAATATATTGGAGCAAATTTGTTATAAGCTGCATCACATCAACATAATATTGGTGACTGGTATTCAAAAAGATCCTTTATGAATTATCTATACAAATTTAAATAATTTAAAATCAAAGTTTACAAAGGAACAGACACTTACTGTACATTTCTGGGTTTTGACCATGGCATGTCTCTAGTTTCTGTCAGGCCCATACGGAGACCATTAAGTGTCCCAAAAGCAGTGCCTTCAGAGAAATAAACAACCGTTAAAATGGGCAATGATTAAAGACAAAGTACTGCTCAAATCTTGCAAAGTGACAGGCCTCACCTGTTATACAGCATCCCCCAATGGTGAAGAAGGCCAGCTCAAAGCGACCACGGGTTTTATTTGCCCCGGTTGGCAAAATAAACTCATCAGTGTCCTAAGAAAGCAAGACAAGCACCATAACAATGTCTTCAATGCAATTTTTTTTTATTACAGTAAACTTGTATAAACGAGAACACAATATGTGACCCTGGACCACAAAACCAATCATATAACGCAAGGGTATATTTGTAGCAATAGCCAACAATACAGTGTAAGGGTCAAAATTGTCCATTTTTCTTTTATGCCAAAAATCATTAGGATAATAAGTAAAGATCATGTTCCATGAAAATATTTTGTATATTTCCTATCGTAAATATATCAAAACATAATTTCTGATTAGTAATATGCGTTGCTAAGGACTTAATTTGGACAAGTTTAAATGGCAATTTTCAAAATATTTAGATTTTCAAATAGATGTATCTCGGCCAAATATTGTCCTATCATAAAAAAACATACTATTAAAAAATCCTCAAAACATTTATTGAAAGCTTATTTATTCAGCTTCCATATGATGTATAAATCTCAATTTAAAAAAAAAATTGACCCTTATGACTGGTTTTGTGGTCCCGGGTTACATATATTAACAACAGTATTCATTAAAGCATAGGTCAACTAATAATTGCAGATTTTAATAAAAAGTTAAAATAATATTCTCAGGAAAACAAGGATATTTTTCATACATGTCAGGTATTATAAAAATGTACAATTTATTAATTCCAGTTCGTAGGTGGCCAAAACTACGGTGGCCGAGAGAGCTCAAAGCACTGCAAATAGAAAAAAACACCTGCAAATCAAGAAAACATCATCAATTTGACAACTCAGGTGCTGCAAATGCTCACAGCACAACCGAACAAAGAAACACGCTGCGAATACAATTCTTTATGTGGTTGTGTTGTAAGCGTTTGCAGAGCCTGCTGTCAAACTGATGAAGTTTTTTTTTGATTTGCAGGTGTTTTTTCTATTTGCATGTGTTTTCTGAAGTTGCAGCACCGTACAAAATGTTCTGATCATCTTTTTTGTGTGTTACTATTGCCTTTTGTTCAATGTTTACCATTTAGTTTTTACCATTAATTAGCCAACAATACATTTATATTTTGACAGCTTACACCTTATTTCAGTTCATTAAGCCTCTAAGGCTCTAACATAAGTTTGACTATTCATAAGACAGACTCTCTTTTACCACAGAATTATGTTTTTTAAATGGGCCTGAAATGTAACGTTAGCTGTGGTATTACAGAAACTCACCTGTACAAGGTAACGAGGGTCAACATTGAGGTAGGGCGAGAGAGGGCTCATACCAGTCACTGAAAATGACAGATAACACTCATTATACATTATTAGAAATGAACAGATACTCACAGTAACTCATTTGACAGACTGTTAAAGTAAACAAAGATTAGCCACATAGCACTTACAAGGGACTCCTGCGAGTTCAGTATTTGAATACTCGGGGGTTCCTCCACCGAAAAGGCTCCCGAGTCCACCTTTAAATCCTCCTGATGCCGGCGTGTTATTATCCATGTCTTGCGAGATGATACAGACAAAAATGTCTCGATGTTCAGACTTCTTTCTTACCGACACGCGTCAAATTGTTGGACGTCAGCGACGCCGACACCAAACGATTTTCTTTATCGACGGCGTTGTGTTGTATATCGTCTGTTGAAAATACCACATAGACGCCACTGTGCTGAGTTGTCAAGTGTTGAGGTTTGATAATTAGAGAGAATTCAGTCTCTGACCGAGAGATTCTGTGTCTCTGACCTCCACATGCTGCCCGGCCTACCGTAAAGCGGAAGAACACTGCTGACGTAACACTGCCGTAAAATTACTCGCGGGATTGCTGAAAATTGTGATCAAATCAGTAATACGTGTATTACATTAAGATAAACACATATTTGTTTGTTAAAAGGAAGAATGTGATATCGATATGAAAAGTATGCAATGCCGTTCTGAGGCTATTGCTGTTTGAGAGACGTCAACGGACCTAACAGTTGATTACATGACATTTTGCGACCATCCGTGTTTTGTTGGGAAAGAGAGTTCATCATTTGCAAAATTAGATAACTCAGTTAAAACATTTTTTTTTTAAATCATGTTTTTTTTCATTGTGCAGACCAGTTAATCTCAATCAAACTGCGGCTGGGTTATTTTGATTCGGTAAAAAAAGTAAAATAAAGCTAACATTATAAAACATGATATTTTATAAATAAACTCTTCATGTGCAAACTGAAGTAACATTCATGATAATAGCAAAATAAATTAAAAGTAAGCCAAGGGAAAAAAACGTTATGGTTGTAAAATTAAATAAACATATTGCTGTCATGCTATCAAAAATAAATTATATTGTTAATATGAAGTGAGTTTATACGAAAAAATAAGCCTTGAAAACAACAGAAGGTCAATTACTAAAAACATGAACCTGTAAACTACATTAAACGTCACAGAGACGTTACACAGTAGAGGGCTTTTGAATCATTTGTAATAATAATAAATGAAACAAAAACTAATTATAATACAAGTTCATTAATAATAAATAATGATTTATTTATCCAGTTATTTATATTCTGGTGTTCCTCTTCGTTATTTACAGATGCTTTGGAAGGCCTATGCGATTTTAATTCTATAGATAACTTAAATTGACCATTTATTTAATTTAAATGATTCAGTTTAATATTTAGACTGCATGTTTGATATAGTTGGAGAAGAAAATGTTGTAAGTGTAAAAATAATTCCCTGAATCTGACCCTGGCACCAGTGATGATGCTTTCCCACTAGATGGCAGACAAGGACACATTTCAAAAAGTTTCTGGTGGACTGTTTTGAGCCTTTTTTCGGAAACAGTTGGATCAGTTTTTTCTTCTTCTTTTCAAGTGATTTGTTAGTTTGTGTGGGGAAAGATCTACCTCACACCGAATCGTGTGCCACAATAAAGCATGTCCCGTGATGCATGCTTGAAAGCACAAATGGTTGTTTACCTCCTAGCTCGCATGAGATTTAAGAGGAATTCGCCATGTGGGAGGATGCTGAAGCAGAATTCTATCACCATAGCTATTTTTTTTCTGTCTCTTTCTTCTCCACCCCTTGAGGTGGAGCAATACCGTTTACCATTGTTGTCATTCTGTGAGCTCAGACTTCCTGGCATCCACACTAAATTACCCAGTGCTTTCTGTGGGAGCAGAAATGGCTCACTGTTCCACAACAAAAAGACCATTCACAGTCAGTGGAAGGCCTCCTATAGACAGCCCACAGTGCTGAAGAGAACCAGAGGCAGTCGAAAAGAGACAGGCACCCCGAGGAACATGGCCGCACTGGGAAATAGCTGTGATGTCATAACGGATTCATCTCACAGAATATCTTTTAATCACGCTTATGCTTTATCATCACGCTTTGTTGTCGGGTTTATATTCAGAGTTTTGTGCCAAACCTCAAAAACAACAACATTGAGTACACACAAAAAACTCCACAAGGACCCCAAAGGGGGTGTGTTTCCATGGAGATATGAAAGCTGTGCAGAGCCTCTGTTCCTTAAACTAGTTTAGAGGAGATGAAAGGGGAGGGGGGGGGTTCAAAGGGGTCCTCTGAAATCTTTTAAGATGAAGACTTTAATGCCATTATGCTTGTTTCATAAAGAGTAAACAACAAGCATTGCACACATTGTTGCTTGCTGTTCGAAATTCATTCAAATCTTACATATTTGTGTGTGTACTCATCATTCTTTTTTGTGTCATCAAAACTTTTGTGTACTCACAAAGTTATTTAATGTTTTGAAATAAGTCTTACATGCACATCAAGGCTGCATTCTTTTGATCAAAAACATTCATTTCAAAACAGCATTCAATGTAGAAAACACAAATCTAGGATTACCACGATTCTTTTCTATAAGACCAGAAAATATTTGACCCTTGCCATTTTAACTGTTTTCTGATAACTTAACAACCGGTTCTTAAAAATCTCGTAAGAAACTTGAAGCTTGTCTTTCTTCCACTTGCGCTCAGCACGTCTACACGTCTACAGCAGCACGAGTGGAATTATTAAACCAAGGTTCTGGTTTGGGTTTAAAACATCTAGTCTTCAGAGGGGCAATAGATTCTAAAATATTAGAACACACAGAAGTAAATGAAAACAATAGCTCACCTGCACACAAATCCGAAGGAGAACAGTCATTATACAAATTTGAAAAGGCAGCCTCATACATGGTAAAAAAAATCATTGCTAGTTTGAGATTTCACAATACGACATATGCGAGTAAAATATATATTTTATTAACAGAAACTGAATGTCAATATAGCCTAGGTAAATGTATTATTTTTTATTTCAGAAGTTTCAAGAAGACGACTTTAAAGGGATAGTTCACGCAAAAATGAACATTTTGTCATCATTTACTGCACCCTCATGTCGTTCTTAAACCTGTATGAGTTTCTTTCTTATGCTGAACATAAAATAAGTTATTTTGAAGAATGCTGGTAATTCAATAGTTGATGGTCCCCATTGACTTCCATTTCTTTCCCTACTATGGAAGTCAGTGGGGACCAACAGCTGTTTGGTTCTTCAATATTCTTCAAAATATCTTCTTTTGTGTTCAACATCAGAAACAAACTTATACAGGGTTGGAATGACAGGAGGTAAATAATGACAGAATTTCATTTTTGGGTGAACTATTGCTTTAAAGCCATCACGTTTCTCACAAGCACCACAAGCATGACACATACTGTTGCTGTTTGAGATTCATACAACAGATGTAAAAATAAAATCACCTATTATTGGATGGATTAATGGCTTATGACCTAGTGGCATTTTGAAGTGAGGTTCTCGGCACTTAATCCTAAATGTATTTACACTAAACAGTGTTCTACTTTGTTCTGCTTTCATGTTACGGTCAAATGTAACTGAACAGACTCCTGGAAGATTCACTGTGCTACAAACAAGACTTAAACAGAATCACCTGTTTTAAAGTCTCTGGAAACTTGGAGTCCACACAAACTCAACAGCTATCCCCTAATGTGGATTTGTTTCGTTAAAGCCCAGCTGACACTCGCAACAGATTTACGTAAGCCTTATAATATCCCAGATTCAAAGTAAAATCCAAGAGCCATAGTTGTCCCTTGGCTTAGCTCTTGTCATTTCAAGCTCCCCTTTATTCTCTGGCAGCGCTTTAGGACTTTGGCTTGGCTGTGAATGTTCTCCACTGTGTCCTGCCAAGTTCTGCTGTCCTCTCCTCATCAGTCTGGGCAGCGTCCAGCCTTGTGGAGCCAGAGTGGGGGGCAAGGACTGAGCAAGACCCCGGGCCCCATCCTCTGAGAGCAGACAGGAAGAGCGGGAGGACCCCACAGAACGAGAGGAAGAGGAATGGGGACACCGACGGAAGACAGAGAAGCTCAAGAAGTTCAAACGCACCATGTGTGTGTCTGAAGTACAAGTAAACTCGGCTCCTGTACATCTTTACTTGGAAAACCTATTGGATGTAACCGAAGCGAAAGAGCGCCCTGCTGTGCGACTCCGCTGGGGCGTAACATCTGTTGTGTCATCCTGTTTAATTTGTTCCATCCTTCAATGCACCCCACCATCACTACCTCTTTTATTTCTCAGATCTTTAGCAATGAATAGAAACAATTACACAAGCTAGGTAAACAGCGATGACTTCCTCTCTTACATAAACATTGATGGATGTGTCTGTGGAAACGGTTCTTTAATAGAGCAGAAGGAAGCGTTCCTTGAGATTTGTTCTGTCCGAGCCCTTTGGGAGGACATTCCCCACCCTCTCCATATCCTCATGCTGGACAGGTCTTTGTGGTCATTGTTTAAGCTCTAAGTGTGGTTTGTTTCCTAGAAGACCTACTCTTAGGCCGACACTCCCCTTGCTTCAACAGAACTGATTTCAAACGTTCAAACACAATCATACAAAGCTAAATGGGATGGGTGTGAGTCGGTATGTTGATAAACAATAACTAAATTAATGATAAAAAACTGAATATTTATTACAACATTTGTATATATTAATTTATATATGTAATACAAAAAAATTATATATTAAAAAGATATATATATATATATATGTGACCCTCTCTGCAAAATCCAGGCTAAAGTCTCAAAATCTAATTATGAGAAAACAAGCATTAACGTTTGATTTCTACCATAATTTCACTATCATTTCAAACTTTGACATGACCGTACTCAGTCAATATTAAAGATATAAAAAAAATTACTTTAGCTGGGTTTTCACAGAGATGTGGGGTCACTATATATATATATATGTCCTTCAAAAAAGTGTAGGGGTGTTAACCCCGGCATCCTGGCCAAATTCGCCCACTGGCCTCTGACCATCATGGCCTCTTAATCATCCCCATACACTGATTGGCTTCATCACCCTGTCTCCTCTCCACCAGTAAGCTGGTGTGTGGTGGGCGTTCTGGTGCACTATGGCTGCCGTCGCATCATCCAGGTGGATGCTGCACATTGGTGGTGAACGAGAAGATCCCCCCTTCTATGTAAAGCGCTATATAAATGTAATGAATTATTATTATTAATGTCACACCATTTTTTCTACCGCCACCATATTTAGTAGCATTGCAATTTTTTCTCAATTCATTTTTCTTCAAAGAGTCTTTCGCCTCTTCCTCAAACTGTCTGGGTTTAGCTTGCCATTGGCATCCAATGATATCAGTAGATTGACAAGGAAGGAAGGAAGGAAGGAGGGAGGGAAGCAAAAGGTTCTACTTTCTATTGGTAAGCTGGGACAGAGAGTTCTGAGCTTGTTTGTGGGTATAAAGGTTGTAAAGGTCATTGCAGTCTCTGCGGGGGAAGTCAGAGAGCGAGTCAACGGAGGATACTGTGTCTCTCTCTCTCTCTTTACAGGGACTTACCCAGTTCATCTTTCCTCTTTGGCCCTCAGCTAAAACCATTATCCATTCCACTCATTAAACTTGCTGCTGCATTACACTCCATTACTTTGGATAGTGCCTGTATGTGCATATGTTTTTGATAAGCAGCACTGTAGAGTTAAGGAGGTAGGTGGGGCATCAGAAAATGAACAAGACATGAAATTGAGGTTTTAATTGCAGGTTAGAGATTGAGAGAGGATGGGGGGGGGGGCAATGATTGCCTAACATAGCAGCTAGTAATTTGGGACAGGCAGGAACCATTTAACACAAAGCGCGTGGTGTTTAATGAACAGTTTGCCTTCTGTGGGAGCGAATTAATCACACTCTCTCCTTTTCCATTCATTTGACTTTCTCCCTCTCAGTGCCTGTCCATTTTTTGTTTCATTTTGTATGTGTGCTATAAAAGGATCAGTACACCCTTAAATTAAAATCCTCTCATTAGGTCTACTCACCTTAATGTCGTCCCAAAACGATGCTCCTTTTTCTGGTCCCAATTTACAGTGACCATTGTGCACATTTTAAGCTCCAAAAATGAAAATGTTATTTGCTTTGTAGGCTACATTAAGTCTTCTTTAGATCGCTTTTGTTTGATGAATAGACTAACATTGTATTTTTTTTCTCCAGTGGGTTTTGTGAAATTTCGTGTACAAAAAAGGTCCATTATTGTCTTTGGCAATGGTGTAGGGATGTATGAAGCACCGTTCACAGAAGTCACTTTTCTCTGTGTGGTTAAATTTGAGCGAAATCTGCGTAGGGAACTTTTTGGCCCTTAAGTGATTTTTCATATGGGCAAATTATTTAAAATAATTGTTTTACAAAAAAACAATATTCCTTAATGAGCTGTGCTTTATACATCGCTATCATTGAAGACATTGTTCACTAACCCGTCACTGAGATAAATCCGAGGATCAGTTCGATAAAAGAATCGTTATTTTGAGTTGTGTTGAATAGTTGAATTATAATTTTGAATCGTTATTTTGAATAATTTTTCGATGAACAACATGTCAATCCAGTTCATTGACTTAAATACATTTCAGTCGTTCCTCACACAAAATGTAGGCTGTGGAATATATTGCACTAGTTGTGAACCCCTTTTATGAATGTTAGTCTATTTATTAATTTTTGGAGTTCAATAGCCTTGGCCTCTGTTAACTGTAGTTGGGTGGAAAATAGCAGCATTAACATTCTTAATAAGAATCATTTTCAATGGAACAACATTAAGAGCATATTAATTTAGAATAAAATGGATGTTCATAATATCATACGGCTCATTTTGCATGAACTATTTCAGTTCCAAAACTATCTTTGTTGTCACAGACTGTGACGGTCACAGATCCAGTTCTGTTGCTGTTCTTTTGGATATGACCAGATTTGTTTAATGCAGGCTATGGTTGGCGACTTCGCTATAAACTGAAAAGGAAACAAAAGCTAGTAACTAGGACTCTTGGGTGCAGTGATGAGGTCTTACGGGAACTAAAAGAGTCCGATTAGCTTTATCAGCTAAACACAGACCATTACACACAACAGCAACTCATTAAAACAATGAGCGAACAGTTAGAAAACAGTTTTTAGAAGGTTATTCAGAGTTATCGGTTTCCTTCGCGACTCCAGTTCCTCTCAACACTGAACCACTGACAAACAGAAATTGCTATCTTGACCTCTGTGATTTCTCTGAGGATATTCAATGCTCAAACGAGGAAGTGATGTGAGCCTTACATCTTCTACGCCTGATGTTTGTTACTCAGGCAGTGCTGATGCGCATAGCTGGAAAATATTCCAGTTAGTGGGCGTTATTGGATTGACCTCCAGTTATTTTACAAAAGACAATGTGTGCTCCTTTTGTTTTCTTGCACATTTCAGAGAATCTGAAGAAGTTTCGCTTACATTGGTTTCAATGGACTCTTTGAAAGACAATAACCGGTGTAATCTGCAGTTACTCTTTTCTTGTTGACTCTTCGAACTTTCCAAGATGGTTACGATACAAAAACAAGCACACACAATGGAGAATGTTAAGAAAGAAAGAATCATAAGACTGTGAAATAGAGGTGGGTGTTCGTCCAGCTCAAACAACCGTACCATTTATATAGATTTTACTACTTCAGCTTTTCTTTTTTTCACCCCATAATCATCTTGTCACTTTGGTGTTAAATGCAGCTTTGTTCAGTATGATCAATTAAACAGTACAGAGAAGTTTGGACCCAGATCTTCTTCATTATCTACAGCAGACCTGAATCAGATTAGTAGTGTTCTGGCACATGTAAGCACAAGAGAAAGAGCGACCAAGTTAGTTTCTTTTTTTAAAACTATGATTTTAATATTTCGCTATTGCTTCTCAGTACAGAGTTTAGTCCAGCATGTTTCAGTCAGTAAAACACTCTTTTGCTTAATTTCACACAAATCCTGTTCCAAAGATTCAAAGCAGACAAAAGTCATTATTGACAGGGTTAATTAATAGAAATCAATCATCAAATGTTAGTACAATCGGCAAGAAATGATTAATCAAATTATATAACTAGAAATGGTTAATAGCTTACAATTTACATATGAAGGCACAGAGGCAAAGCAACAATGACAAACCTAACACCCTAGCAAATAATAACCACTTTAAAACTTGCCAAGAGTGAGGCTGGAACCAAATTATATTGTTCATCAAATAAGTTTTTCCATTTTCCATCAACTATGGATTTATATCATCATGGGAAAAATATCTCTCATTTCAATTTTTTGTAATAAGGCATACTGTTCATATCTGAAAATGTGATTTAATGTTATTTCTCGCATACAAAATATGATAGAAAAATACATTATAAAATGTTACAATGGTTATAAACAGGACTGTATATTTTCCAATGCAGGGAGCTGCTTGGGATTGCGAAAAAAAGACAAGAAAAATAAGCTTAAATTGAGAGTTGCAGTTCATTGGCATAAACAGTCACTCACACAATCACCCATAAACACATGCTCACACACATAATGACACAGTCTATAGTAATACTGCATGGAAAGCAAACACTAAACCAAAAAAACAAACAACTCCAGTTTCTAGTCAATCCGACATGATAAGAGATCCTTGTCAAAACTATTTCCATCCATTATATGAATTTGCAGGATTTTTACTTTAGCAATTTCCAGGTTAATACAAAAGAAATGACATGCAACTGCATCACAAGCTCAAACGTCTAAAAAGTATTGCATTTGCTCTGCATTAATACATCCAATATTATTAGAAAAGGAGATGTATCTTCTTAAAATCCAGTTATGATAACCAAATAATGAAAATGCAATTATCATTTGTTAATACTCTTTTAGTTTTGTTGTTCTTCAGCACTGACAAGGTCTGACATTTCAACTGGAAGACCAACTGAAGGATATGTATTCAGTCATTTTAATAAAACTGAAAATCATTTGCATAGGAGGGTATGGAGGAATGTGACACGTCTGCATACAAACATGCTCCTCTAGTACACTTCAACTCTTCAAAAGGAATAAAATGAGCTCTGTACTAATTAACCTCAAACCTTTATAATATTCATCCTGCTGAATGGAATAAATGCATCTTGATATACTGAAATTATGGAAATAGCGAACAGTTGGGGGCTTCAATTCTGTGTAACAGATGTAGTGATGGATCATATTAGAGAGCTTGTACATATACATTATCAACTACAAACAGATTGTGAGCACAAAGGGCTCAATTACCACCTAATGTAGTGTGACAAGGTAAAACTCAATCATTATTGGTAAATACAAATTATAAAATGCACATACAAAATGTAGTTTTTGAGAGTAACGCCTGCGATATTGTTCTGTACACCTCTTGTTTTTATGAATAAAGAGGAATTGAACAGAAATACCTGATATGTTGGCATATAACACATTGATGGACATTCACACTTGTTCATATTTGATGATATTGTGTAAAATAAGGCACTTGTTTTGTTTTTATTAAAAAAAGACACTGTTTTGGTCTCTAAAATTTTGTCGTTTGCTCATCACATTTTGACAATACTGCTTTGTTTTTTTTAATACAAAAAGAAACACATTTGAAAAATAGATATTAATTTCCTCTGCAGCACCCTCGTTTCAAAAAGATATGAATTGATGTTCAGTGTTTGTACACTTGCTCATGTGAATGCCATTTGACAGCTTTCTGAAGAAAACGCTGGTAGGCAAGCATGGCTTTTACATCCCTTATGGACATTTGGACCTTTAAATCAGTTTTAAAATAAACTGCTGGGATTTATCAAACTCTTCAGGATGGTATGAGAACTGCAGTGCACAAATTAAAGAGTTATATATTATGCTTATTTATTAAGAAACCAATAAAGATGTGTTTATTTAGTGTGTGCATGTGAAAGGCTAACAGTAGGGTTTTAGGTGTCGCCCAGACAGCGTTATTGCTTTATGACACTTCCGTGCAGGCTGGGAAGCCCAGGTCACCTGACCAAGGAGGTCCTCAGTTTGAGAAGGGGAGTGAGTCTGTTCTGCGGGTGGTGGCGTGGGGCCATCATGGCTTCTCGGCTGTGTTAAGCGAATTAAAGCTGCTTCTGGGCTCACCAGCAGGCCGCCAAAACATAGAAGCGAAGGACGAGAGCCAGAGAACTGGTCAGCAGGCAGGCAATGGTCAGGTCATCATTGGGTGAAGAGTTCAGAGGGTCATTGGTTAGTTGCCAGTGGCGGCTGGGTTGTTAGAGAAAAAAAAATGGACAGACAGAGGGGAAACGAAAAAAAAGAAAAGGACATAAAAAGGACACAAAAGAAAAAAAGATAGAGAAGGAGATTAGTTTCAGCTAGTGACGGTTGGATGACAATATGACATTACTAATTACAGCTACTGTAAGAGAAAACTGCTCAACGTCTACGTTAACACAGCACAATCATGAAGACCTCATGATTTCACTCCAGAACCCATCTCCCAGGTGAAAATGGTTAAAGAAGCAGAGGCAAATCAATTATAGAGTCATTACGATTTAAACTAACAGCACTTAATAGTTAGTAGCAGTCAATAGAGTTTGGGTATTTGGAAAAACCGACAGCAAGATGAAAAAGGGCATCAATCCTGTATTAAATGATGCTAACGATCCTCTGACTGCTATTAAGCATTAGAGTGCTGCTTCAATACAAAGCCACAAAGCTGCTAGTGATAATGATATGGATTCATGAGTAGTTACAGAGATGTGACGAGAGAAGTCAAATCAGAGAGTGACAGGCTAATCAAAAGATTTCTAGACAGAACAAAACGTTTGCTGGTTTTTTAACTCAACTTTTATTGCCTTTAAAATTTGACTATTTACAAAAAATACACGCTAATCCAACAGAATGGTACTAAAGCATATCGGCTGAGATTTAGGGCTACAACAACACAAGAAAACAATTAGAAAGACAAATCTACTTGTTTCGCAAACCTATAAGTTATAAGACAGCGTAGCAAGACTGTCATAGGTATGACATCCTAAAAACAAAATGTACCCCTTATGAAAAAAAAATAACATGGCATTGTTCTCTAATGTTTACTAGTATAAATTCCCTATTCATTTACAAATACAATAGAATTTCATAAATGTTCTTGCTTTATAGTTAAACATATTGCTTTCATAAACACACACAATAACTATGTTCTTTTCCATACATTTGACAAAAAAATTAAAAGAAGCTTACTGCAAAACAACAAACAAGAAACAAACAAACCAAAAATGGAATATTTCTTCAGTTCATCTGTTATTCTTGTGCTAACAGGCGTGTGACGTCCTGCTTTGATAAACATCCTAACATCTCATGAGGTTTTGCCGTTTCACTTTGCTCTGTCTGAGAATCGCAGACTAGGAGCTGGTGATTTAAAATCTTCAGTGCAAAATACTTGTGCCATATTTTTATGATGAGGAATTTCTTGAATGGGGAGTTTAAGGGACCATAAGCACTCTGAAACACCATTATAAAGCTCGGATTATTCACCGAGCATAAGAAACTATTTTTAAAAGGCAGTGCATATGATGACTTACACTCTCAAACAAGTCCTAACCTTCATAACCGTCTAGCCTATCTTGTGTGACACTGTCCAAGCCAGGTGCCTGGAATATTTCTTCTTCCCTGCTCAGGCAATCTTTCACAAATTCTCAGAGATCTTTCTGAGGCTGTGGGCAGTAAGCCAGACAAGATAGTTTGGACTTTTTGTGCAATTTCACAATTGTTATGCATTAAACTGGTCAGTTGTATTGGTCTATTAAATTATGACATGTTAAAGTCTTATGGGTGTGAAATTCACTTATATTGATCAGTAGATTCTCACGTTTACAGTTTTTTCAGGAGTCATAGATATTATATTTACAGTTTTGGCACATCCACGTATTTATAATAGGAGTATAAATCAGTTTCATTACAGCTGTCTTTAGAAGCTGGTGCTGTAATTCCCTTAGATCCAGTTTATTTCCATTTAAGGCATTGGAAAGGTTTCGACATGAATATGCTCAATGACCCTGGCCGAAAATGATTAATTTTAAACTAATCGACAACTGATCTATACATAAAAACTGCAGTAAAAAGGTATAAATAAAAAATGTAATATCAGAAAAGATTCCAAACAGTACAAGCACTCAAGATTATGAACAAAAAATCGGAATTTGCAGAAGTCAAAGTATCTTCTGTAATGAGATGCAGCTTATAACAGGCCTGAAATAATATACAGTATTGAATTTGATTAATTCATATGACTAAGTACACATCTGTATCATAAATTGGGGAAAACCAGCATTGCACCAACTTCTAAACTGTATGCATGCTGGTCTGGCCGGGCTGAACCATAAATAAGATTATTTGTTTTATCAGATGAGACTTTAAAAATATATAGAGTAAAATAGAGTTCCATTATTCATAGTAAAAACTAAAAACTGTTTCTATGAAAGCTGCCTAAACAGAATGGGAAAGTAGATTTAAATGGGACACTAATGCATTTAAGCGACATAAAATGATCTGAAAATACACTAAAACTGAGAAAAGGATATCAAAGGAATGACAAATGAAGGAATAAACAGAAGCAAACAAACAGGTGAGCTCCATCACCCTTCATTGACTATGAGCCTGAAGGCCATCACAACGTCATCAGTGTAATGGAGCACAGTGGACAGCCAATTTTACTCCAAAGTGGATCTAACACTATCTGTTTCTCATCTACATTCGTCCACTAAGCTTCAGGTCATGTTTGTCTCAATATACAACACATGTAAGTGCTGAAGTCTGTTCCAAAACCTGGTGAGCTTCCTACAGAGGCAGTATTTTATAGGCACGTTTCCAAAGTGAAGGCTCGTTTTACCTCATTTTAGCCTAAGGCAGCATATATGCATCCTTCAAAGAAAAGGATATCTCAAATTGCATTGTGGCATTCATGTCTTAACCGACAAATATTGATAAAAAACATATCGGGTGTATGTAAAAAGTACAAAAGTAACCTCAAACTTGAAATCAAGTCGCGTCTCCTGTTCGGAATGCCATTTATGTTATGTGTTTGTACATTAACAAGGTTCCATGTCAGTCAGGATGTTAGAAGGCAGCTCACTAGATTTTGGAACAGAGCTTAACTCTCAGAATTTAGAATGTTGTCATAAGTCATCACAGGATGTTGTAACCTCTTGTAAATCAGTTAGAATTTTCTAGTAACCTTTGCTTCAGTGACCCCAAGAACATGCTCTAAATATAATAAAAGTATGCTGATAACACCTAGAGTTTCAATGCATTTCTAGGTTGGCAGGTTTAGGGAGTAAACAAACCTTGCACAGTATGACTGGCATGTACTATACCTGATAACAGCAACACGGAAATCTCAAATTATGTTTTTTGTTTGGCAGGTTAGAAGTGACTTAAAACATTTCCTCTGTTTGTATCGAGTGAGATGCAATGAAAAAGACAGTGTAATCAGCATACTGAAGACGCGCGCGCACACACACACACACACACACACACACACACACACACACACACACACACACACACACACACACACACACACACAGAGCACAGTTTGAACACTGGAGCTAAACTAACCTCGTTCTGCGGTCACTACCCTTTGGTAAGGATGGACGCGCATATCCTGCCTTCGTACTTTAGTAGTCACTGCACCTGCTCAGAGCGCAACATTGCCAACAAAACAAGAATTAACAGATTATTCATCAAAATACATTAAAACTACATTTCACACAACATTGTTTCACTAACAAGGCTTATAAGACCAAATGACAAGGCACAAGGGACCTTTTCTCCAGGGCCTCGTTATAGTGAAATCACATCATATGTTGTTGCCCTTTCTCAATTTCCCAGTAAATCTGTCGCATTTCCATAAAAACACAAATGGTGCTTTTTTAACGCTTTTGACTCATTTATACAATGACTACAGAGCCCTTGTTTTCTTCTCAACACACAAGATACTTCAGATAATATGAATCCACTAAAGGCTATTTTAGGGAGAATGTTTTTCACAAGCATATTATATTAGCATTAATACTGATCACTCTCTAAATATCTAAGATACAGTTGCAGGAAAGTCATACAAAAATGACAAGCTAAACAAATTTAGATTACTTTTCAAACAGGAATGTAATAAGGCTTAATTATCCGTATTTATCAGAAAATATCCATTTTTAATCTATGCATAAGTCAACAAAACAGTTAAGACCAGTGTAAACAGTAGTAGAGTAGTAATGATCTTTAGTCTTTTGTTTCTCATAAAAATCAGTTTCTTCGTTTGCTCTTTTGTTCCAAGGCAGCTGTAAAGCAAAGCATTTTTAACACTCGTATGGGCGGAAGACTGTGTTAAACCCCTGAGCATTACTAGCCTTTTGTCGGGAAAGCCATACCTACAAGGACAAGACAGAATGCTGGAGTTAGTCTCCTGGATCGCCATGCAAAAGTGTACTGAAAAACAAGGACGGGCGATATATATATATATATAACAAAATAAAACATGCAATGTAATATAAAAATATGTATATATTATAAAAATATATATATAATTTTAAATAAATATATTTATATAATATAAAAAATAGAACACGCACACATTTTAAATATAAAATTTTATATAATATAAAATATAAAAATAAAGGAATATATTAATGCTAATTCAAATGCATTATTATTATTATTTTTTTTATTAACAAATAATATTATTAATTAACGAGTGTCTTTGGCACAGAAATAAATCATGTATTAACATAGAATCCAACTCTTTTGCTGTGTAAATAAGTCAGAATGCATGAAATAATATTATTAATTAAATAAAATCTATCATACCAGGTCTATCATACCTCCCAGCTCAAACACCAAATTGTGTTAAAGGGTTACTCCACCCCAAAATTAAAATGTTGTCATTAATCACTTGCCCTCATGTTGTTCCAAACCCGTGAAAGATTTGTTCGTCTTCAGAACACAATTTAAGATATTTTGGCGACTAATTGTTGAATAAAGTCGTTATTTTGGGGTTTTTGCATACAAAAAGTATTCTCGTCGCTTCATAACGTTACGATTGAACCACTGATGGCAGATGGAGTATCCTGGCGATGCTTTTCATACTTTTCTGGGCCTTAACAGTGCAATTTACTTGGCAGTCAATGGGACAGTCACAAGCCTCCCGGTTTTCATCCAAAATATCTTAAATTGTGTTCCGAAGACGAACAAAGCTTTTATGGTTTGGAATGGCATGGGGGTAAGTGATTATGGTGGAGTAACCCTTGAAATGCATAATCTGTAAAAAAAAAAACTTTAAAGACAAACAAATAATCAAATATCTTACCTAAAACACCACTTGTGTCAAAAGGATATTCAAGAATGGAGGTTGCAGGGGCGAGGGTGTAGGGGTACTCGTAGGGTGCATAGATGAAGCCTGACTCGGGGTTCTGGGATACGAGGGTCGCGGTGTGGTGGGGCATGCCCGTGGGCATGAGGGCAGAGTTCTGGATCTGCCGGATGAGGGGCATGAGGGTGGGTGCGTTGGGTGCAGGGTTACGCAGTGCAGTAGGTTGCATCATCTGGGAATGGCCGGTAAAAATGCGGGGTGCTTGTGCTGTGGCGGCCAGGGAAAAGGCTAAGGCTGCTAAACAGAAGAAGATGCACAAGAGCAAATACACAAATATATGAGGGGAAAAGAAATCGAGGGACTAATCAATCTACCTTGACTTATGTTTCAAAGAGTAAACTAACTATGCAAATATGTTCACACAAAAATAAATTAGAAATGTGCATATTAACTCCAAATCCACATGGACAGTGCTTGCATGGCAATGGCAAAGTTTAGGTTTCTATTTTAGTCTATTATATCCAATATTCAAGCTTCCTTTTATAAAAGCTCACATAGACCCAAAATAGACAGCATTCCTAAAACTGAAATTATCTACAAAAAGACTGAGTGCAAGATGTGTTAAGTGGCTTTGGTTGAATTAAAGAAATTAAATCATCTTTTACTCATGCCACTCCAAACCTTTATAAGTTTCTTTCTTATATTGAATACAAAAGAAGATATTTTGAAGAACCAAACAGTTGTTGGTCCCCATTGACTTCCATAGTAGGGAAAAAAATATTATGGAAGTCAATGGGGACCAACAACTGTTTGATTACCAGCATTCTTCAAAATATCTTCTCTTGTGTTCAACATAAGAAAGAAACTTATACAGGTTAGGAATGACACAAAGGTGAGTGAATAATGACAACATTTTCATTTTTGGGTGAACTATTCCTTTAACTGAAGAAAGCTGGTTTATAACCAATTTGGTTTAACAAGACTGGTTTATAATAAACTCTCTAACCAGAATGTTTGAAGAATATCAATATATCATGGCAATTTCTTGCAAGCGATGTCAAGATAAAGCTTAAAATCCCAAAAGAGATGAGTTGTGTTTAAAAGCCAGATAAAACTTTGAAAAGAAATGAGTTTTATATAGAGAGATATTTGAGGGGAAGAGAAACTGCACAAACGCAGGTTGATGTTTGTTAATGTCATTCTTACATGACTTGATATTGGCGTCTCTGTAAGTGCCGTTGAGAATGGCCAGCTCCATCAGCTGCATCTTTTTCAAGCTGTCTTCCCCTTCGGCCTGCACACACACAGAAAGAAAGCTGTTAGGAACAATTGAACACTTATTAGCTTACTTAAAAAGATCAACTGAAATTTTTGTCTGCTAAAATGTTTGAGAAGGCAGTGCAGGGGTGCGGGGAAGCTAATGTTTCACACTTGCTAACAGCTAGCCGATGATTTACCCTGCCACTGTTAAAACAAGCCAGGCCCAAGGAGCAGGAGGTTAAAGAAACAGATCTTATTACTCTCAACAGCGGGTGCTGGAATCAGCGCCTCGCAACATTCTCCATCAGCTCATCCTACAAGCTGTTTCCCCTTATACAGTTCACTTCCTCTGAAGTGGACACTGTTTAGTCAGTTTATGATGACGTGGTCCATATGAACCCATGGTTCTCAACCAGGGGGCCAGGATCCATTAGAGGTCTTCAGCAAATTTCGAAGCGGTCAACAGCTCTACACTTCTCTCCGAAAACATTCGAGCTCCCAAAGGTGTGTTGTGGGCGGAGCTTAAGAGTCATGAGCGTGCGCAGCTTTTGTGTAGCGATCGTCTGCAAGTTGTGACATCGACATAAATAAAACAGGGAGGGACTAAAACTTTATTAACTTCAATTAACTATGGCTAACGAATTACCAAATGAAGCACGTTGACGGCAATGCTCTTGCTGATTTGTGTGTGCGTGTTCTTCCTAGAGAAGTGCCCATACAAGGAATGTCACCCTTTATGATGTCATACAGGGCCATACTCGAAAAAACTTTACGAAACGTATATGAACCCTGAACGAGTGTCTTCTGGCACAGAAATAATTCTTCATACGTCATGTTTAACATGAGAATCCAACTCTTTTGCTGTGTAAATAAGTCAGAATGCATGAAATAGTATTAGAATATTTCCACAGACTTGAAAAACCTGGAAATATGAGGTAGCCTCATTTTTAAAAAGGTGGATTTTTATAGACCTGGAAAGGCCATATAAATATATCAAATTATATATTTTTTAAATATAAATACATAAAATAAACTTTTAAAAATTAATTTAAATTTTTCTAGTTAAGCCAAGCAAGCTCTTAAAAAAATTATTGGGTAGTAATTGAGATTTAATTATTAATTCTTAACCAGTTAAATCAAACAACTGGGTAAGTTATGAGGCCTTTGAATATTGTAGACAACACGATGCTTTAGAGTCAAAAAGTTCAAACAAACACTGATCTAAACCATTGTATATCTCCTAGTGATTTATCTGCGGATGTAACAGCCGTAAATGCACTGGGCTAACAGCGACAGTGTACAAATGTAAGCCCAAAAGAGAGAAAAGATCAGCAACTAAGTTTGGACTTTCGTCAAGCTCCCAGACAGTTCAGAGCAGGTCAGGGAGGGGCACGGCAGACAGTCCACCGGATAATATGAACTATGTCAGCAAGCAGAGAAGCGAAAGAAAAGCGGGGCTTTCAAACGGGGATCAGTGTGTGTGTACACCACCCTTCTCTCTGCCAGCCAAACGACTGAAGCTAGTGAATATCAGACACTAGATCACACTATGTGTTAGGAAAATATATTTAAACATTTATAATAATTCTAAACTTTTAATGAAGGAGTACTTGAATTTGAAAAATGTGAATTATTCTAGTAAATTCCACATCTTTCCCATCAGCTTTTAGAAGGAGAATTGGTGGGGGAAAGTAGTAGAAAACCTGTATGTGCTGTATGTAAATTATATTTTCATAAACTGGCATTACACGATGAATGGTTTCGAAAAGAAGTTAATTGAAAAAAATACATATGCTAGATGCCAAAGCTTTAGTTTAGTCACCATTCAATTTTGTAAAGAAACAATGTTAGACCAGAAAGACTACATATTCTATTCTCTGAGGGGAAAATATGTCTTTTTGGGAATTGAGCTGGAAAACAAACACTACAAGAATGTTTTTTCTACACTTTATTATTTTATAAAATAATAATGGTTAAAGAAGTCTTCAGTGGCATCGGTGCATGACATTGACTAGAACAAATCTGAGTTAAAAAAATAAATAAAACATTTTCTTGAGACACCATTCGATTACAAAAAGTTATTTCTCAGAGTTTTGAACAAACAATGAGAAGAAAAAAGCGGAATACTCTTCCCCTGGATGGTCTGATGAAGACAAACACAACCGCAGTGGGTTTACCTTCAAGACGAGAGCTTCCTGGAGTAAACAGCGCTAAACTTTCTAAAGAGCTCATTCAGGATTCCATTGCGGAGAAAGGGCACAACTGTCAATCAAGGATCAGTGCATCCCCAAGAGTGTTTCCATGGTAGCGCCACAGGGAGTCCAGAAGCCCTCTCTCTTTGACAGACGAGAAGGGATTACGATCCACAACTACACACATTTCCTGAATTCCACTCGTACTAACTCTATTATGCTTTCTACGGTAAATAGCTGTTTTTCACAATAAGAAATGCCACAAAATCAAGAAAGTATTTTTTCTTTATTGCACACAAGGCACAAAACGGCATTCGCGATAGTGTCATTTTTGTCTATATATATACACACATTACAGTATTTATGAATATTTTAAATGAGCTTTTATTTTATATTTTCATTTTAATTAAGTAACTTTATATGGTTATATAATTTGTATTTTGTGTATTTTTCTATATTTAATCATTTCTTTCAATTTTAGTACTTTAACTTAAACTTATTTACGGTAGTAGGCAACATTTCTACTTTTTTGAAGTTATCGTTTTTTCATTCAATATTTATATTCCATTTCAGCTTCATTTTAATTACTGTTTTAGTAGCAGTTTTAGTTTGTTAACAATAACAACACTGATTCACAACCCATTTTATATCTGTAATCATGTCACATATTTCGGAACGAAATGGAACAATAAATAAGAAAATGTCTAATATATAATCCAGCCCTACATTTTTTATTCTTGTTGAACACCAGTAAAAAGTGTGTAACTCATTTTACTGGTGTTCAACAAGAATAATAAAAAAAAAAAAGTGTAGGGCTGGACTATATTTGATCCAACAGTGATTGACTGAATTATGTCTCTACATCAGGGTTCCTCAATAGGCAGCCTCAAAAATATTTGGCTAGCGTTAATTTCAAATAATGTGGCATGAAAATTCAAACGCAGCATCATGAAGCGACATTAACTTACTTCGTGTCTACACTGGACACAAGCGGCACAACAAAATACAATATAAATTGTTATAATCAGTGATGCGGTCTACACTGGATGCGGCGCAGCGCTGCGCGACAAATCCCGACAGTACACTGCTGCCACGTTCTATTTATAACACACTGACACAAAGTTCAAATGATTTGCAATGCTTTGTCTCATCCAGTGTAGATAATATGTGACAGCAAAAACAGGGCGACACACATGCCAGTTCCTAGCCCGTGAGTGTGCAGTGCACCACCAGTGAGTGAGTGAGTGAGTGAGTGAGCAGAGTGAGTGAGTGAGTGAGTGAGTGAGTGAGTGAGTGAGTGAGTGAGTGAGTGAGTGAGTGAGTGAGTGAGTGAGTGAGTGAGTGAGTGAGTGAGTGAGTGAGTGAGTGAGTGAGTGAGTGAGTGAGTGAGTGAGTGAGTGAGTGAGTGAGTGAGTGAGTGAGTGAGTGAGTGAGTGAGTGAGTGAGTGAGTGAGTGAGTGAGTGAGTGAGTGAGTGAGTGAGTGAGTGAGTGAGTGAGTGAGTGAGTGAGTGAGTGAGTGAGTGAGTGAGTGAGTGAGTGAGTGAGTGAGTGAGTGAGTGAGTGAGTGAGTGAGTGAGTGAGTGAGTGAGAGTGAGTGAGTGAGTGAGTGAGTGAGTGAGTGAGTGAGTGAGTGAGTGAGTGAGTGAGTGAGTGAGTGAGTGAGTGAGTGAGTGAGTGAGTGAGTGAGTGAGTGAGTGAGTGAGTGAGTGAGTGAGTGAGTGAGTGAGTGAGTGAGTGAGTGAGTGAGTGAGTGAGTGAGTGAGTGAGTGAGTGAGTGAGTGAGTGAGTGAGTGATGAGTGAGTGAGTGAGTGAGTGAGTGAGTGAGTGAGTGAGTGAGTGAGTGAGTGAGTGAGTGAGTGAGTGAGTGAGTGAGTGAGTGAGTGAGTGAGTGAGTGAGTGAGTGAGTGAGAACATCTTTGTTATGGATGTTGGTTCGCAGTGAGTTCACGGTTTTAACGTAAGTTTCTGATCTGAGCAAGAATATCTATTGTTGCTTTCACTGTGGCTATAAAACGCATGCTAAATAATATTCAAACTCACATTAGACACTTTTAACATTGAATAAAGCACATAATCATTACCTGAGATGATCACGGTCATATTTAGTATGTTGTTCCTGCCGCGACGTCGCAGAAAATAAAAAAACATTTCTAAAATAGAATTCTGTGTAGCTTATTGTCACGTGTGGCAGTCGCGGGTGGTTAGGACAAAAATTACATGGAAAATATACTTTATCGCGTTGCGTCACGTCTGGTTAGGACACACGGTGTTACAGTTTGACCCCCCAAAAAAAAAAAAATCTAAGTGTAAAAATATGAATGCTGACAGATCTAATAATTGAATCTGCAAAGTGGAGAGAAGAGATCCAGTCTGGCAAGGAGCAGGAACAGTTGATTTGCATGACAGACATGGAAAATCCAGATTTTTTGTTAGTTCATTTGTTTTTAATATTCAACAGACAAAGTTCTTCTGTATCTAAATGCAAAAATTGTCATAATTGTTTGAATAAAACAGACTGGGGTCAAATCTGGATATAATTATCTTTCAACCATCTTGTGACTATTTTAACAAAAGCAACAATAATATAATAATTTTAATTATTGTCAGTGGCCCTTGGCTTGGTATTGTTGGCAGAATTCGGCCCTCTGTGAAAACTAATTGATGAACCCTGCTATACATGATGGATTAAAAATAAAAAAAAAAAGAAACAGGGCTTTGTAATGTCAGGTGAAAAAGCAAAATGAGGACAAGGAAACTGTATATAAAAAAAATCTAATTTTGGTTTCAATCCTTTTCTAGGTTTAAATATTACATTTTAGTTTAAAATCCTAAAAACCCTAAAAAAAGTGAATTGTTCTTCTTGACATTTTAATGTTTTCTGCTTAGACTTGATAACTCTGATGTAAGAATATTGCTATATTTCTATGTCTAGCTTCATAGCTATATTACTTCATAGCTATGTTAAAAACATTGTGGAAAACACTACAGAAAAATAATATTTATCTCAATTCTCACTAGGCTTCTAATGGCACTTCCTTCTAACCTGCGGTCACTTCCTTTAGACCCAAAGGTTAATTGGCATTCAGCTCTGTGTCCCAGAGCAATGCCGAGACTTCCGTTGGTTCCCTGTGGGATTCTTTCGAGTCTTGACCCTTCAGTCCTGTGCTCCTCATTAATTTATAAGCAAAGTAATTAAGCCTATTAAAAACTGCCCACGGTGCTCACTTTTGCACATCTGGAGTCATGTGTGCTCAATGGCTCCAAGCTTATTCTCATGGAGGAAAGCAACCCTGTTCTCTGCCTCCTGCTCACATCTATCTGTCGGAGAATGCAGAGCGACTAGCGGGGAAACAGAAGACCTGCTGAGCGCAGCTTTTTCAATTAAGCGTGTTCTCCTTAGAGTAAATACATTTATCAGTGCCTAAGCAACATTTCCATGAGTCATGTTTGTTGAGGTGAATCGATGTGATTTTGCCACTCGACACATTTAAAAAAGAAATCTAGTCTCAAAAACTACACCTAGAGGACAAAGAGAAACAAATCACTCACCGCAGGGACTAGGAGTTTCTTGACCTCCTCAATGGCTCTCTTGAGTTTGATCTCAGCACGGTTCTGAGAGTCTTCCACAGTGATGAGGACATGCAGGTCTTCGCTCAGGTGTTCCCAGTTGGGCTTTCCTCTGTTTTGCTCTTCCTGTTCACAGAAAACAGAAGAGCTGTTTGAGAACCAGGGCTGTGCACCAACTCAATTCCTGAATTTGAATTGAGACATCAAAGATTATGCAGAATTACAATTTGAATAGTTTACTTTGAAGAAAGTAAAATTAAATGAAATTTATTTTGAAAGAAAGAAAGACGATAGACAGACCGACAGATCGATAGATATCTCGCATGCGATATTTAATGCACATCTTGTCAGTAAATCCGGGCCTGTAATCAGCGGTAATTTCCATCACGTGCGTGATTTCACATGGAGCAGCATTTACTACACAAAGCCATTACAAATACCACATGCGATTATATCGTGAGACAGACAGACAGATGTCAATTTAGTTTATCAAATTCATACATTTTGGTTTCAAACTCATGAATTGCAAGAGAGGCAATTCTTTAATTCTGAATTTCGCAGAAACTAATTTCAGGTATATTTGGCCATTACAATTAAGTTGACAGCTAGTTAGTGCAACCCCTAATGTACTATAAATAAAAACCCAGAGTTGTTTTTGAGTCTATACAGGATTTTAAAATGACAAAAAGGCTAAAAATAAAGAGACGGACAGTCAGAGAGGAGACAGGAAATGACAGAGAGAGAGAGGGATGGGTGGGATTGGGAAATGACTGTAACTTGGGTCGCCCGCATAAGCGCCACTGGAAGACGTGTCAAATCACGTGCACAACCCGCCAGGCCACATTTCCAACAAGACATTTCTCAAAAGTATTTTCCAGGGACATTTATAAGACTTTGGATCGACTTAGCGTTCAGACCACGTCCTGCGACTACACGGCACCCCAGTTTCCATGGAAACTTTTCTAGACTCTTATTTGCAGCTACACATGGACCCAAACCTAAAACACCAACAGACACATAGCAACAGTTAGCCTGGAAACAAGTGACTGTCAGTTTATCTCAGGGTTCAGACCGCCAACAGCAGTGACGAGCCGGTTGCCATAGAAATGGGGCGTTCGGGCCCAAGCATTGAGTCTTATTGAATGCATTGTCTCCAGCTGGGTTTTTCATCACAGCAGGGCTTATGTTTACGATGCAGAGCTCAGCCCTACAGAACAATCAATTACTGTGAACTCGCTCGCCGCCTTCTGAGGTTCCCGCTTCAAGCAATCACAGACTTCGCTTGGCCTCAAGGGTAAACTTTGAATGAGAGAAACAAAGACATAGACGTCCTGGCCACATCCTTGACCGCGGGACGCCAGTCTCAGGTCACAGTTGGTGGCATTGTATTTGCTAATACGTGGCTGCCACCTCCTCAGAATAGAGTAATTAGATGATCAAATATGTGCATCCGATAAGGCTGCAGTCTTGCGCACAGCTGGTTATGTGCTAATAATAACTGTGATTTTGACTCTGAAACAGTCTAAGCAGCAGCACAATGCATAAAGGTCTTTGTCTGGCCTACTTTGGGGGGCAGGCAATTTTGTGCTCAACACAGCAAAGTGTGAAAAAGTTGCTTGAATGATGTATTTAACTACAACAGCTATAGATCAACAATGAACGTAAAAGGCCAGTCCAACAAAAGCTATAAATTACAAAAAAGTGCATGATTTTAAGCAAGCTGTCTTAGGATATGTGCATTTATTTGTACACAAATGTCCTCAAAACTCAGAATCTATATTTCACTTCCAACCGTCAAATGCATGAACCTTTTGCTGTGATATTATAAACACTGCAGCTTGCTATAGGAATAACTGACGTAAAAAACAGTAATGTCATCATTTACTCAACCTCATGGGTTTCGAAATCATATAGTCTTCCGAGTTATTAATAGGAGGACATATAAGTTGTTCTTTTCTATGCAATGAAAGTAAAAGGTGACCATGAGATTTTCAGTGAATAACTTCAACTTCACTTGAAGAACATGAGTGTCATGTTTCTCACATAAAGTTATCAAGTGGCTTGAAACATAGCATACAAGTCATATGCAATAATTAAATAAATTGTATGTTGCTTTTTTGCTTGCTTTGTAGCCTGACAGTGTGTGGTCCCTATCCACTTTCATTGTACAGAAAAGAACAGCTAGGACATTCTGCTAAGTTTTTCTTTTTGTGTTCCACAGACAAATAAAAAATAGTTGTATAGCTTTGGAATGACATGAAGGAGAGTACAAAAACTCAAATGTAATGTTATGGAATAGCTAACCTTTTAATTCTAATAGCAAACACCATTCACAGACCAGAAACCTAACCCTATTGTGTGTTTATTCAAGGAAATGTGACAGTAAATTCAATTTAGGCAAAGAGAACGGATGCAGATGGCATCTCCATTTGACGCCAGTCTTGTTTGCCCCTGGCTGTAACTTTTCTTATTTCTCTCTGTTCCTTGATTGCCATAATTTTTCACAGGATTTATGCACAAGTTTCGCGCTGCTGTCACAGTAGTTTCAGTGTTACAGAAATGAAGTTTGCAGAACACTACAGGGCTTGATGGTTTCACAATCTAACGTTCATTTTTCGCACAGTGTTCAAAAGCACTCTTCACAGATTTAATTTTGACATGCTATTATGACAGGAGCATTTTGAAAAGCATAAGCCTAGTGGCTGCTGTCAGAAAACAATTATGTCAAACTTGAGAAAACAGCTGAGGTTTAAACTTTCGATTTCAACTGTCTGTTCTGAGCTTCCTAGATGTGCACTGTGCAACACCTCGCCTGTCGAAGAATGCTGAGCCACCAGTCTGTTTTTCTGTCTTGACCAAGGAAACAGCATTTATAAGCATCTCTGGTGTGATAGACATAGGTTGTGCAATACAGTGAGAGAATAGCACTTTGCCTGAGGCATCTTGGTTCATTGTGTTCCATTAATTCCCCATCAATCTGAATCTCATCAACGCCTCTAACCCAATATTTTACCGTATATGCTCTTAATGTTTCATTTGCACGCTTGTGTAGGCAGTGGAAGTTGTGCTGTGAGGAATAAACACAGATGGCGAATCCTCAAAAGTCTTAAACTGATAAAACAATTGATTTCTATTATGCAAAAAGGAGACAGTTGTCTCCTGATGTGTCTGTGGAAACAGGCCTGAACTCAAGACAGTAGATCATAGTTGCTAATGTCTATATAACACATTAAAAGCTAATAGTCTGACATCAAATATCGTTATTGTGAGGCATAGATGTCATTAAAACAAATCAGTCTTTAGTAGCATTATTTGTTCTGTTCTTGTTTTTGTTGATTTAGAGTTTTGGATATTTGCAACACACCCAAATTGTACTCCAGTCGAAAAACTTGGACTAAATGGTGTAGGATGAGACAAGGAAGCGAAACAGTATTCTTTGAGCTTGAAAAACAGAGCATTCTCCTTTCTCTAATAGCACTCATTTTCATTTTAATGCGAGTCATTTTTCCTCTGTGTCAGGCAGCCTTGGAGGCAGGCAGATCATCTACCTCAGTTCTACAGTCAGGAAGGCCATGCAGACTCTGTCAGGAATTCTATTAAAATGGAAGCGCCTGGATTTTGTCTCTTTCCATTTGGCATCTATTAGTTATGTGTTGGCGCAAAGGCAGTATATGGTCTTCCTCGCTAAAAAAAATGCAATAAAAACATGGCCCACAAGCCCTTCAATTTTAAAGTGAAAAAAGAAAAGCAAAGGGATCCCACACTATTTAGTCCAAACATACAAACAAACAAACAACTAATGAACAAAATACATTTAAAATGCAAAGGAAACAAAAAAACAAAGCTAAAAGGAAAGCAAAAAAGAAGGGAAAAGACAATAAATATTAAATAGAAAGGGGAAAATTTAAATAATAAAAGAAGGAAATGAATGGAATTATTATTGTATAAAAGAAACAAAAAAGAAAATGAAAATAAAAAATGTCTTACCTTCTTCTTGTCTCTCATGGAGCTTTTGCCTCGCACCATGATCTTGCAGCCCGTCTCTGCCTCCAGTTGTTTGGCTGTCAGGCCCCGGGGCCCCAGGATTCTTCCCACAAAATTGAACTGTGAATAAACATCAAAAGGTTGAGAAATCAAGGGAGTTCTTTCAGTGGAAAACATCTGCATTTCACACATCTGGTATGAGCATCCCATTGCTGAAAATATGACACGGATCTGAAATTATTTGGGTTGCACTCTCAGTGTGACAGAACGGGGTGTTTCTATCACTGCACGCACACACACACACACATTAATTTTACATACTCATAGTTCTGAGATTTTTAATCACAGTTCAACTTGGTTGAAAAGGCAGCCACAATCACATCCTCAAGGTTAAAAGCACAGACCATCATGCCCTCAGCTAAAGGTTATCCCATAGAAGCTTTGGCAGAGCTTGATGTTAACTGCAGCATGGTAACATAATAATATAATTCAATCAAAGGGACTCTGAAAACTCTGGCAGAATGTTTGGAATGTCAAATCCCTTTTTATCTAAAGGGGAACATCTAGAGACCAAATGTGGTTTTGGAATGTACCATTTGCCACGGGGAAGCCTTAACCATACTCCACCCTGTTCCTGTTCTGACACAAGTCACGTGGAACAAATTTAACTTAAAGGGGTCAAAGAGTCATATAAAACACAAATACCTACTGTATTTAACAGCCAGTGTGACTTATGGTACAGTGCTTGATTGCTTTTGGTCCAATGCAAATTCATGTTCCAATTAAGATGATTTTAGCTTTAAAAGTCATACAAAGCAACCATTTACTGGAAAACATTTTCCAAACCCATGTTCATTTTAAATTCCTTTCGATTCAGACGTGACCAAAGGGGAGATGCCTGAATGGTTAATGTTTTTACTCTGTAATACAATCATCAATTTCCACTCATTTCTACTCTCAATCAAACCCTTTAGACATTAAAAATGACATTTTGTGACATCCAAGTAAGGAAACCACCAGTCAAGCAAGCAGAATGATCGGTTGAGCTGTGACTCGACCCGTGATGTAATTTATTGAATTGTCTCTTTAGAAGTCGCGAGCCCAGGACATTGTGCGTTTTGTCGTTTGTGGGCCTGTGTGGCTGCGCCACTCTTTCAGCATTTAACCTTATCTGTCACAAGGGTTGAGTGATAAGCCAGGCAGCTGAATCTCTCTCAGGGTCACAATGCATTCTCTTCCTTTTAAAGCTCATGTCTTCTCAGGCCGCTCACAGCTGCTGGGGGTCGTTGGCCCTCTGTGCTGTATATTTAGAGATGAGCTCATCAGACTACTGTGTACTGTGGATGGCACTGTCTGTATGTGTCCTTGTGTTATTGGAGATTATACTGTTTGTAGGCAATGTTTGTGCAACTGTTGAACTTCATTTTTTTGTCAGTCTAGATGTTTCTGGCTACCTTCCTGTCATTCTTATTGGCAAGCTGTGTAACACTGAGATCAGTGCTGGTCTACGTAACTGCACAGACAACTGAAGTGACTGATAGTATATCATTTCCAAACCAAATTCCCACTGATTACCAGGTGATGCTGATTAAGGCTGCAAAGAGTGTAATTTTCAGTGAATCACAAATCAGAATCACAAAAATCTGATCAGCAAGCAGATCAGATATTATTTCTAATTTTACAAAAGAATGGGTGTTTCTTAAAGGGAGAACACCAAATATAACAAACTAAAAAATTAAGGGACAGAAAAAGGCAGATATATTTTTAGTTTAGTTGCTAATTTTATAAGTTGATGCTCATTTTATATTTTAAAATTGTTTTAAATGCACTTTATTCCTGAGGTGGCAAAGCTGAATTTTTTTCAGCATCATTACTCTATTCTTCTAGTCTAATTATTAACAATGTTGAAAACAGTTGTGCTGCTTAATATTTTTGTGGAAAACATGAAATCTTTTTTTCAGGATTCTTTGATGAATAGAAAGTTTAAAATAAGAGCAATTTATCTGAAATAGAAATATTTTGTAACCCCATGATTTTCCTGTCATCTTTGAACAATTTAATGCATCCTTGCTAAATAAAAGCATTAATTTCTTTAAAAAAAAAAAAAAAAAAACTCCATGAATAAATTAACCATAATGGATAATTCACCCTCAAGCCGTCCAAGATGCATATGACAGATGAACAAAAATTATTTTTTTTATTATTCATATACGTCTGAGACAACATAAGGGTGAGTAAATGATGAGAGAATTTTCATTTTTGGGTGGACTATTCCTTTTAAAAAACAAAGACGGTCACAGAATGCTAACCAAATAACGTAAACACTGTCTTTTCTTTCTTTTGCTTTTTAACAAGTTCAAGAACTTCATCTAAAGTGTGTGGCTCTCATTGAACAACAATGAAGCACTGGAAAAACCTCATTACCAGTCGACAGCTAGAGTGAAAAGAGTGGGAAGAGGATGACAGACTGAGGCGGCGGCCACACAATCACTCTGAACGGTCTTTACATAGAGACAGTGAGAGCATGCAGAATGGAAAACTAATCATCATAGCCCACCCCTCCCATCTCCTCGTCAAAGTCCACATTTGTTTTCACATAGACTATGAAAGCAGGGATAATGCTCTAGATCATTCTCTCCAAAAGGCGATAGAGGACATAAAGGCCAGTGACCTGCATGTGTTTTACCCACACTTGGCACTGGTGGTGGGATGGTGGTAACCCTGACATGTCCCTGCAGGATTATCGGTATTCTGCTTCTATTATAAGGGAGCAAAGTCACTCTCAAAACAAGCCTGATGATTGATAGCTGCAAATAAGATAAGGATTTGCTGTGCCCCCAACTGATCTATCAAAATGACCATCACAAATTGCAATGAAGAAAAACAAACTGGAGGCAATTTAACAGTATCTTACATTGTTATTTTTTACACTATCAGTATCTTCCAATCTTTAATATAATTGAATTTGAATGTAATTGATTAAAGGTAACTCCAGCTGGTTGGCACATTATGTCAAAATAACAGTAAGTAGGTATTAGTAACTGATAGTCTTGAAAGCATCAATAGAAATGGTAGAAAATGATAAATCTGTACTACATTGCAATATATGCCACCATTTCATAGTAAAAGTGTTTTCGTAGTTTAGTATTATTAGTCATGTAGAAAACTAATAAAATCTACAATTCTTTGGAAATGTGGCCAGTGAAAATGTTGGCAGGGCAATTAAAGATCTGAATAGGCCAGAAAAATCCTTATTGTTAAACTGAATAATCACTATAATTGAGCAATATTTCATACGAACAAGACCTACTGGTGCTTGCGGTGTGCTGTTCCAAATGACTTTGTTGCTTTATGAAGTTTGTGACCTCAATATGTCACTCAACAATGGGAAATTATGAGCAGGTTGTCAAAATGTATCACATTTTAATACACTAGACACCAGATCAGAAGTTCCTGTGTGTTGTCATCTATCAGGCTAATCTATTCAAAAGCTTTTCTTCCTTCAAAATGTGTTTACTTGATGCAAGAACAGCGTCAGAATGACATGTATTGCATTTTAGAGCTTCCAATTTCTTCTACATACTTTTACAACAAGTTAATTTCGCACATTTGCACAAGTGCTGTCAGTAGTTGGTTGGGATTTGTCCTGATATAGAAGACAATGCACAGAGGTTAATTATAACTAAACGAGAGATAATAGAGAAGCCCCTGTTACGCGCCTCTCATTCAAACTCGATTAACCCTGACCCTACTATCACTCTTATCAGCTCTTTAAGACAGGATAAACGTGAGAGTTGTCAGCCAGAAACACTTCTCAGTCTACTTAGTGTCTCCTTAAATACACAGCCTCAATGCTAAAGACGGTCAAGATAAACGGGACACTGAAAACGTACATCCCAACACGTTGCTCAGTTCACATGCAAACGTTTCAGATTGGGCTCCTCTCGTAATCCACTCTCAGGCCTGATGACTGCTTCTGCATAAATTATGTTTTCTGAGAATAGTATGAAAGCTGCCCTTGTATAAAGGATTCAACAGTCACGATGCATTCAAATAAGAAGCACAGGCTGAGAGTCAAACAATGCCTAGACTCGCTGTATTAAGCAATATTTACCATGCTAATTATTGTCTTTTGATTATTGCGGTCCTGGCAGAGACGAGTTAATTGGATCAGTCTGCTGCAGGATTATCATGCTCCCCTGAGTCTACGTCTAAGGTAAGACGATCAAAGTGCAAAACAACTAAATATTAGTCCCTGAGGATCCACATGTCATAAACGCAATTTCATGGACAAATTTCACATTTTCTGTCATCTGAGTAATCTACAAAAACATGTGTTAACACTATGTCTTTCTTTATTTACATGCACTAGTCAAGGTGTATTGTACGCCCTCATAAACACATTACAGCAGGAAAATTGCAGTTTCTGACTGTAAAACTGCTTTTTTTACCATACATAACTGAACTCGTTCTTATCAATAAATCACCTGCTTTACCCACAGAAACATGCCCGGACTGATGGAGATCTACTCCCCAACAGTCTATGAGTTGAAGAAAGACATTAAGGATACTGGAAAGCATTTGGGACACATTATTAAGTTAAATCTATACAATAGTCTTAGTAACTGACCAACAAAGGATTAATTAAACTCATGAAATGTCTATTTTGTAAAAGCGTTGAGGTAACACTTACGTCTGGGTATTCTTTGACAGGCACGTAGAGTTTCTCTTGGAGTTGTGCAATGGGCCCCACAGCATCCGGCAGCTCGGAAGTCCTTTTATCTATGCTGCCGTTCAGAGTGTCAGTGTACATGTCCTTCCGTACCCTTCCAATTTCTGTCAAAGAGACACATTAAAAACTCAATTATATAAAGGAACTCGGAATTAAAACTTGGATAGAGGTTATATCAAAAAATAAACATTTCCCCACCATTTACTCACCCTCATGTCATTCCAAACCTTTATATCTTACTTTCATCTATGGATCATAAAATAAGATTATTTGAAAAATGTCTCTGTAGTTTTAGACCATACAATAGAAGTTAATGTGTACCAAAGTTTTTTTGGTTACAAAATATGCTTGCAGGTTTGGAACGGCATGAGGTTGAGTAAATGGCAGAATTTTTATGTTTGGGTGAACTGTTTATTTAAAGTTTAACATCTGAGAGAGGAAACTTGACAAAGATCATGTCAAATTGTTCACTTTCTTTGAAAAACGGTATTATCTACACAAACAATGCAGTTCTCCACATAGCTCCATAAAAGTTGCTTCCTTTATCTTAAAAAACAAAGAAAATATGTACTTTCTGTTATAAAGGACTTGCAGAAGTTTTGATGAGTTCATGCAGCTATTTAATTCGAAACAACTCCTAAAGGGCATGAAAGTCCAGCCAGCCATGGAAGAACTAGTGCACCATGATGTGCATTCACAAAGAGAGAATCAGACACCAGCCGTTTGAATGCTTGTCGGTCCAAACAGAGGAATTCCAAAGAGACCAGCTTAAAAGACTGAAGCAATAATTATTATTTAACAAAAACTCTTTGGAGGATATTGGGAAGAAGCAGCAGTATATTAGAATGGATTTACAGTGATGTTCAATATGGTTCAAAATGACAACATCAAAGCATGGCCCAGGCCCGCAGATTAAAATGACCTAAATATAACCCTGAGCTGAGCTAGCCGTAGCCTGCTGGGCTCCCATAGGATCCTCCCAGAGCAAAGCCGAGAACCTCAACAAGATCTCATAAGCAATAACTCAACAGTACTCAGCAGGCTGTGGTCTTCTGAATTCCACCGACAACACCACTCAGTCCTGAAGAACATCCAGGATTGTTTTCATTGTCTCTCATATGCCTTACATTAGTGAACGCAAGCATGTAAGCACAGTTACACTCAATTACATGCAACACATGTTCTTGGCACGAGTGCATCTAACCATGTGTTCGATTCCTAAAACAGCATTTTCTGATTTACAATGTTTTAAATAAATCTCAACTGGTTACATTAGGACTGGTTTCGCCTGCCCATATGCTATCATTCAGAATAGAGCTGATAAAATAAACCCTCGGAGTCATAAAATCAGTCATACGAGGTCCCACAATGAAGCACAAATCCAAACATCAGCTCAAAGCCGATTAATTTACACATTCTGGTGCTTACACATGAAATTGGTATAATTGGTCACTTTACATCGAGTGTTGAAAGGAGATTAAACAGTCAGTTAGAAGTTTATACTGGGTTTTGTGTGACTCTATGGCTTAACATTCCAACAGTCTCAAAACTTTGGACTAAGCATGACTTATCCCATGAGTCACAAGGGCTGGGCGATATATACAATATTCACAATGATTCTGCTGGCAATATTAAACAAGCAACACTGTGAATATCACAATTCTAATGGTTTTTATTCATCTGTTAAAGCTAAAAGTATAGTTCTTCCAAAAATATAAATTCTGCCAACATGTACTCACCCTCATAAGACTTCCGTTCATCTTCAGAACAATTTTTTTTTAATCTTACCAAACATGGTAAACACCATGTCTGCTTGATGAATAAGAACAAACCTCACTTGTTCTCATGAGGGTGAATAAATAACACAAATTTTTATTTTTGGGTGAATCATACTTAAGCAAAAATTACTTTCGATTAACTTCCGGGAATAAATACAACGATTCAACTGTTTATGACATTACACTGTTAAATTTTCAAAGAAGTCTCTGTATGCTATTTTCATTAATTATTACTACTATATTAATCAAATATTTTAGCATATTGTTATATTGGTGCAAATTAAAACGACTAACACTGACATTAAAATTCAATCTTCCTTGTGTTCATTTAGTAAAAATCTATTTGAAAAAACAACATTTTGGATCTGCTTGGAAACAATCACTATTTGGTTGCAATGGCGATTCCGCAGTAAAAAATATTACAGAACAAATAAATAAATATAGATAAATTAAACAAAATAAATACTATGTTCTGTTTAAACATATGAATTTTCCCTGAAGAACAGAGGTGACATAAGACATAATTTTCCACCCCCGGTTTAGCTGTTATTAGCCCAACCTTCAAGTGCACTAAAAACAAACATTACAACACTTCAAAACCACAACATAGACAGACAGTGAGATAGTCCTTCCTGCTGCTGCTGTAGACCGTCATTTACGTGTGTGTGTGTGTGTGTGTGTGTGTGTGTGTGAGTGTGAGAGAGAGAGAGAGAGAGAGAGGGCACAAGACAGCTCTGATTACAGTTTGTGTTTGTTTACTGTCATCCGAGTCGAGCCGTCCAATACTACAGTATGATACAGTTGGTCTGGTATGGCAGCAGGCGAGCAATGGCTAAATCACGGAGACATAAATATCACCTCCATAATGCTAGCTGCGCTCCTGCACTTTAAACACACAGCGCCACAGATAACCTATTCAGTTGCTGTTATTTACTAATCACACACTGTCATGCGTCTGGCTTAAATTACTTCTTCTGACACCTTTAGTATTTTTCACACTTTTAGTGTCAGCCATGGGAAGTTTGTGCCTATATCAACTTTTCAAACAGGCACATTTGGATGGAGTTTTTAGACTTTTTGAAAAGGTTTAAAAGAAAGAACTGGAAATCAGAGATATGTGCTGGCAGGAAAACAAGCGTGATTTAATGCGAGATGTCAGACACATTCCTTGGTCGTTTAGTGAACAAAAGTGTTGTTGCCTGCGAGAGCTGGCGGTCTCCAGACCATGCTGGACACTGCATAAAGACAAAGCGGTTACTCAACCAAACACTGCTTCACAGTATGTGCCATTACATAAGGCTTGAAAAGATGAGTGCACAGACACAGACACACAAATTCATATAAAGTTATTATAAAAACTATACATTATGAACAAAACATTTATGAAAGGTAGTCTATTCAAATATCAACCAAGTACATCCCACTTCTAAATAATAGAATGTGTCCAGTTTCTACAAATAAATAAATAAAATAAACAGCACAACTGTTTTCAACATTGATAAGAAGAAATGTTTCTTGAGCAACAAAGCAACAAATTATAATGATTTCTGAATGATCACATGACCCAGAAGATTGGAGTAAGTCTTCACAGAAATCAAATAAATAACATTTAAATATTATATTAATACATACACTTACTGGCCACTTTATCAGTACACCTTGCTAGTACCGGGTTGGACCCCCTTTTGCCTTCAGAACTGCCTTAATTCTTCGTGGCATAGATTCAACAAGGTGTTGGAAACATTGCTCAGAGATTTTGGTCCATATTGACATGATAGCATCACGCAGTTGCTGCAGATTTGTCGGCTGCACATCCATGATGTGAATCTCCCGTTCCATCACATCCCAAAGGTGCTCTATTGGATTGAGATCTGGTGACTGTGGAGGCCATTTGAGTAAAGTGAACTCATTGTCATGTTCAAGAAACCAGTCTGAGATGATTTGAGCTTTGTGACATGGTGCATTATCCTGCTGGAAGTAGCATCAGAAGATGGGTACACTGTAGTCATAAAGGGATGGACATGGTCAGCTCAGGTAAGTATGCTCATTGGTCAAAGATGAACCGTTGAGACAAGGCAGGATGGATCCATGCTTTCATGTTCTTTACGCCAAATTCTGACCCTACCATCTGAATGTCGCAGCAGAAATCGAGACTCATCAGACCAGGCAACGTTTTTCCAATCTTCTATTGTCCAATTTTGGTGAGCCTGTGTGAATTGTAGCCTCCGTTTCCTGTTCTTAGCTGACAGGAGCGGCACCCGGTGTGGTCTTCTGCTGCTGTAGCCCATCTGCTTCAGGGTTCGACGTGTTGTGCGTTCAGAGATGGTATTCTGCATACCTTGGTTGTAACGAGTGGTTATTTGAGTTACTGTTGCCTTTCTATCATCTCTAACCAGTCGGCCCATTCTCCTCTGACCTCTGACATCAACAAGACATTTTCGTCCACACAACTGCCGCTCACTGGATATTTTCTCTTTTTCGGACCATTCTCTGTAAACCCTAGAGATGGTTGTGCGTGAAAATCCCAGTAGATCAGCAGTTTTTGAAATACTCAGACCAGCCCGTCTGGCACCAACAACCATTCCACGTTCAAAGTCACTTAAATCCCCTTTCTTCCCCATTCTGATGCTCGGTTTGAACTTCAGCAAGTCGTCTTCACCACATCTAGAAGCCTAAATGCATTGAGTTGCTGCCATGTGATTGGCTGATTAGCAATTTGTGTTACTAAGCAATTGAACAGGTGTACCTAATAAAGTGGCCGGTGAGTGTATATCAATTAGTTTATTAATACATATATCCATTTTTATATATTTATAATGCATTTACTCATGCCTATATCTAGTTCATCACAAAAGTATATAATTCTCCTTTCCTGCAGTTATAAGTTGCAAAAAAAAAAAACATTTTATTTAATCACTAATATTTTTTGTAGCACTCCACATTAAAGTGTACATCATGCAACAGAGAGTTTTAAGACTGTGGAACAGAAACAGATTATTACTCCCATACAGAGACAGTGAAGTTGACCATCTGTGGCAGTGTGGGAGAGATGAGAGACGCTGAGAAGAACAGAGGAAACGTGATAAAGAAAGGTAAAAAAAAATAAAAAAGACAGAAAAGGTTGCAAGAGGGATGAAAGAGTAGACCGCAAACAGTGAAACCATCTGGATACTCGTCGACTGCCAGGAAACTGTCCGACTCCTCCTTCGTTTTCACACACAGAGAGCAGACAACACAGTTACTGCAATTGTCAGGCTGTTAGTGACAGTGTAAAAACAAATGTGTACATGCAAGAACAATATTTCCCTTCGCTCTGACAATATATCTTCAAACTGAATGGTTTTATCAGACCAAATACCTGTGGTGAAAGCAAATCTATTTCAACTGCAACAGTCATTTTTAACTAATGACATCCCTTGTTTAAGTATAAAAATGTCATTATTTAATAATCCTAATGTTTCGAGCCCATAAGCTGTTATTTGGCCTGGAATACATAGAGAGTTTTTTAAGAGCTCTTCCCATATACATTACTTTAAAAAAAATTGGGGTCATTAAATTCTACTCAGCAAGGCTGCATTTATTTAAACAAAACTAAAATATAATAACCATTTTATCTTTCCTGCCACTTTTCATCAATTTAATTCATCCTTGCTGAGTAAACCATAGCACATATGTCTCAAAAACATCATAAATGGACAGTATAAAAGTAGTCTATTTAATTCATGCACTATACTCCAGTTATTTTGAAACCATACAGTAGCATGACAAGCAGACTCAAATTTAAGTAATTTGTCTTCTGCTATAACTATTAAAACAAACATGGTGCCAAGCTTGACATCAATAATGTTTGGTCATGTGATGTGCTGCAAGAACCAATGATGTTTGATATCTAACCTGACATGATGTCCTAAAAGTCAATATATTTCACTTAAAAGCTATAGTGGAGGGGAGATTTATTAGATAAAGTCTAAACATTTGATCTGTTCATTAAAATGAACATTCTTTACAAGAAAAACAGGATTTGTAACTACACTGAGCGAGTAAATGATAGATTTTTCCTTCAACTATTCCTTTAAGGTCATCCTGATTCTCCTGTCTTCAGAAAATGAGAATGTGCAGCTTGTGCTTATCTCTGATTGTGAGCTCTACAACATCATGATGTGATTGTGATGGTCAGCAGTAACGTGCTGTGGTGATTGGATGATTTCTGATTGCGTTTAGGCTGAGATTGTCTGTTGGTGTCAAGAAGACTACTGTGGGCAAACTGGCAGTTAAGGGTGAGATAAGTATTGAGTATTATTTACAGATACAAGCAAAGCCGTCTGGGAAGAGCAGGAGACTGATGAGATCACAGACACGCTCGATAATCAACATTTATCTTATCAAAGAAAACGGCCAAAGGGAGACAAAGAAAATAGACACAGAGACAACGAAGCTCCTTCACAAACACACAAGACACGAGGATTGATACAGAGAGGTACGAGATGTGACCTGAAAATAACATTATAACGGTCACTTCATAGCTCCAGGCACATCTGTCTGCCACTGCCAAACTCATTCAGCAAGGCCACTGGGAAAAAGAGTTAGAGGAATAAGATCTAAACATCATTCAAACAATCTCTTATTGTTTGAGATTCAAAGCCAGATGTGTTGTATCTCTTTGTGGACCAGTATTTATTTAGCTTTACTCAGGGAACGAAATCAGTTGAGGCCAATTATGAATGTTATGCCACAGAAAAAAAAAGAAACAAGTTTTTGTAAACAAAATTAAACAAATGTTGCCGGCCTCTAAAACGACTTCTCTTTTTGGTGCATTACCTAATTTTAAACCAACTGAATGCGTGACCACTTTTCAGAAGCCAATAAATTCCTGATGGATGAAATCATGTCCTGTCCTACATTATTTCTCACTAAATATTCTGTTTGACTGTTATTGTATTTTATTTATTTTTATAATTGTTACTGATGTCATGGCGCAGATGATCTAAATGTGTAAAATTCTGTAATGACAAAATTTATATGGATGATATAAATATAATAGAATATAAGCTACCATTCAAAAGTTTGAGGCAAATTTGTTAAATGTTTTGAAAGAAGTCTCATATGCTCACCCAGGCTGCAATCATGTTCAGAAATATATAAAACAGTAATATTGTGAAATATTATACCAAATAACTGTTGAATATTTAAATATACTTACAAAATAATTTATTTCTGTGATGTAAATCTGAATATTCAACATAATTACTCAGTGTCACATGATCCTTCAGAAATCATTCTAATATGCTGATGTGCTGCTCAAGAATATTTATTCTCAATGTTGAAAAAAATTCTTAATATATTTAGTGGAAACCATGATACATTTCTTCAGGATCCTTTGATGAAGATTTGTATTTGAAACAGATTCTTTTGTCTTTAATATCACTTTTGATGGTACAATTGAATGGAAACATAAATGTAAAATATGACTTTAATAATAAAACATATTTTCTAATTCCATAAAAAGGTTTCTGATGCTAAATATAATACTCCTCAATGCTTTTCATAGAGTTAAACTGATTTCAGCCTGTTTCATTCACCTGTTCCCTATGGAGAAGTGTTTCAGAACAATTATTTCAGTGCGTATTAATTTTGCCACATCTGTCCTGACTGAACATTGCAGAAATTAGAGGGAAGCCGTTTAGTTGGCGTGTCCTCGACCCATGCCCTGGTCCCAGGGTCCTTTCTGCATCTCGCTCTGTCTGTGTCACGGGATCTAGCTAAGGAGGTAATAGCTTAATGCAGTCAAAATCAAAGACCACTGATGTCACATGTATTCTGAAATGAAAAGTTCATAACACTACACTCGCTCAGAATCACTCGTACTGAAAGAAATGTATATAAATGACAGCATGTATATAAACCATTATGTTAAATAATGGATAAATGGACATAATTGTGTGTGTAAGTGACAAAATGTTTCCAGGAACACACATTCATACCGGATACTCTCACACACAAACACTTGATCTCCGTCTGTGGAACATTCAGCACCTCTAACAGTCATGAAGTGGTGACAGATTCATGAAGAACCATGTGATCATTGAGTGTGCCCTTGTCAGGGTCATATGATGAATATAGGTCAGAGTGGCGTCCCTTCATTGCACTTTAGGGCTGTCAAATTGGCTGAAAAACTAAATTGGAATTTTTTTACTAAAATATTATCAAAATTCAAATTATATTCGAATTTAAAAGGCATAAATTCAGTTAGGGAAAAAAAAAGCTTTTGGCTTCTCTCCTGAGGCGACAAGAGGGCACATCGAGCTAAATATTACCAAATGCATGTTTCTTCAAAGTAGGGCTGGGCAATATGAGCAAAAATTCATATCTCTGTATTTTTGTCCTGATTTGCGGTATATGGTACATATCTCTGTATTTTGTATTTGGATTAAACAAATAAATAAAGTGAATGTAACCATGTAGGCATATACAGTATAATGTGCAAAAAGTGTTAAAATCACATTACATTATAACATTGCGATCTAAAAACTAAAATTATGCTTTTAAAGCAAAGTTAAATTTACTAAACTAAAAAAAAAAAAAAAAGCACAGACTAGGCTAATTGAGTAAAAAGGCTATTTTGATTACCCATTACAGTCACTTTACAGTTAGTGCTATCATACAAATACACTTACTTGTGGGTTTAAAATGTCCAACTACAAACATTTCAGCAAAATGTATATTTTAGTCACTTATTGCGCTCCTATTTCATTGCGCTCTGTCTGTTTGGCGCACATGCGTTCAGAACCAAGCCTGTGAAGTTTAGCGAAGAATCGCAAGATGGAAATATTTCCATGGCTGTCTAACATTTACAGATGGAGAATATACCTGTGAAATGTAAGTAATGCATTTAGGAAAAGAGCACATAGCTCAAAACAGCGCGTCTCTGTCAGGGCACACGCAGTCTTTCTGTCAGAGCCGCTTTAAACTCAAAGATGTATCATTGCTGATACACGCAATTTATTAACATTTAATCATATGATCGCAAGGCTCATGTTTACGCTGTTAATATGCACGTTCGCTAGCAAGCTAATTTATTAATCTAGTAATTACATGTTTTTTTAAAGTTTAACTTACATGAATTTGACATGGCTTTGGGCTCTTGTGTGAGACGCGAGTGCAATGATAGATGTCCCTCTAGAAAATGCAATAAATATCCGTTCTGTGTGAACGGCTTGGTTTCAGTTTTGAGGTAAACAACATCTTCTTCACAATGATGTTCTCGTTTTCTGCTATATTTTGAATGTGCTGCACCGCATCGAACTGGACAGGCTATTAAAAAAAAAAAGCATTAAAATGCAATGACACCTCGTCATCGCATCTTGTGTGCCAAGCTGCCTGACGCACATCTAAAATTCGAATGCAGCGTTTTGCATTCGAATGTGGATTTTTATTTTAAATTCGATTTTTTTTTTTTACAGCCCTATTGCACATGTGCAAGTCTGTGTTTGGAAGGGGTGACCACAGACCCATGCTTTACTCTTTAACCAAGAAGACCATAATGTGAGGACAATCAGAGTTCAAGAGTCAAGACATCACTGAGAATTCTAACTTTCCTAACACATTTGTCTGGAGCAACTTTCACCCCTTTAGGAAATACATGACGCTATGGAGACATAGAAAACTACCAAATTACTGATTTAAGTGGCAGACTTCAATACAATCCCCTAAACCCCTTAAAATCACAACGGGTAAGGCACATTGCAAACTTTAAGCCAAGTGGTATGCAAAAACACAATCAAACAAATATTGTTCTTTAATTGATGGGAGATTATCTCATAGATTTTGTATATTTAACATTTATTGATAGAAAATACAATAACATATTTTAAACTATGGGAACCACATAGTTCATTTTATAGATGTTTAGTTTCAATGTTTGTTTAATGTTTATTGACAATTTTCTTGAATTTATGGGAAGCTTCTAGTTTATTTGATCAATTTTACCCATTTAATTTAAATCAGGGGGTTTAAACTTCATTTAGAAAAATTAGAGGAAATAAGAAAAATAATTATGAAATGAAGAGGGGGGAAAACATAAAATATTTGATCTTCTGAGGTGGATTATATTCTGAAGGTTAAGCACATTTTTTTGGTAGACCACTTTTTTGGCCTTATTTTGCACCCTATTTATTATTTATTGATGTGCCTTCAACAATAACATTTGTGCAATGCCGTTAACACATGCTCAATATTATTTATCCTACGCAATAATTAAAGGCAACAGAACAGTTTCAGTAAAAAGAACAAAAAAGCACATTTTGCAACTATTTGACTGGTAGGTCCCCCTGGGGCTCTGTAGTCCCGTTAAATATCTAAATTAGATACGCCAGTGTTTTCAAAGAGAGGTTCAACATTGCTTCTGGATCCTCTCCCAGATATGTTTCTTCCATGATGGCTTAATTACTCAAATAATTCAATAAGCAGCATACCAGCAGAATATTTGTTCCTTAGAGGGAACACAAAAGAAGTGTGAAGAAAAGAGCAGCACTCGGAAAACACATGCTGGAGATTTACAAAACCTGGAAACAATAACACAGCACAATATCAAATATGAGTTATCAAATATTATGTGTAATGGCTAGTATTCATTTAAAACACTACAAATACAATACACACTAAGAGCAAGTGCTATAAACAGTAAATTAAAAAAAATTCTGTATGTAAGCATGCTGACCTGTAGCTGTAGGTAATAAAAAAAGAACACATTTGAAACTGCAGACACAAACAATGAGTTCTCTTGCATCATAAAACACACTGGGTGTGAAAAGAAAAAGTATGCCTACAAGTGCTCAAGCAAAATACCAAGCTTATTATATAGTAACCTCTTTGCAATAACCTGACAGAACTGGATCCTCAAACAAGGAAATATATATGAGACAAAGCTATACAAAAGGAAGTGGGTGATTTGGAACCTCTCTGTGATGGTGAGAGGAAATCTAGATCAAACAAATTCTACCTATTTTTCAGCTAATCAACATTTTAAGAGCTCCATCCAGTTTGCAATATGCTTAAAGTGCCCCTATTATGCCTATTCGAATACTACCTTTCATGCAGTGTGTTATGTAGCAGTATGTGAACAAACTTTCTGCAAAGTTGTGAAGCCGAAAGTGCACGATAAATAAAGTTATTGTATATATATTTTTTTTTTAAAAGAGTCGGCTCGCAATCGCCTAAACGAGTCGGCAGGAATTCAAATCTTATTCTGTTATGGCTGTACGTCACGAAGTAACACATTTGCATAATGTCCGTCCATGGGCTGTCATTCACGCTGTATGCGGTTGACCAATCACAAAGGACTGCGCCATCTGACCAATCACAGCAGTGAAAGGAGGGGTTTAGAGAGACCGATTCTTCGAACTGCTTCACACGAGTCATTTAGAAATCATTTAGAAATTAGGGTCAAATTAAAGCTATTTTGAGAAAACTAAAGTGTTTTTTGACCTTGGAAGCATGTAAATCTGTTTTAGGACACTCATAAAACAATATTAGCAACCTTAAAAATTGTATAATAGGGGCACTTTTAATAAAGAGAACAGGCAAGGCTAAATTAGCTTTAAACAGAGAAAATGAAAAACCCAGGCTTAGTGAGGTTATTTATGTCACATATTTCAATATGCCACAAGCTATTGGTGAGTTATGATGAATCTAGAGAGATTGAGTGCACTAAAGAACCAGACGGACTCAATACACTCTCAAAAGGATTGCAAAATACTGTGGATATAAATCTAACAGATCACCCTTCTCTCCATAAAAGTATTGCAGTGATAACCTTTATATTATTACACTGGATTATCAGCAATAAACGGAGAATGAAATAAGCCATGGCTATGGGCTGTGTGATTAGAATGTGAAGGAGAAAGAGAGAAGTGATTCTGTTATCAGGTCCACAGCTTCCCCTCCATTCTCAGAGGAAAACTGCTGGTTACATGCGTTCTGCGGCATTCAAAGTGCATCAACCCTGAGTAAACGGCAGCTTTAAGTACAAAACTTGCTTTACAATACCAACAAGGGGTGCATTTCCCAGAAGCAACAATGGTCGCAAGTTCCGTCGCTACCAATAGAGTTCAATAGAAACTAATGACCATTTAGCAAACAATAGTTTTGGGTAACACACCCCTGGTCTAGAGAGCCTAGGTAGATGACTTGCCACATATGTTATAAATAGCCCTACCACCACTACCACTAAATTCACAAAACCAACAAGTAGGCTAGTCTCGATTACAGCCAGTACTTCCTCTAATCTGAGTATCATCCAACTGCGTCACGGCCTATAATGATGTTTTGTGATTGGATGCATCTGTGCAGATTTAATCAGTCTGTGCAGATTTGATCAGATATGTTTCCAGGTCATGTAATTGATTCATTTGAGCAAACTAAAAATGTGTTCAGCTACTGTCATTAAGGGAAGAAATTATACCATTTGAAATCTTTTATGATGCCTGTTATAACACAAAATATTCTAGACTGTAACAGTCTAAAAGATTGAACAGACGTATTAAGTGATAGGCCTAAGCAAATGTGTTCTTTCATCGTGAACAAATTTACTCCCATGTACTGACTCATATCTTTAATTCATTTTGACTGCGTTCCTAGCCAACCACAGGCCAATAGAATTTGAGCACAGTTGTAAAGAAGTATTTCGTTGGTTGGACTAACTGAAAGAACAACACCCTCTTCACTGAATGAGTGAGGTAATCTCGTTCACAAGAAATAGAGGAAGAGAACGAATCAATTATGAATATGTAGAAATGACTTTTTGTCTCTATAATGTAGTGTATTAAAGTCACTTCCAGCTTAAATGTTTTCCTTTTGTCTTCTATAGTAATACACATATTAAACACTTAAGTCTGCAGTCTAGATTAATAAACACGCACATTTTAATAAAGAATCGTAAGCATTGTTTCAGTCCTTAAAGACTGGATGTTTACAACGAATCAGTGAGTGAAAGATTCAAACTCACTCATACTAAACGACTCACACTTGTCGCCACCAACTGGCATAATAATGTAGCTGCAATAAAAGCTATTCTTATAGATAAAGATATTATTTACAAATTCCGGAGCTTGTATAGCTACAACAAACAAGAACCTAAAAATTAAAAACACTGACATATTTAGGATAAATCCGAAGGCATCCACAGTTCCTACGAACCCAAGTCAAGTGTGTTCGCTGTTTTTAAAGAAACATATAGAACTCTGACCTTCATCTAACAGTCGCTCGAGATGGTTGAAGATCCCACAGAAGTTTGGCAGGCTGCTCATCAGTTTCTTGTCGTTCATGAGCTGCATCAGATAATCAGGAGTCGGCTTTGGCTTCTCCTTCGTTTCCATTTCCCCAACCATGTTTAAAATATTAACCTCCAAAAAAAACTTAAAAAGGCGTTAAAATTCGGGGAAACACGACAGCCCCCTAAAAAAAGCAAACGGAGGGGTTTGATATGTCTTCCCTGTTTTATTCCAAACTCCTGCCCCGATGTTGCTACTTTTCAAACGCGATGTTGAAACTTTATATCACCCCTGATCATCAGTTTAAACCAACTGATGACGTAATTAACGAAAGGACTCTGCGCGTTAGTTCTTATTTGTTTGTAGAGTTTTTGCCGTCAAATAACTCCAAATACTCCCGCATGCCCGCTGAGATTTACGCGTCTGTCCTCTTCTACAGAGAATGTTTTATCGCCACCAAACGTGTCTTTATCCAAGCCGTTGAAACCTGCTTCTCCACAGAACTTTCCACAGACCGTCGACGTCGTTCAGAGCCCTTGAATAACGGTTTTAAAGCAGGGCAGTGTTCACGTGTAGTCTCCGTCTCTCTCTCGCGCAGTGGAAACTCCTTTAGTTGCGCCTGATGTTTCTGTGTTCAGAGCTGTTCTCTCCCAAAGCTGTCTGTCACATGATCATGATCAACCCTACACTGCTCAACAGTCGCCAATGGGAGGAGAAACCTGCACAATTTGCCTTTCTCCCTCTCTCACGCAGATGCAGACCCTCTCACATAATACTTGTGAGGAGGAGCTCCCATAGACGTGTTGTACTTATATTAAAATCAATATGATTTCTACAGATTCTAAATAAATGAAGATATACAAACATTAAAAACGTTATAGTTATCCTACTGAAAGTACAGCCAACTTGTGTGTCAACTAGCCACTTTCTAACCATAAACCTTATATTTTCATTTTCAGACTTTCAGCTATTGTAAAGCAATTATGCACACTCAATAACCCCGAAGCAATGATATGAGGAAAACAAGAAAGTGGGTATTGTTCTGCATTCCAATGCATTACAAAAAATTTAAGCATGGACTGTCTTGCAGATAAGATGATCTTAGAGGAAGCTTGGTGGATATTTTGGTCTTATAATCAAATTTGACACGGCCAGTGTCTGTACTTTCCTGTTACTTCACTGTATTTGTTTCATAAGCGTGCATTTTACATGTTCAAACCCACCTTTTAAGCAGGTTTTCTTTCTGAAAGTGGTGCAAATGCATAGGAAGGAGTGTGTGAAACATCTCAGCCAAGTTTTGAGAAACAGGAGAGAGGGGAATGAAAGGGCTTGGAGGAACAGGAAAAGTTTTCATCAATTCTTGCGGCCCTCCTCCTTCCTCTGTGAAGTGGGCAGCATTCTTATGCAGATAGACACAGACTCTAGCTATTGCTCTCACAACAACTAAAGGCCAGAGTGAGAGGCCCTCCTGCAGGGAGCGGTTTGATGATGAAATGCTGACCTGGGATCAGATTTGTGCAATGTAACGGTTTAAGCAACCATGGTAAGTGCAAGAGGAAAACAGATCCAAAAACAGGAGAAAAAGACTTGTTGATGTTCTCTGCATTCATACTGGGTTCTGCCTCCTTACCTAAGTGTTCCTTCTGCCTTTGTGATTGTACTCTGAGCGAGTGTGCTGGGACAGCGTGGGCTAGCAAACTAAACCTCGCACACACTGCAAAACATATTTTTGATCAGCATATTTTATTTTCAGTAAATATCCCCCCAAAAAATTATACAATATAAACAATATATACATAGGCTATAGAATGTAGAATAAATATGATATAGTATATTTAATGTATTATAATATATATTATATAATGTTATATATTTTAAAATATATTTATTTATTATAATTTGTTATCATTTTAGCATAAAGCTTACAAAATTCTCTATATAGCAAAATACATTTATATAATAGTATTTTCTGTCTTGTTTTAAGCATAAATCTAACATAATTTAGTTATTATGCTTAAAAAACCGGAATATACATGTATATACAATTTTTATTTATGGTAAATAAAATCGTTAATTTAAAACAAGCCAGAAAACTGATATTTCAGTGGTCAGAAGATTCCTCCAGGGTGCTGTGCAGCCCTTTCTCCCCTTATTTTTCACTATAGGGAATCAGATGGGTGCTGATTTGTCAGGCCGTGGAGATGAAAGTGAGGATGGTATTAGTCTGGGCATCATGGGATTGGAATGCAGGCTATTTAGCATGGGAGGCAGACAATCCCCGGGGCCTCCCATCACCACAGCACAACCGCTACATAAATAGAGAAGTAATTAACAGACTAGTGAGAGAACAGACCATTTCATTACTGCACCTTCTTCTGATAGCGAGAGAGAAAACAGTTCGCTAGACAAAACCAGTGAGATATATTGACAAAAGAATATGTGAAAATATCTGAGGAAAAACACACAATTGTCATTTGATTAAAACCTCATTAAGATGGATTATTATAGGCTTTGAGCAAAACAACGAAAAAGTATTTCATTTTCTTTGTGGAAAGTTTAAAAAACATGCAGATGTATTATTCTGATGTGCACATGACACATGCTTTCTTTTAGCCCATATCCTTTTTGAACAGAGGGCCTGTTTTCTTCTAAGAAATCATTTAATGATGGCCACAATCACTAAATATAACTGAAATGTGAAATTTCATCACTAAACAGAAGTGCAAAAAAAAATTTTTTTTCAAACAGGGTTTCACTCTCATCTTCCGTTGTTTGTACAAACAGACGGCATCCATTAATTGTACTGCATCATTTACCTTTAAATTTATCATGAAATGGATGTTGACATAATCTTTTATTCCCTTTTATGACATAGTGAAAGGACTTCTGGAACTAAAATAAAATAAGGCATATTTACTGAAAATGCACTGATGAAGAAATTCCAGATGTAGAAGAGTTTGTTTCTTTATCGGAACAGATTGAAAAACAGTTACATTTCTTGCTCACCAGTGAGTGAATGGGTGCCGTCAGAACAAGAGTCTGATCAAACAGCTGAAACAAACATCACAATATTCTAGTCACAACTCAACTCCAGTCCATCAATTAACATATTTTCATCATTTGAGGCATTTTAACTTTAAGCCATCACTTCTAGTCAAAATACCAAAATACCATAATCTATAATAATGCTTCCTCTGAAAAAAAATGAATCCCCTGTTGTCCTCTCATATCAAAATCCACCAACATATTTGTTAAGAACTGCATTGGATTGGGTTTGTGCTTATAAATGGTGCTTGATCTGTGCATATTTCTCTCCTGATTCAGATTAAATAGATTTTTCACTGGAGAAAGCAATGTTATGGATAGAGGATATTTATTTTAGCTAAAAATGTCTTAATGATGAATTTGTTTTGTTATTGCAGCTTTTCACTTCACAAGACGTTAACTGATGGACTGAAGTCACGTGGACTTGTGGATTATTTTAATCAGCAGTGTGGACTTTCATTCTGACGGCACTCACTGCAGAGGATCCATTGGTCATCAAGTGATGTAATACAACATTTCTCCAAATCTGTTCTATTGAAGAAACAATCTACAGCTAAGTAAATTTTCAGCAAAGTTCAGTGAACTGTTCCTTTAAGAGTACAGTAATCTGACAAGAAACCCGTTTGAAAGCTTTATTTTGGTCAAAAGACAAATGGCATTGTTGTTAAACAGACACAAGGATCCTCTGCACCTGTTTTGCTTTCATGTGTAGACAGGCTGGCAGTCACTTGTGACATGGCGATGAGAGTGTGTGTGTCCAGTTGTGTGATTATGTTAAACAATGATTTTTCCACTGTGTGTTTGTGAAGAACTCTATATATTTGCATGTATGCATGTGTGTTTGGGTATGAATGTGCTCATCTAACAATTATGCCATTGTACATAAGCATCCAGTTTGTGTGTACCCTCTTTAAGAATGCCGTATATCTGGGAATGTACATTGTGGATGAATAATGCATGTTTTACCACTGGGTCTTTGTGTATTAACAAAGGTTGGTTTGTGGTCTGTCAGTACTCTGCAATCCATTAAATGTATATTTCAGAGAATGAAAACAGAGAATGAACATGCTTTGTTTATGATATTTGTTATGATTAATTTCTGGAGACTACTAAGTGTCTCTCCCACGTCATAGCATACATACCAAAGCCAAGAAGGAGTTAAACAGACAACTGTATCCGCTTTTGCGTTGTGCATGCATGCGGTTCTGTCAACAAGCCAAACAAGCTTTACATTCAGCATGAGGCCTGGGTCAGTTAAAAGGTCAAAGTTCAGTTGCTTAGGCATCATGGCTGTGTGTTCTGACATCCCATTATTGACACAATTGTCCATGTAAAACAAAATACTATGGTACACGAACGCATGGCTCAAGCTGCAAAGATATGTATCATCCACTGTTAATTCATTGTGTTGTATTTATTATGTTTTAGATATTTTTTCAACCATATTTTGTAAATTATGAACTGTATATACACACTACCTTTCAAAAGTTTGGGGTCGATCAGATTTTTTATGTTTTGTATCTTAGTATTATGCTTACCAAGGCTGTATTTTTTTACCAAAATGATAAAAACAGTAATATTGTGAAATATTATTACAATTTAAAATAACATCATATATTTTAAAATTGTTATATATTCCTGTGATGGCAAAGCTGAATTTTCAGGAGCAATTACTGTCACTTTTGATCAATTAAATGCAAACTTCTGAGGAAAAGTATAGATTACATTTTTTTTTAACTTTATTTGTGTATTTACATAAATTGTATATATACAATTATTTTAAAATGTGCAATAAAGAAAACTATAAGCTTTTATGTAATTGTAATTAAGTCACATTGGCAAGAAAGTGATTGGCAAAAATGTACGTGTAAATTTACACTGTATGTGACAAGAATTCTGTGAGCTGCTGCCCACATAAATAACACTGAATTTGTATCTCTTCATCCTTATTTAGACCATGCGTCTCATTTCAGAAGGATCAAGACTGTGTCAAGCACAGTCTCCGAAATGTGTATTTGAGTCATGATTCCCTATTTCATGTTTTCTCTACAAGACTTTTCATATCATCAAAATCCATTCTGCATCACTGCAATTCATATGTGGCCAGGCATTTCAGCAGATATTCTTAAGACCACCTTCAGTGAGGCAGACCACCTTAGCTGTGGATTCAGCTGCCCATCACCTGCCACTCAAAAAAAAAAGCTGGAGGTTCTAACATCATGGTGTGCCACTTTTGTTGCTCCATTTGAAGAATATTTTTGAATTTTAGTCAGCTTGAGATAAACACCATAAACACCATTAAACATTACCTTAACAATGATGGCAGTGACCTCTAGACTGGGGTTCACCCCTGTGGCTCCCTTAGTTTGATTAATTCTTTCCTCAACCTTATCTACTGGGAAATTATGAATTCAAACAAAACCAAAGGGAATTTTGTTTACTCTGAGCTCATGTTAAGGGAAAATATGCAGAATAATGTGGCATGAAATTACTTTACTTTTTACTTAACTTTTTAGTCATTTAGCAGACGCTTTTATCCAAAGCGACTTTCAAATAAGAAAAAGTAACTAAAACTCTATAAATACTATATATACACGTTTAAGAAAATGGAGAAATTAAATAAAATGACAAATGCATACAACAACATTTCAAAATTAAACATTTAAATGAAAACAAAAAATAAAGCTAAAAAGATTTCAAAATATTAAAACAACAAAAGGTATGAGTATAAAAATGATATATATACCATATATATATATATATATATATATATATATGTTATTTCATTTCCATGTAGTATGTTGAAGTAACGTTACTAAAATAACTCCAATTAAAAAAACTAATGAAACTACCTATAAAGACATAATAAATTCATACAGAATTTATCTCAAATTAAAATAGATAACAAATCAAACGGCAGTAGTTTATCAGTAATCCTAAAAAAAGAACACTGCCAAAAACACATGCTAACAAACAACAACATGCTAAAATGTGTTAAGCAGGGTATTGGACTTTTACTGGCAGCTGAAATCATAATAAAATTAGCTATAGCCTAAATAGTTATAAAAAAAAACTTTTTTATATTTACCAACAATAACATTTTGAAGTGTCTATATACTATTTTGCAAATAGCCCGCCTTGTTGGCAGAGGCTATTTACACTAACTCTACGTGATCGGGCTAGTCAACAGTTCAAAAGACGATCATTTAACTCATTGTTCTCAAACTCAATACCTGAGGACCACAGCTCTGCACAGTTTAGCTTCAACCTTAATCAAACCCACCTGATCTAGCTAATCAAGGTCTTCAGGATTACTAGAAACTTCTAAGCAGATGTGATTTGGAGCTGGTTGGGGAGCTAAACTCTGCAGAGCTGTGGCCCTCGAATTGAATTTTGAGACCACTGATTTAACAACAGCTGCAGTGATGCAGATGGTTTAGTGCATGCTGTAGTCTTTTTGACACGATCGACCCGGGTTCGATTTCACCTTTTGGCAAAGTTTTTTCTCCCTTTTCAAATCTCATATCATATCAAAAAGGCATTTATTTTCAATAAAAATGAAGCAAATAATTGAAAAGTTGAAAATAAAGTATCGGGTAGGTGTGGGGAGGGCTACTGACCCAATAAGGCAGCATCCATTTAATAATTTGAATTAAAACTATAATTTACTCTCAATACCTTATTATTGCATACTGTTTTATAATGTACTACAATACTGATGTGCAAATAAGTGCCTCTATATGCAATAAGTAGCCTATTATAAACAGCAAAAAAAATTAACATAGTGTAAATAGAATCTAGCTATTTACACTTAGTGTAAAATAGAACCCATTCCTATTTGCACTTAGGGTAAATAGCATTCATTGCTAAGAAAATATACTATTCTCATTTCGTGTAAATAGCATCTAATTGCTATTTTCACTTAGTGCAAACATCCTCTGCCATAACATTTAGTTTAGAATTGATTTGCAATCAGTGGGGATAGAATTTTGGTGAATATAATATTTGGAATAATATCAGGTGAATAGAAACTTCAAAAGAACAGCATGTATTTGAAATAGATTTTTGGTAACAATGTAAATCCTTAAATTAATGCACCCTTACTATTTGACTGTTCTTACTGACCCCAACATTTTTAAAGAGTGGTATATATATATATATATATGTGTGTGTGTATGTGTGTGCGCAACAAAAATTTTTTTTATAAACTATGTTTTATGAAAAACCTAAAAGCTTTCTGTGGCACAGATTCCATATGTGTCTGATCATGCTGATCATTTTTTCTGATGCACGAATTATGAAACTATTATCTTCTGATGCCAAGAATGCATCAGTGTTTTAACAACACTGAATAATACAGTGCCACCAAACTCGTTTCTCTCCCTGGGTTATAGCACCCTCCATAACAGCTATTTTAGCTCCATTCCTCCCCCTCAACGCCCCTTTTCATTCTCTCTCTGGTTGCGTTCTTTCTGCTCAAAATCATTGGTATTCACTAATAACGACCTCAAAGACATAATGCAGGAGACATAGCCCCGTTACAGAAATAGATTTATTGCCAATCCATTATGCATAGTGGGTAATGTAACATATCTGATGCACTGGCTCACAGCGGGAGGAGAAAGAGGGTTTAAGTGCATCTAACATTAGGCTGGAAAACTGGAGAGCAGAAGAAGCCACAGGCATCGCAACATGCCACCCTGCAAGTAGATGGGCAGTCCTGGCCTCCAACCACACTCGCTGCCACTTCATTTCTTCTTCTTTTCCTTTCAATAAAAAGGAAAGTTCGCTCAAGGCAAGAAGATGCCCTGAGGTGACTCTCGAAACCACATGTAGCCACTAAATGCTAATAGACAAGGAAAGATGCCAGACTGTATGGAAATGAGTGTACTGGTGTGAGGCTGTGGGGATGATGCGATTCAACTCAAAGAAATCTCACAATCATTGCATTTGTGTGTCTTTGCTTTTGATTTTTCTTTTTTTAAAGAGACAGTGTACATTAATCAACATTCAAATAAATGAGTTATAGATGAATGGCTAATTTCCATCTCGGCCTTTGCTTTATGTTATTAATCAGAAAAAGGATTAATAAGGTTATTAATCTTGACTGCTTCCTGCTTATGGCAGTTAGATATAGTGAGAGAGAAGTGTTTATTATGTTTGAAATATTGATATTTATCCTTCAAAAACACATGGATTCGCTACAGGGGGCCTTTATTCACCCCCTGGAGCCATGTGAGGGATGTTTTATTACAGTGCGCGTACTTTATTTCAAGTCTTTTGAACAGGATCCAGCTAACACCCGTTTAGTCCCATTGTAAGGCTTGGAGGGGCCAGGACAATATTTAATATAACTCCGATTGGATTCGTCTGAAAGAAGAAAGTCACATACACTTAGGATGCCTCGAGGGTGAGTAAAACACAGAATCATTTTCATTTTTGGGTAAACTAACCCTTTAAATATACATTTAAGCAGCACATATATAATGCTACGATGATGAAAGCATGATATATAGTCTCATCGTAGATAAGAAAAAACACAACCTAAGCTTAACATGGATTTAAAAGCCTCAAACTTTTAACACAATATGGATGTTCTAAGGTTAAACAACTCATATTTCCGGCTTTCTGGACTATACTCGATTCTTGTAGGTCAATTGCGGCATTCTGTGGTCAGATATTTTCTAATAGTGCAACAGTCGGGTTTCAGAAGTTCAAATTCCATTCATTTTCTCCATAGGGAAACTGATTTTTAAAGATAACTCATATCTTGCATTATTTCAACCTATTTTCAAAGAATAGTGTTTGCCAGAGGAATTCACAGTGGAAAAACTACATTACCCATGATTCTGCAGAAAGAAAGAAAAACACCATTTAGATGAGCAAAATCACACCAAAAGATCTCTGCTGCAAACATCCACTGTAATAAAGCAACACTTCCCTCATTAACACTTCCCTCATTAAAGCATAAAGTACCAGATCTTGCTTGTGGAGAAGCGAACAAGGACAAAAGTCAAAATGATTTTGTCTTACAAAGGTCATCCACTACACTGTATTTTTAGTGGACTTAAAAGTTCATTTAGTGGAAGATTAGTGATGCCTCTGTGTTATACAGAGCGATTTAGAAGGTCCTTTATTCCTGCTGCTGTTAGGTTTTTTAATGAAGCTGTGTAAATCTTGTATGTTGTTTGTATTGTGTAATGGTGGCAAATGAGTTTCCCTTTACAGGGATTAATTAAGAATTAAGTTTCTAATCTAGTCTTGTACATTGTAATGCACTATTTTTGTTGAAAGCTGATGTGAGACAAAAATAATATTATTTAATTTCTACACATTTATGTATTTCCATAGTAAGGAATTGTTTTTAGTCAAAGCTTAAAGGCAGGGTAGGTGATTTGGTTCAAAAACATTTTTTGTTATGCTGGCTGAAAGTCTCTTTACATCCTGATAGCAATCACTAAGTTAAGGGGTCTACATTTATTTATATGAATTTATATCATCTGTGGAAGGTGTAGGACCATAAAATGTTCGTTCAATCAAAATCGGTCCGAACATTATGATAGGCCGTCCTGCCTGCCTGTCAAATATGTATTTGCATACCTTTGCTCTCCCTGTTTGTGCAGACAAAATAAGTCATCAGTGCTTTCCAGCGAGAATGAAAGGCGTTATTGTAATATTATGCGCTTTGTATTGTAATGTTTTCTCACAGGTGAATGAGACGTGAGGTAATCTGACAGCGTTACATTCAATCCTCCGCCATCGCCGCCTCTCATCGTGTCACAGGTCTGAGCGCGTTCACGAGTTTTAGGGGAGGCGTGGCTTTGCAGAGCGATTATGCAGAGAGGGTGGAGATCCATGTGTGATTATCACATCATTAAGTGTTCCTTGTTGGGATCCCGATTATACTGTCAGGTTTTATGTAGCAATAGTGATCGGCTAACTGTAAAGTATCCCCTTTTTATTGTTATTTATTAAGCCCTCTGTCTGGTCAATTTGATATATTTTACTCACTATGACTAATCTCTGTTTGATCAGGCACAAAGTTTACTTTTTTCTGCTTAGGTTTTAGTTAGTATGAAAGGAAAATGTGATACAAGAAAATGTTGTTTAGATGCTTTCAGGCAACTGAAACCTCAATGACTCATATCAAGTTGACTGCAGTGGTTCATTTACATGAACTTTACAAGAGGAGACATCCACTAAAGTGTTGCCAGCATCATAACAATTACAGTTGATTTATGTGCTACAGAGGGAGATCTATATGTTCTAGTTGATACCTTTGGCACCGGGCCGGGGGGCGGTTGAGTGCTATAGATAGGTCTTTGTAAAGCCCTTCACATCACCACCTTACCTCCGCTGCATGTCGCACATGCCCCAAGGTCCTGGTGCCCTTGTCACAAATCCAAATGAGAGACAGATGGCTGTTAATGGGGGGCCTGGGAGGGTGTGACAGCCATGGCCGACCAAGATGTGTGTCAGAGACAGACATGATTACAGGAATATGGTCTTGTTTTTCCACTGGTTGATCCAAGCTGACATAACACAGATTCAAGGAGAGATACAGTCATCCACAGTCTCTCTTTGGACGGAGAAAGTCCAGAGAGCACGTCGGTGGTATCTATGTATTTCACATTGATGACAGATACATGATCAACGGATGTGATTAGGTCAGATATCTATTCCAGAGCTTGGTTCAGTTCTATAATGCCAATTGGTGAAGGTTTGAAGGACAGAACGTCTGTGGTTCGCTGTTTTTAGAAGCTAAATAGAGGAGTGACTTCATAAATTACGCTAGCAGACTATGTGATGACATCACCACAGCTGTCTACGGATTGATCTGTCAGTTAAAAATCACTCATCACACTTTACCCGATTAACAACAACTGAAAATCATATGACTGCATCAGAAAATACTGATGAAATATTTTGAAAGACTTATGATTTAGAATACAAGATCTAAAAGCAGGTCTTAAAGGGATAGTTCACTCAAAAAAAGGTGAAACAAAAAGAAAATTCTGTCATCAGTTATTTATCGTTATGTTTTTCCAAACCCGTATCTATCCTGCTAATGATTGTACAATTCATATGTCCAGATCTAGTAGTCTGTGATGTTGATAAAGAAAAGCTTGCTTAAATCTAAAACCCCACCATCTGTAACTGTGGGGCAGGTTAGATGAATCATTTTGCACACAGAGAATGATAAGATTGTGTCCAAATTTGGTTCTGTAACAGTGCGTGAGCTAAAAGAGACGCACATGTTATTTGATTGTGTGTGCATTTGTTCAGAGACTTTGAGCGACTAGAGTGAAATTTCTCAGCATGAAGCAACTGACTCTCAAGAGTTATAAAACAGACTTGGATGCTTTGAAACGGATCCAGTTCAGACGGTTTCCTCCAGCGACCTACATTAAAAGCAAACATAGAAAGAAAATAAATGCCAGATTTTATAGCTTCATTTGAAACAGTTGTCATCTCTGTTGGCTTGCAAAGTAAACGGCATTTACTACAAAAAAAGTAATTGTGTGAATCGTGTGAGTCATGATTGTAAAGTAAAAACAACTATTTTGCTTCTTAGAAACAATAGTTTGCTTGTTTTTTGTCAGCAGCTACAAAACTCAGTCTGAGTGAGTATTAGTACAGTGTGTGGTCAAATCTATCTTCTCTAAAGCCAAATCAAAGTAAATGTATCATCTAATAGGATAAGGATCACATTTCTTTCACTCTATAGAAGGAAATGCGCTGTGTTTATCTTTACACACCTGCAACTGTCTTCAAAGTTGTCCAGTTTAGGAACAAAAGAAACTGGATCAAGAGCCTGTGCTCAATGCATTCTTGGCAAATGCTCTTTTCTCTCTCTCAGGAATGGGGTGTTGCACATTACACACACATGTTGAAGGAAATATCTCTGGTTCCACTACGTCATGGCCATCTGCAGAAGTCAGATTCTCTCCGGTCTGATCTCACTAAATTTAATGTCAGCGCACAAAACAACAGAGTATGAAGAGTGCAGCACAGCCCAATGCATAACACGGTCAGTTTCACCACATCATAAAATGCTGGGTGGGGAAGTACTATATATGTTTATGATTGCTTCAACCATACTTTCTAATGAAACACACATGGTACTGTGTACTATATCTCTGCAAAATCAAGAGAAACCAGAGTAGACAGACAGTAAAACGAAGTTCAGGAATCAAATAAATCATAAATAGTACATTATAAATAGCGACTCGTAAATACTGTCTCGAAATATATAAGCTCAGACATCTGATCTACTGAGATTACATTTGGACCAGACACTTAAAGAGGAAGCGCTCACACAAGTGGGAGGAAATGGAAGGACTGGGAGCTGTGTGTAGATAATGAATAAGACATGATGGAACTCGAGGGATTTGAAAGACTGATGGTCCATCTGAATTTGCTTTACTTCTGAGAGCAAGTTTTATTGAAAGATTTAAGACCGCTCTTCGCCTCTGTGACACGCATCCTCGAGGTCATTAATGTCTGATCTGCTTTGACTAAAAGTGTTCTTGAAGAGCCATAAGTGTGATTTTATTAGGAATTATTATCCACAGGGTTGTTGGCGTTTGCTTTGAAGAACGGGTCGGGAGCTCGTGAAGTGCGCAACTTCATATGCGGAAATCGCAACAAATAAACAGACATTAGAGAAGAGATTTTAGAACAGATTCATGATTATTCTTAAACTTTGTTTGCTACACCATTCATAAGTTTGGGGTGAGTAAAAATACTAATCAAAGCACCTTAAAACTTTTAAGCAAAACTACTGTTTTCAACATTGATAATAATAACAAGAAATGTGCCAAATCAGTATATTAGAATGGTTTCTGAATGATCATGTGACACTGAAGACTGCAGAAATGGCTGCTAAAAATTCAGCAGAGGAACCAAATTACTTTTTCAAATATTTTTAAACATTTGAAAATGGATATTTGTACATCGTAATAACATTTCACAAGATTACTGTTTTTATTGTATGTTTCATCATAAAAATGCTGCCTTGGTGAGTATAAAAGACTTTTAAAAAAGCATGTTTTAAAACATCTTACCAACCCCACACTGTCAACAGCCAACACGTACTGGGTAACTAACGTAATGTAATATAATATAGAATGATTATAAAAGATTGCTGTGTCAGAGTTTAACTACACGTCTGAAACAAGCCTTTTCCAAGGAGGTCTAGAGAAAGTGTTTTAGCTTAGTGCTGTTACACTGACAAGCTTAAAAATAGAAATAAATAAATAGATTTTTAAAAATCTGACATAAACTTCCAATTTTGCTGTTGTGCCGCATACTTGGATAACCATTTATTCTGAAGGAATTGTGGCTGGCCTGATCAGAGACACAATCTTTATTATTGCTTGAAAACAAGTTATCAATGTTAGACAAGCGTTTTATTGGTCAAACAAAATTATCTCTGCAGTTAAACAAAGAATTGCATTTTCATTTCATCATGAGGGGTTAGTTGTCAGCGACTCAGATGTAATGCCTCAACCTTTAGAAAGACATGAGTCGTAGAACTCAGAATCTTCCAAAGAGCAAATGTCACAGCCCACAGTAATTCAGACTTGGCTCATTTCTGCAACACAGTGTTCTGTCAGTCCGTTATACCGAGAACCTCTCGTTCCAGAGCTTGTTACTGGATACTACAAAGTACGCTCACACAGTTCACACAAGCAGACTTCCTCATTGTGAAGTTCCCATCTATAATAAAACTGTGACCGTAAATTGTGATCTGCCTTGAAAACGAACTGTTACATTCCAACAACTTTTGCATGATTTTTAGTAGTTTGGTTATTTTCAGAGGCATTCCTTTCAATCACACTGTGTTCAGATGGAATGTGCCCAATTTCGGAAGCAACCTCTGTGCTAGAACATGAAAAGACACTGGAAAAAGGTTAAATGGGGCTTGTTTTAATAAGCCGGTTCATTTTTAATCCCAGCTTTATTTTAATGGTAATCCAATGCATGCCGAAGCAGTTTAGAATTCTTCGGTATTGACATGCTAATGCAGCGCTAACATATATGTGCAAATGTTTTTACATGAGTGTGTCCATGCACTGCCCTGCCTTTGTCCAGTCTAACTCAATGTGTCTCATTGAGTCCAAATGTATACTTCTATTGTGGCCTCTAAGACAAATATGTAGCATCGTGAATGCTCCTCCACCCCCAGTCCAGGCGACCCAGCACATAGCACTGTTCACAAACAATCAAGTGTCCATTGACCAGCCAAGGACAACAGTGGTCTTATGTGCTCGATGGGCGTTTGGACGTACAAGGCGGGTTAGTGTGGTGACATGGTTTGTCATCGCCAGCTGGTATGGTGGGCATGTGAGGGCGAAGACGACCCATTGTTCTTGCACCACCAGAACAATTGCACGTTTCAGAGGGCCACACTGTCTTTGAGGGACAACGCCCCAACACCCCCCCGACTGCAATGAGGAGCCGACTGTATGTGACACAAGAATATGCAGTTTGCTGTTATCATCTGTTGTTAGTTATTTGTTAGAATTGTATCTTATTATATATTTTTATATATATATTTTGTTGAAGGTTTAAGGTTTTTATTAAATAAATATTTTATTTGTATTTGTCATCACTTTTTAAAAAGATGTTTATGTTATTTTATTATTATATATATATATGACACAAGAATATTACAGTTTGCTGATTGTTGGTGAGCACAAGAGACTTCTTTCAAAAAAGCATACTTTTGAATGGTAGTGTTTATGACATAAATTCAAATAAATTTGAGTGGAAGTTAACATATAGGCCTACTGTTATGAAAACAGGAAGTGTTACACTTTTTAAAGCATTACATACAGACAGTCACAGTTCTTAGAGATATTTTACAATAAAGGAGAATATGTTCCTCTATATTTTATTGACAGTTTAATTTAGCCTGTTATTGAATTTCACATCACTACATGATATCTTAAAAAGCGGTACTTTGCTATAAAGTTTCCAGGCTCCTTTTCTTTTTTTGCTCCTTGTTTGTTCAAATTAGATTTGTTTTATATCTAATGGCATGTTTTGAGCACTTGAAGAAAATGTCAGAATTGTCAATGTGAAGATTGAAACTCTACAAATAAATACTCAAGTTATTTGTCCTTTCCCATTTAACATTCAATAAATAAAGCATAAATTAAACAAATAAAGCTCATCATTATGTTACCACAAACTGTACCTCACTAAATTAATCAATACATTTACCAATAGGGCTGTTTCTTAAATTAATAAGACTGATCAGCCAAAAAATCAATAACTTAACTAACAACACAAATGAATGTTTGTTATGTAATAAAATTAAATAAACTAATGTTTATTCAATTTTCTACAAATTGTTGGTTGACTAAATAACACTTTACAACTTGGCCATATAGCTAACTAAATAAATTAGTAAAATATTATTAATTGATCTAAAATGTTATAGACTCTAGAAATGTTTTAACAGCATATTGCAGATAATAAAAACATTTTGATATAAACAGTCTTCCTTTTATGCTGTTTTGTCTCCCCTAAGAAACTCTCTCATTCTCACCTTAATGCATTTTACACAGATAGAAATATTTTTTTTGGCAATCTAATATGTGATATGTGTGGAGGAGTCGGACTTAAAGCTTGTCAATGTGAATGATTGATTGATGGAGCTGTTAGAATGAGTCAATAGCTGCTGTGTTTTAAGAGTTTAGGTAAAGTACATTAAACTCTGCTTTCTATTGTCATCCAGAAACAGCTACAAATCCCAAAAGCATGCTAAAAGAATGAGCGTCTAGTCAAGCTTTCATTCAGGTAATCTGGTTTTGGCACTAACATTGGATTCGGGGGTTGAAGGCGAATTACCCTCTTAATGTTTCTTTCTCTGGATAAATTGATGACAGACTGAAACAATATTTGTTTTTCTCTGTGTGTCAATTCTTTCTCCCAGGCCCTAGTGAAAAACACAGACTGGCATTAAAGGGTTAAATTAGGCTCTTAACAGATCATTAAATACAATTCAGCATATCAGTCACAGATTTTTTTAGGTTTATGTTTTTAGTTTAAATATATATCTGGATAGATTTATAATAAACTGAATAATATTTGTTATTCTCTGCTTGTCGATTCTTTCTTCCAGACCCTAGTGATGAAGACAAACTGGCATGACAGAGTTAAATAAGTCTATTCTGGGTTAAATAAAATGTGTACAAAAATACAAATTATGAAATAAATATTCTTTATGTTTGTTTTGGTTTAAATATATATGGATAGTCTAATGACAGACTGGACAATATTTGTTTTAGTAAAAATAAATCAATAAAGAAAAAACTAATGAATGAATGAATAGTTGCTTCGCAAAATTAAAGATGAGTGAAAATTATTGTCTAGTTACAGATAATCATCTTCCTTTGAACCTAAAATATTCCTTTAAGGAAGGACTTTGAATGAGATGTGATGAGATGGGCTTTTGGACGCAAAAGTAAAAGTCTCTGTCAATTTACCTTGAATATAGATTACCACTATCAAAACCTAATTATACCTTTAAGCTCTGCTGCCAACCGCCCCTGCAAAGCAGTGCAGAGAATAAAAAGACCCAACATCTATACTCACAATGAAGCCTTACTTCAGCATAACTTGACACGCTAATGGCTCCAAGGCTGAATAAAGACAACCCAAGCCCATAAGAGCCTTTCACCTTCACTGGAGGGCGGTCAGACAGAAAATAACTTGCCAGGAAAGTAAAAAAAAAAAGAAGTGGGTAGAGTCACCTGTGTTTTAAACTATAAAGACTACCACGTCCTCCTGATAGACCCCCATCAGAGCTAAGCTGGCGGCCATGTTGTAAATCACATAATGAAGTCTTTCCCTATAGACTTTCACTATCTTTGCTGTTTAATCCTGATCTCAGAGGGGCAACAGCCAGCAGTATAATAAAAGACAAAACACTCTCTCCTCTAGCCAGTAGCCACACAGTTTAACCTGCCCTGCAACAATGAAGCTACACCTACAAAGAACCTCTCGTTCTTCACTTCAATGTGTCCATCTATCTCTCCCTTTCTCGATCCCCAGCGTGTTTTTGTCATTCGCGGTCTCCTTGCAGGCATTTGTCTCCGGGTCACGTAGAATGAGATCAACCCTGGACTCAGGCCAAGCACAGAGTGCTGAGGGGTGAGAGAAACGTCTGGGGTCACGACTGTGTAAGTATTTGATCATAATAAGATTATTCTGCTTTTTATTCATAGGTATATTGTTAAAATCGAATTTAATGTGATATATATATATATATTGTTGAGAACTTATTGGGATTGCACACAAAGCTCACATGGGTGTAACTTGTCTGAATAGAGTCTCTGTCAATATGTGTCATGTCAGTAAATGCTGCCCCCATGAGGATGATTATGTTAATGTCTCATTCATTTCTCGCTCAAAATCCACTTAAAGGTACACTGCTTTAAAAAAAGTTCTACAAGTTACAAAACAGTACTTCACAGTAAAAATATATCGTACTCATGTACACTCACACTATATGAATATGAATACTCTATTCATATAAAAGCCTAATAAAAGCAAATTTATTAAAATATATATAGCCAATGACATGAGACATGAGATCACATGATCAGTCAATACTTTATTTATCTATGACATTCCTGTTTATATTTGTTTATGTTTTCGCTTGTGAAACAAATAAATTGTGGCTGCCTGTGTGTGTGTGTGTGTGTGTGTGTGTGTGTGTGTGTGTGTGTGTGTGTGTGTGTGTGTGTGTGTGTGTGTATGTGTGTGTGTGTGTGTGTGTGTGTGTGTGTGTGTGTGTGTGTGTGTGTGTGTGTGTGTGTGTGTGTGTGTGTGTGTGTGTGTGTGTGTGTGTGTGTGTGTGTGTGTGTGTGTGTGTGTGTGTGTGTGTGTGTGTGTGTGTGTGTGTGTGTGTGTGTGTGTGTGTGTGTGTGTGTGTGTGTGTGTGTACACTGAATATTTCTCAGGGTAAGTCTCTATTTCTGAGAGACAATTTTTGCATAACCACATAAAAGACCAAAACATATTGTGATTAATAAACTACAACATATAATACAACTGTGACATCCTGCTTCAACCTGACATTTATGAGAAATACTGCTTGCCCGAGGACACCCTTCAACCATTTGGCTAGTTCACACTTGTCTGGGTATAAAGTGATTTTATCATGTTCACCTGCTACACCGTATACAGCAAATAGCAATATGATGATACTGGAATAAAATTAAATTTAAGAAACTTTTGAACTACTAGTTTTTAATAAACATAAAAAAAGAATCTGCTAGAGGAACCACACCAATTGTGTATTCATTTGGACGTCTGTCTCAAGTTATTGAGACATATCCAGTTACCTGAGTCAACCAGCCCCAACTTCCTTGTTTCTGAAAGCCAAGTCCACCATGATTTACTGAAAAATTCAGTCTTTTGAGGCTGTTATACTATGCAGTATTTTACTTTAAACCAGAATATAAAAGAAAGCTGTTACAATGATTGGACACTTATGTCACACCTACCATGAAAGGTCTATGCTTACTTTAGCTCACGTAGTATTTGAGCTAACAAAGACAGGTAAACACAAAGCACTGCCCTTTACTGTGACAGCTGGAGAAAGATTTGGATCATTAGTTCCTGTACAATTTTTCAACAACGACACACCGGCTGCTAAATCTTCAGCAGAATTGCAAAAGTAGCCGAATTTTCCTGAGGTGTGAGTTGTTTGTTCAACAACGTTCAACGTTGAATGATAATGTTGTTCTTCTCACCATGCTGCCGACCAGTATTGGGCAGTAGCCTAACTACCCTGCTGAAAAAAAACAATAGAACCCTGCCCAAAACACAATAGAAAATGTAATGGATTTAATGGTTTTAATGGGAATTGTATTGTTTTAATGGAAACTATAATGGTGTCTACTGGTATGTAATGGATTATATTGGTGGGATGTTAAATCCTATTGGAAAAATGCCCAAAACACACTACAAAAAGGTATTTTGTAATGTTTTACTGGAAAAAGCTAATGGTTTATAATGGTATTTTAATGGAAACCATGGAATTTCTGTGATGTTTCTATTGGGCTTCTATTGTTTAGTTTTTTAGCAGGGTAGTTAGTAAATAGTTACAGAAATAATATTACTTTTTGTAGTAACAAGTAGTGTAACTAATTACTAATAAGACATAAGTAATAATATTATATTTGCTATCCATAAAACAGCTAGTCACTTAGTAACTTTCGATGCCTCAACCCCTACTGATTTAATGTCCAACAATCCAATCATTTCTCTAAAGTCACCAGTGCTGTAGGCATATGGAATATGAAAAAGCTTACATTCAGCGGATGGAAATATTGGCATTACATTGACTTTGTCAGAAGAAAAGATGATCTGAACACTGATGTGTAAGTTGTAGCATTATGGAAGTTGTGGCATTACTTTACTACATGTTTGACTAAATTATATAAAATTTAAAGAATATTTTCTTATGAACTTACATGATTTATTTCAATAAAATATGTCATGGAATATAATTGTGTATGTGTATAACAGAGAAATGATTGTGGTGGCCGAGAGAGCTCAACGCGCTGCGCTGCAAATAGAACCCCCCCCCCCCCCAAACATGTAAATTAAGAAAGCTACTTCATCAATTTGACAACTCTCGCGCTGCAAATGCTCACAACACAACCAAACAAAGAAACAATACAATTCTTTATCTGGTTGTGTTAAACCAAAGCTTATAGCTACTTAATACTCACCACTGAATGTTTGTAATAACTTCTGACTCTGATCCAATGTGGATTATGGTAAAATGATGAGCAGACATATATAGTTAACATTTTAGAATAATTTTAAGGGGGAGATATGCAACATAACGTGAAAGAAAAGTAACTAGTAGGCCCTACTGTTGCCTGAAAATAAGTAATAATTAATTTTGAAAGGAGTAGGCCTAACTAATGAGTAAATAATAAAAAAAATTGAGTAACTAGCCCAAAACTGCTGCCGATTCACGAACAATAACTCTTGAGCTGATTCTTTTTAGTGAATCAAAAACATTCAGGCCGACTGTCTGATTCCCGAAAAAAAAAAAAAATCGAAATGCTGATTCTTTAACAATTAATTATAACTGGAATTTTTCATTATTGTGATGTTCTGAATTGAAATGAAGAAGGCTTTGTTGCCATGCCATTATTAGTCTGTGCATAAAGGAATACTCTCTGATAAGTAATACAGTAGATGTACACGAACACACTTCTACTCACTCACACAGATCCCTGCATCATTCAAACAGACAGAGATCATGATCCCATTTAGCTGAATGTGTGGGCTGTCTTCAGAGTCAGACATTACTGATGAGGCTGTGAAAGAGCACCATGTGAGTCCTCTGTCTTATTAACTGTCAGTTAGTGCGAGCTATTTTATGAACATGGGCATAAGAAACAGAACAACTGCCAGGAGGGTTGTCTTAAAAGAAAAGTTTGTCCATACATTTTTTTTTGTTAGAGAGCTCATTTAGTTAATGGAGCCTGTCGAGATGCAAATGGGACCTAAAATCCATGTTTATAAAATACATTTTAGAAGACTGAATACGTTTGATAGTAGGCTCGTAAATAGGAAAACGTTTAATTAAACAATAAGACTTGTTGTTTTTAACGAATCAATTCAATGCCTCATTAATAACATAAAATACGCTACATGTGTTGCCACATACTGGGGTAAATATGCAATATGAAGAAAGGGTCACTGAAGAAATCTTTTTGTTGAACTGATTCAAACAAAAGTCACTGGCATGAATCAAACTCCTCATCACTAACTGGCAAAAAAAGTCTTCTTTTGAGATGACTAAATAATAAAATATTTATATTTTCTGAGTAAACTATTAGGCCTACTGTAAAGCAGATCATAATGCAAACCACGTAGAGAAGTGGGTGAACATCGGCAGTATAATGGCCACTGAGTGTGAGAGTTGGTGTCTGTATATGAGTCTGTGTAGGAGGAGCTCAGCTTTGCCTGAAGATGTTGGCAAAAGATGGATCGAGAGATGAGGCAATTTTCCAGCTGAGAGGAACAGAGAGAGGAGCTCTAATCCCCGCAGAGAGAACAGACAATCCATCACAACAGTGAAACAGAGACTTAATTCAGTCTGAGAAACAAATGAAACTTATAGAGACCCACGTCCACAGCTTGACAATAATGATTATTGAACACCGTACATTAAAGAACACACCAACAGATGGCAGTGTTTATCTGAGATTTAAATCTAAAGGTTAGGTTGTTTACTGGTTGGCCTAGTTCTGTCACTGACCCCTACTGTTCTACTCAAAGAAATAGGATTTAAAAACAGGTCAATGTACTTTGGTGTTTTATTGGTGTTTTATAAGTAAGTATTTGATATGAAAGTGCAAAAAGTAATGCCAAATGAGTCATTATTGAGATGCAGATAAATCAATACGTATTTGGGATAGGAGACAATATTTTAATATCTAAAAAATGACACATTTCACCTTTACGAATAATCCAAATGAGTAAGTAAATGAGTCAAACCAGTTACATTTTTATAAATCTGATAAAGCAACAATTCTAAGAATTAACATATATATTTGCTGTATATAATCTACTAAGGGGGGGGGGGATTGATATGTGATATTGCTTCCCCTTAACTAAAAGCTACAAGTCAATTCCCAATTATGTACTGAAGATTTGCTATTTAGATTCACCTGACATGCAGACTTGCACAGATGCACTTTCTCCTTCAGTTTTTAAACTGCACACTGTTCTGTCAGTTAAACAACATATAGTGTTTTTGTCAGTATTGTGTCTGCACTGCTTTCTATTTATGTCTCCTCCACTGTATTTGCTGAAACTGTACATAATGTGTCCAGCAAATTAAGTCCCCATGTGTGGTCTGATCCTCTATGTTGAGAAGAATCCAAATGTGACCAGTACTCATTTTAACTTCGATTAAATCCTCAACAAATTAACAAAAAATAGTGATCTACCTCCACTGAAAATGGCAAAACCTTTGTCATAATCCCAAGCAATGATGTCATGTGACCTAAGTTTGACATTACAGCTATTACATTGTAGTTAATCACTTTCTTTGTCAATATAAAGCTAATTGTGAATCGGCACTTCCTCCATTCCCAAAAATCCTGTGACCTGAAAGGAAAATATGGTGGAAAAGATAAGAGCACAGTTTGGTTTGACATATACTGTACCTGCTCAAGGACATTCTGTATCCTATAATGCTTGATACCTTCACCGGATGTGCAGCAGTCCAGGTCACCTGCCAAGAAGTTAAGCTGAGCACACTCAAAAGCAGCTTACTGTCTTTATCAGATCATCTGTGTTTAAGTGCTTGTCGGCAAACCAAAATACACAAAGAAAGTCGTCCTTTTCAGAGCCTTCCCATTTTCCATAATATTTCAGGCTTATATGCTGTTTCGTTCCTAAAAGCATAACATTATAATGTTTAGTGTGGGTAACGTCTCAATTTTCAGGCTTAGGCAACAATTAAACCGACAGTTATGTGGCTTATATTAAAAGACCTCCTTGATTTTGTTAACATACCATGTTAATGAGGTATTTCATGTACATCACTTTTTAAATACAAACCAAACATTGTCCATATGATGAAATTCACTATTCAGATCACCGCCATGTGCCATGCACGACAAACACCATGTGAAAGAACTAATCACATAATTCTCTGCTGATCTTAATTGGATAAGGCAAACCTCCCATTGAGCTCCCAGAATGCCCTGCTCTTTGATCTCAGCAAATGACTGGACAATAGAAATCAAATGACTGGGAAATAGAAATCTGCATGTTTTTACAATTCAAAGTTTTATTCACAATAACAAAAACTACGCACCAAAAACATTCGAATAATGTCACATTTCTTACAAGTAGTTTTACAAAACAAAAAATATAGTATTCTACACTATTTACATAGACACATAATTAGAATTTAAATAAAATAATTACAAAAAATGACAGGTTTGAGCATAGAGTTTCAGTCTCTGGCCTGGGACGTTTCTTGGAGTAATTGTGTGGATGTAAATGCACAGGAACTCCCAGCAGTGGGAATGCAGAAGTCACAGGTCAGGGTTTAGCTGCCAGTCTTAAGCTGTCTCCTCAACTCCAGGGGCCTTCTCAAGCATCCCCTCACCCTGTACCTGGTTCTCCCTCTGTACCATAGCACATATCGGGGCCTCAAATGTTGCTATTCTCCTAAACCTGCAAAATCAGCCTCTTCTTTTAGCGCACATGAAATCATGTGTTATCTGATGCTGAACATATAGCAGTGTACTCATCATCAGACAGGTCACAAAAAAATATTTACATTTTTTTTTAGAACCTTTCCCAAATTACATTTACATTTATGCATTTAGCAGATGCTTTTATCCAAAGTGACTTACAGTGCATTCAGGCCATACATTTTTTGTATCAGTATGTGTTCCCTGGGAATTGAACCACAACCTTTTGCGCTGCTAAGGCAATGCTCTACCACTGAGCCACAGGAACATTACAACCCCAGAACCTCAAAAAAATACCTTTTGTATATTTTATTTACAATTTTTTTTTATAAAGCATTACTTAAAATAAAATAAAACATCTAACTTGTCGTCTCTTCATCCATCTGTCAAAAGTATGTGCACTCTCTCTTGCACACATTTCATACCTAAATCCACAAGGGTAAAAAAAAAACCTGTCTAGCTTCTTTAATATGTGTTTTCATTTTTCATACCTGTCATATGGAAAATGTTGTTGTTTACTCCTTATAAACTCCTTATAAATAGAAGGACTCACTGTACTGAGGCTATAGTTTCCATATTTATATCTTTCACACTATTCCAAATCCCTGACTAGCCATTCTTAAGTTGAATATCAACTCAAATATGAAATAAAATATGACTATAAAATTGTTTAGCGTTTGTGTAGCAAAGTACAAAGTCAAAGGGAGAAGCAAAGCTGGCAAAAATTACATTTTGATCGATTATATTTAAAACCACTCTTTACAAGCCAATCATTTGGTATTAATATGCATTTTGTTTTGTCATTTGGTCATTTCTACATAATATGGAATTCTAATACACTAATTTAATTACAGGAAAATGTCTGACTGACAAAAGTTAGTATTTAGTAGTTTTTTTCTTCTTCACCAGTTCCTCATTAATTGGCTTTGTCTACACTTTGTGTAGTGTGAGTGATACAGTAACAGTTTTAGGCTGCGTCCCACAGCTCTCTACCTCAGGTAGGTGTGGCCAAAGTTTGGTGGGTGGGTGGCGCTCGCTCAGCTCACAGTGGCAACAGCCTCTTCATTTGCCCCCTCGTCCACTTGATTGCCTTTGCCCATGGCCTTCATCGTAGCCATGATATCAGTGAAGGTCTCTTTGACAGTTTTCTCCAGGATCCAGCCCTCGCTCTCACTCTCAGGGTCTTCTGGGTTGACCAGCGTGGACAGAGAGGTGTTTACGTACTGAAGTCCAATCATTACAGCTGTCTAAAGCAAAACATAAAAGATGTGTTTTTAATCAAATGTATAAAATGTTCTACATTTCCAGTTGGTGATTTGAAATCACCTTTTCCAAGAAAGCAAGCTAATCTCCTAATCTCCACCACACCTTGTTCAACGCCTTGTTGTTGCTACAGATTTAGTTCAAATCAATGTTTTTAGATTATTTCCATCAAGTCTCAAATTTATATGCAAACTATAGGTAACTATTAGGTAAAAAATAGGTAATTTTTTTATTAACGTATCATCGAAATTAACTTTTAATGGAATTATTTTCTATTTATTATATTGAAAATAAATATTAGGTCAAATATATATTTATTTATTTATTATTTACCAATCTTTTTAAAAGATCAGGCAAAAATAGTCCTTTAAGGTAATAACCTCTGATTCCTGAGTCATGTAGTTTAATTTATTCTAGAATGTCAATCCATATTTCAGTATAACTACAAGGTAGTCAAACACTGTATTATATTTAATAATAACCAAGCAATGTAGATGTTTTCCATGATAGTGTCATGTTAGGAGATTGATTGACAGTGAACATGGTATGATGACATACAACTGACTGACATAAAGTGTCAGAGGTGGGTTTTGAACCCGGGTCTCCCAGTCAGAGAAAGCTAATTTTCTACCTCTGGTCTACTGGGGAAGACAGTTTGTAGAAGACCCATGTGCAGAAGCAAAAGCAAACTAGGAGGCTCAGATAACTCAATAGCAGGCAGTCTTTACTTGATGTCAGTTCTCAAATACAAACAAAAAGAGCAGTCATAGCGTTACAAAACAAAACAAAGTAAGCACAATGGCAACTGAGAAACAGCGATTAACTCTTCTATAACTCAGGAAATCCACAGAGGGTAGGCTCAAGACTGAACACAGCTCAATGAAACTGCCAAACTTAAATAGGGCAAAATACAGGTGGAACACATTAACTTGATGAGCAGTAAAGAGTTCTAAAGAGTTCACAGCAGGTGGCGCCACCTAGTGGCTGGGAGAGTAATTGCAGGAGGGAGCAGACAGCTCTCCCTAGTGGCTTGGAGAGTCATTGCAAGAGGAGTATTACAGGAGCCCCTCTCTCAGGAACGGCTCCTGACGTTCCGCTGGCTACGGTTGGAATCCAGACGGTGGAACTCTCTGATAAGGTCTGGATCTAAGATGTCCCCAGCTGGCACCCAAGACCGCTCTTCTGGGCCATAGCCCTCCCAGTCCACTAGGTATTGGACCCTTCCACGGACCTGGCGAGAATCCAGCAGTCGACGGACAGTGTATACTGGCTGCCCACCAACGATCTGGGGTAATGGGGGGGGGCTTCTTGGCTGTGGACAGAGGAGAGCAAACAACAGGCTTCAAACGTGAAATGTGAAAAGTGGGGTGGATGCGCATAGACCTGGGTAGGAGTAGACGGTATGACACAGGATTGATCTTCCTAAGGATCTTAAAAGGTCCAATGAATCGGGGGGCCAGTTTCCGAGACTCTAGATGAAGTGGAAGATCCTTAGTTGACAACCACACCCTCTGACCCTGACGTAGTGATGGCCCGATTCTACGGCGCCGGTTGGCCTGTTTCTGCTGCCGTTGTGATGCTCTCATTAAGGCTGTACGTGCTCTTCGCCAGGCCTGGCGGCACCTCTGGACTAGTTGGTTTGCGGCTGGTACCTGGACCTCCAGTTCCTGCTCAGGAAACAAAGATGGGGGAAACCCAAATTGACATTCAAAAGGAGACATGCCCAAGGATGAATGGTGTAGCGTGTTACGAGCAAACTCAGCCCAGATCAGACGGGAGCTCCACGTGCTTGGTTATTGGAGACCAGGCACCTGAGAGTCTTCTCAATCTCCTGGTTGACTCGTTCTGTCTGACCATTAGACTGAGGGTGGAACCCAGAAGACAGACTGATGGATGCTCCAAATAAGACGGCCAAAAGCCTTCCAAAACCGGGAAGTAAATTGCGACCCCCGATCAGAGACCATGTCCTGAGGAAACCCGTGGATCCTGAAGACGTGCTGCATCATGAGGTCTGCCGTCTGACAAGCTGTGGGGATCTTAGGCAGAGGTATCAGATGACATGCTTTTGAGAATCTGTCTACCACCACCAAGATGACTGTGTTACCTTGCGATTTAGGAAGTCCAGTAACAAAGTCCAAAGAGATGTGAGACCATGGACGTCTCGGGATTGGTAAAGGGTGAAGAAGACCTTGAGGGTGGGCTTTAGGTTCTTTGTTTTGGGCACACACAAAACAGCCTGACACAAATCTTCTTACATCCCCGCCTGCATACTGGGCCACCAGAACCGTGTCTGGATACGCTTCAAAGTTCTTGTAACTCCAGGGTGACCCGAAAGAAGAGATGCATGTCCCCACTGCAACACATCAGATCGTACAACATTAGGAACAAAAAGGCGACCTGGGGGGCCATTACCTGGGTCGGGCTGCTGACGTTGAGCCTTCTTTACCGCCAACTCTATTCCCCACTGAACCCCTGCCACCACCTTGGAGCTGGGAATGATGGCCTTGGGCCTGTCCTCCACCTCTGGCGTGTCAAACTGTCTCGAAAGGGCATCGGGCTTAGAGTTCTTAGAGCCTGGTCGATAAGAGAGGATGAACTCGAAGCGATTAAAAAAGAGAGCCCATCGGGCCTGCCGTGGATTCAACCTTTTAGCCTCCCGGATGTATGTGAGGTTTTTGTGATCAGTCCAAATGATGAATGGGTGTTTGGCCCCTTCCAGCCAGTGTCTCCATTCCTGGAGCGCCAATTTCACCGCCAGCAACTCCCGGTTACCAATGTCATAGTTCCTTTCTGCTGGGGTGAGTCGACGTGAAAAAAAGGCACAAGGATGAAGCTTACTGTCCCCCGTGGCCTTTTGAGACAAAACAGCTCCCACTCCAACATCTGACGCATCCACTTCAACTACGAAGGGCAACTCTGAATCGGGGAGGGTCAGGATGGGTGCAGAGGTGAATCTTCGCTTGAGCAGCTCAAATGCTTGATTAGCCCTTTCGGTCCATTGGAATTGCCTTGAGGTCTTCTTGGTAAGGGCTGTAAGGGGTTCTGCAATGGAGCTGAAATTCCTTATAAATCTCCTATAAAAATTTGCAAAACCAAGAAAGCGCTGTACCTGTTTGATAGAGCACGGCTGGGGCCAGTTCAGGACTGCATGGGTCTTTCCAGGATCCATCTGAATGCTGCCATTGGAGACAATGAACCCAAGGAAGGAGACAGTTGGTACATGAAACACATTTCTCCACCTTCACAAAGAGGTTGTTCCTTAACAGTTGAGACAAAACCTGCCGGACATGATCTTGGTAACAACGGGAGAAGATTAAGATGTCATCAAGATAAACAAACACAGATTGGTTAAGCATCTCTCGTAGAACATCATTAATGAATGCCTGGAAGACGGCTGGGGCATTGACTAGGCCAAAGGGCATAACCTTATATTCGTAGTGACCAGTCGGGGTGTTGAATGCGGTCTTCCACTCATCCCCGGCTCGGATCCTAACTAGGTGGTAGGCATTCCGAAGGTCCAGTTTGGTAAATATGGTTGCACCTTGCAGGAGTTCAAAGGCTGTAGTCATCAATGGCAGTGGGTAGCGATTCTTTACAGTGATACGATTTAAACCCCGGTAGTCAATACATGGCCTGAGACTGCCATCCTTCTTCCCCACAAAGAAGAACCCGGCTCCTGCCGGTGAGGTTGAAGGGCGGATGAATCCACTGTCAAGTGCCTTGTTGATATATTCTTCCATAGATGCTCTTTCTGGGGCTGACAGAGAGAATAGTCTCCCTCGAGGTGGACAAGTGCCAGGGTGCAGTTCAATGGCGCAGTCATAAGGCCTATGGGGTGGAAGAGAAGCAGCACGTTCCTTGCTGAACACGTCACAGAGGTCTGCATACTCATGGGGGACACGGGATGACTCGGGAGAGGCAGCAAGATCACTGGAAGCCACTTGTCCCAGCCCAGAAATAGCCAGCATCTCCTTGGAAGGGACTGATGGCTCAGGTAGTTTAGGGAAGGTCGTCTGTGGCTCAGGAGAATGACAGAGAGACAAGCCAGATGCACAGCAGTTAGGCCCCCACTCACTTATCTGGTTGGAAGACCAATCAATTTGTGGATTATGCAAAACTAGCCAAGGATACCCAAGGATCAAAGGGAATTCGGGAGAATTGATTAAAAAGAACTGTATCACTTCTCTATGAGAACCCACTTGAAAGTGGAGGAATGTGGTGCACTGGCTTACCTGGCCAGAACCTAGGGGTCTCCCATCCAATGCAGTAACAGTCAGAGGATCATGGAGAGTGATGGGCTGAATCTTTAACTGTGAGGCCAGTGTAAAGTCCATGAAATTCCCTGCAGCACCAGAGTCTATGAAAGCCATGAGCTCATGAAGGTCATTGCCCCAGGAGAGCGAGACATCAATGGAAAGACCCGAAGCTGCTGGTCGGGGGTAAGTAATTACTCTCGTCCCAGGCCCCCTCTTCTTGGGCGAGAGCTGCCTTTTCCCACCAGTTCAGGGCAGTTGGCTCGGAAGTGACCTGACTCACCGCAATACAGGCAGCACTTATCTCTCATCCGTCTCTCCCTCTCCGCCTGTGACAATCGGGTTCTCCCCAGCTGCATTGGCTCCTCAGAACAGCCAGTCAGTGAGGAAGGCTCCATAAAACCAGTGGAGGTGTTAAACTCAGGCAGTCGAGTCTCACGACGACGTTCACCTTGCCGATCCCGAATGCGGTTGTCCAGTCTGATGGCAACATCAATCAGAGACTCCAAATCAGGGGCTGGGTCTCTGTAAGCCAACTCATCCTTTAATTCATGTGATAGGGCACGATGGAATGCAGCTTTCAGGGCTCGCTGATCCCACTCACTCTCTGCAGCCAGGGTGCGGAACTCGATAGCAAACTCTGCAACACTGCGTCTTCCTTGTGTGAGTTGAAGCAATCGATGATCAACCTCTGCTCCACTAACAGGGTGGTGGAATACTTTTCTCATCTCTGATATGAAGAGGTCGCTGCTTGTCGTGAGAGGAGACTGCCGCTCCCAGAGAGCTGTAGCCCAATCTAGTGCCTTTCCTACGAGAAGGGTTGTCATATATGCCACTCTGCTGCTCCCTGTAGGGAAACTGTTAGGCTGCAATTGGAAAGCAAGAGTACACTGTGTTATAAATCCTCGACACCTCTCTGGGTTCCCATCATACCTCTCAGGGGTTGGAAGTCTAGGCTCAAATAGAAGACCTGCTGGTGGACCTGGCTGAGGGGTACCTTGATACTGGGCTGGTAGGACTGGAGCAGCTTGAGATATGGACTGGGTTGGTAGGACTGGAGAGGCTTGAGGTGTAGACTGATGTCTTAGACGCTGGAGAATCTCAGTTAGAATCTGTTCATGCTTGTTAATGGCCGAAGCTTGGCTAGAGAGTTCAGAGAGAATGCGTTCCACATTGGAGGGAGGATTTTGTTCTTCTACTGGGTCTACTTCCATGGTTCAGTCTTGCTGTCACAACTGACTGACATAAAGTGTCAGAGGTGGGTTTTGAACCCGGGTCTCCCAGTCAGAGAAAGCTAATTTTCTACCTCTGGTCTACTGGGGAAGACAGTTTGTAGAAGACCCATGTGCAGAAGCAAAAGCAAACTAGGAGGCTCAGATAACTCAATAGCAGGCAGTCTTTACTTGATGTCAGTTCTCAAATACAAACAAAAAGAGCAGTCATAGCTTTACAAAACAAAACAAAGTAAGCACAATGGCAACTGAGAAACAGCGATTAACTCTTCTATAACTCAGGAAATCCACAGAGGGTAGGCTCAAGACTGAACACAGCTCAATGAAACTGCCAAACTTAAATAGGGCAAAATACAGGTGGAACACATTAACTTGATGAGCAGTAAAGAGTTCTAAAGAGTTCACAGCAGGTGCGCCACCTAGTGGCTGGGAAGTAATTGCAGGAGGGAGCAACAGCTCTCCCTAGTGGCTTGGAGAGTCATTGCAAGAGGGATCAGACAGTGCTCCCTAGTGGCTTGGAGAGTCATTGCAGGAGGAGTATTACAGACATACAAACAGTAGCTATTACGCCTCTAACCGGCCTTCATTTTTGCACCCTTTAGGGATGGTCTGATAAGAAGGACAGGGTTTAAATCATCTGTAGCCAAAACAATTTGTAGTTATTATGTGCCTTATTTGGGGCAGACAACAAAACTGGACAAATCGTACCTTAAGTACTGATCAGAGATCAGTTTAACCTTTATAGCACAATCTATTAAGATTAGAGGAGTGTAATGTATGTGATTAAAGTCTGATCCTGGATCAGCACATTACGATATTTCAAAGCTAAACATCTTACTTGTAAGAGGGTGACCGTCAGCACAAGTATCCCAATAGTGTTCATCATTCCACCATAGTAGGACACAAGAGCGTCTCGGCAGCCACGTTTCCAGATGTTCAGCTCTTCGGTGTAGTGGTCATAGCTGTAGTGAGCCGAGTTGTTGGTTATTTGCTGTTGGATGCAGGGCCGTGGAGAGCTAGGGTTGCAGCAGCTGAAGGGAACGCCATCCATTAGGTATCTTCCATCCACATTGCTGCTGATTCGGCTAAAGACAAAAAGTTTGCAAATATGTATTAGTTTATCACTTCCATATTACTCGTGTTAGAGAATGCATATGACAGAAGTTCGACTCAAATGTGCAGTAAATTAAAAACTACGTTTAACAAGATTATCAAAAGCACTGTGAATGTTTCATTTGACTTTAATTATAATTTAAAAATAAAATAAATCATGTGCCAGATTTTTTTACAAAAAATGGCAACATTTTTTTAGTTTGAAAACAGTGAATGCTCACTAAAAATAAGCAACTTACAAAAAAATCTACATCATAACTTCATTGTCATTTATTCTCAATTAAATACAATTTATATAAATAAAATAGTACAAAAAATATAAACAAGTCACTTTAGAAAACCTTTATTTGTCTGCTTTGATTTTCATGCACAAGTATTCGACTAGTACTTTCAATGTCTATTCCAAGCCAATCTACCTGGTATTCAACTGATTGAAAGGGACAGTAAGCTCTGAGGGAAAGAAAATGTGATCCAAGGAGATTAGAGACTAAATCTAAACTGGCTAACATGCCTGATACCACTTACACTGCAAACTGACCCCTGCGAATCACCCATTCCCTCCCCTTCTCTCAACCCATTATCTAAATGTCTTAACTATATCTGAACAAAATGAATTGAAAAGAACTGAAAGGAAACAATGTTTTCATCCAACCATTAGGAAACAAAAAACACTCACTCTTTGACTTCCTTGGAGCTGAAGTCCAGGTAACGGTTGCTCACCCACTGGATCTCGAACCAATCTTTGTAGTTGTTATTGCCACAGCAGCGGAACTCAATCTGCATGAGATCCAGAGTTCTCTTCATGTAGCAGCGTCCGGGTGTATCGGTGTCCTTGTAGAACTTCATTCCATTTTTCAGGCCCTCAGCAAGAGTGAACTCTAGAGGAATGCGCATGGCAAAACACATAGCTGCTGTGACAACGAGGAAGAAGTTGAAGAACAAACAGCAAATGAGAAAGGGCTTCAAAATGGACTTCCATTTCACAAACTTGGTGCAGTCGAGCGAGTCATAACAGATTTTGCCCCCACAGGCATTGAGCAAACATGCCAAAAGACCAACACCAATTAGAATGTTGGGTACAAAATGACTCTCATTGTTGTCCATAAGTTCGCTCCTCTTGCGTAGTTCAATTTTAAAGAAAAGGCCCATGCCGAAGACCAGCACTCCGGCCATAATGGAAAACCAGTACATGAGCCATAGCATCTGGGCCAGCTTCACCCGTTTGTTCAGGTCAAACTTTACCTTCATTAGAGCCATGATGAACAACTAGTTAGAGTCCAAAATAAAAGTCCACAAAAAGTATTTTCAGAGTTTGGTGATCTCCAAAGACAGAAGTTGAACGTTGAAAATACGTTCAAGGTGCAATGTGTAATCCATTCCAGTAAAGCGAGAACTTGTTAGCTATTTTCATGATGATCTTCACACCCATAATAGACTAAGTCCAACTCAGGTTCTTCTAAAGGTAAACACCAATGTAATACATTATCTTCAAACTTAAACATGGATTTTCATCTCAATAATTAAAACAGAAGTATCCTCAGGTACTGACGCAAATAGTGGTGTCCCTCTATCTGCAAAGGGAGGACAAAAGCCAAGGATCCAAATGATTAAACACAAAGTTACTGTACGTCATCCTAAACCCAGCTAATCACCCTCATCCCATTTACAGAAATCCCTGGCCAGCAGATGAGCCTATCTGTAAGCTGCTGCCGTGGCGTGTGATTGGCTTGATGGGTCACATGATATGACTGGCATAACTACAAAGACACCAAAAACCAGGAGGCTAAGACTCAAGACCAGTACACTTCCACTTCCTGAGTCTTTGAGTACATGACAAACACGCCACTGATTGACAGGATCTCTACGTTCCTCAAAGTTCAAATATTCATGGAACTGATGATGATAGTCAAAACCCTAACACTTTACAATATGTTAACATTAGTTAATGCTTTAGCTAACATGAACAAAGAATGGGGAATATAATTCTACAGCATTTATTCATCTGTGTTAATGTTAGTTCATAGTGCAAAAAACTAATATTACAAGATATGACTTGATTTTAAGAATTTATTAGAGGTTGAAATTAACGTTAACTGAGATTAATAAATTATAGGAAGTCTGAAAGTATTGTTCATTAATTTAAGCATGTTAACTAATTTAGTCAAATTAATCCTTATTCTTAAATTTTACCCCAAAATAACAATAGTCAAAAAATGACTAGCCTACAGAAATTCATATTCAGATGATTGTACTCATATCAAAGAATACAGCTAAAGGTTGCATAATGCGCTATAATACAGCACCTGAATATAATAGGCCACTTCCTGCAATTATATTTCATATTAGCTGTTACCACTTTAAAAATTAAATGAAAACCCACATCTGTAAGTATTAGCTGTTACCTTTTAGTTGAAACTAATTTTTAACAAAAACATGGTTAACGACAATCTAGGAATAATTGTCTGAACAATAGTAAAAGATAGTACAAATATTTCACCCAAAAATGAAACTTGTTTTCATATTTTTAATTCATATTCTGATATTTTGAAAAATACTTGTACCCAAATATTGTATTATACTGTATAGCCTAATATGCATTATATCATACTGACTTCTGCAGGTTTGGAATGACACAAGAGTGAGTCAAATATTTTGGGTGAACAAACTTTTAAAAATAATTTGATTTAAAGATTATGGTTATTAAATGGATAAACTTGGCAAGTTAATCAAAAATAAACACAAATGTGATCAAATCAGACTTTATTATTTTCTTATACAGCATTCAATTAATTGTATTAATTATTAATAATATCAATTCATTTGTAAGTGAGGAATTCTAGAGCATTCAATGTTTAAAGGATATCAATTTTAGCATCATATTGACTGAGCACACAATAATGCAATCAGATCATTATTGCTAAAATGCATGCTCCACAACATCCCAACTACATCTTCTCTCATTCTCAGGAATGACTGTCCAGTTGGGGGAAGGTGTGCCAGCAGCAAGCCAATTGAAATCATCCACCTCCGTCCAATTATTCCTGTTTGGATCAAGTCCAGCCACTTTGAAATGATCATGAATCCCTGGATAAGTCCACGTGAATGGGGCAAACCGGACCCCATGACAGTCCTCTATAATTGCCCGGCTGGACACATGCAGATATATCTGAGTGGCAGTGGTGTTATGGGTGCGCAGCTGTTGACAGGGGACTACTAAAGTGCTGTCAGTGCACTGGTCTACAAAAACAGAGCTGGATACCGGCCCGCAGAGGATCTCGCAGCCGCGGACGTTCTTGATGTGCACGGTGCTCGGACAGCCATAAAACCTGACTTTACAGTTTGTCAGATGAGATAACAGAACATCTCGCTGCTGGATCTCCTCAGCTTGCTTGATTAAGACTTGATTATCAGCATTAGAGAATCCACACTGGTTTACAGAGAAAGCAGCATCCACCACTACAGTACCAGCTAACGTTACATCAGATGCAGACGTATCTGTTGTTTGCTGAACCGGTGCAGGCTGCTTACTTGCTCCGGTGTTCCTGGATCTAAAGGCGAATTTCTTTTTAGGCAACGCCTCATCTCTTTTCTCAGCAAGAGAGCTCTGGAGCTTCTGCAGGGATGCTTGCGCCTGTCTTATTTCATACTGGGTTAGAAACATTATGCTGTCATTGAGAAACTTCTGGAGCAGTTGAATTTTCAAAGTGGTCTCTTCCAGTGTTTTTGCGGCTTTGTCGCGGTCATTATCGTTACAGCTGGAGAGCATCTCCTCGACTGCGGTCTTCTCAGCATTAAAGGTGGACGTGAAGAAATCGCTTTTTTCTTCCGACACGGTCTGGCTCTCCTTGACGTTTCTCCGGCGCTTTGCCTCCTCCAGCCTCGCTTGATCCCTTCGTAACACGCGTTCGGGAACTTTGACAGCTGCATTTGTTTCTCCGTCATCATTCCCCATATTTACTTCCACTCCCAGTGCCGCCATGTTGTTTCTCAAAACAGGCGCGATGGACGCACGTTGATACTGTGACGTCGAGTCAAAGTGTGCATTGATTGGACTAAGAATCAGTTCCGTTAGTAACGCGGCATTCTATTGGCACATTAAATGTTCACGTTCATAATAAACTTATGACTGTTTTCCCATACATAATTTAAATTGAGTTATTTATTACTTTGTTTAGACGTATTATGTCAAATTCATCTTTAATTAGTTATTGATTTTTAATTGATGTGAAATTTACTATTTACAGCATGTTTATAAAAACAAGTGTTGATTTGTTTATTTTAGAACTGCAAGATGAACTGACTGTATTAATGTTGTTGTTGTTATTATATGCCTTACAGTTTACAGATTATATTGACTTTCTGTTAAATTTTGTACATGGTCAGTGTATGCATTGTAATCAAAAACAGCATTAATCAAAACTATGTTAATTATAGTTTGCATTTGAATTTATATTTTCGTTTAGATTTAATTAAGTTCACTCCATTGATGTTAGTTTCATTTTATCAGTTTTTTTATATTAGTCATTTGTCTAGTTAGTTTTAAAATGACTAAACATTTGCTTAATTTTAGTTCGTTTTGAAGTGGTGAAAATGTTTGTCAATTAATTTTTATTTTGGTTTATAATGTTTTAATTTAGTTTTCATCATTGATAACATTTAAAGCCTCGCAGTGGCAACAATCTCCTATATTTTCATACTCTGGTAAAGGATCAAAGGATCCACGGGAGGTATTGTTTATCATATTTGCTTCGGGTTGACACTTGTGGGTGATGTGTGACCTCAGGACACAAAGGTGTGGTCGTTGAGGATTCCCCGCCCCCTGTCGCTTGTTACAAACACAATCTTTATTCATTTATTCATGTCATTTGGAGTGATAAATCAAAACAATAGCTTTAACTTGTATTGTTGCAGAAGAGGCGTAAGAAACATTCTCAATAGTAAACAAAGAGTTTCAGAGACCCCTTTTCGTTAAAGTAAAGAGCCCGGTGGAGTGTAGTGCACTATGCAGTGATGCTGCCTTCTGCTGGAGCCGCACCGCTCCACCGGCCCGTGCAGAGATGGCGAGGAAACCCCGTGGACACGGCACTGCTTTTTCATGACGGTGAGTTTCCCCTTTGAGTGTATTATAATTTTGTGATAAAAATTTCAAGGAAAAAACACACACAACCTCCTTCCTCCCCTTCCTTCGGGGAGGGAAGAGCAAGCGTGGATAGAGAAACATCTATCTGAGACTGAGCAGCAAGGACAGTGAGGGAAAAATATATGAGTGGGAGAGGGAGAAAGAAGAAGGAGGAGGAGGAGGGGGAGCAAATTAAAAGTTGCCAAATGGAGATATTGGGTTTCAAGAGGAGTGAGACAGGAGTAAGGGTTTGCCTCTTATTCAAGTCGTCTTTATGTAATGCAAATTCAAATAAATAATTATGCTTCGCCAACGATTTGTTCTCCGTTCGGTTTTTGCTCGACGAATTCAGCCGTTTCTTAATAACGTTAGGTGGGGGGGACGTCCACAACGTCAAGAAGGCCATCAACAACTCCGAGCACGAAGAACGCTTAGGACTCGCCTGATGATCCGCTTTTACCCCTTCGCAAAACCTACGACATCCGGTATTAAACGAGCCGTCCGAAGCCGAATGTGCGTTTCTTCATGCCGCCTGTCCCGCTCGCGCTCCTCGGCCGTCACAGATGTGTAATTACGCTTGTAGACGAGTATTAGCGACTAAACGAGCCTCTCCAGCCTCGGTCTATTTATGGACAATGTCTCTGTGTGTTTCTAGCTGTTACTTCCAGCGAGATTGAGGCGGGTTTTGTGCGTCTTGCTCTTGCGCCATGGAGAGCCTTTTTAGTCCTCCCTGCCACCGTTTGACAAGTGAATCAGTAAAATGCGTCGCCTTGCTTCAACAGGGTTTTACTTTGTATTTTGAGGGGTTGCTGGTTTTCTACGTGTCTCTTTTCCGCCCCTTTGACCTAACAGGCAAAGAGGATAGATAGGTTTTTTTTCTATTAGAGGAAGAAAAAAATTATTCATCTCCTCCCTCATTTGGCTTGCTAACTTGACCAACGTTACAGCCTAAACGAATACAAGTGTTGTAGTATATCTCTCACATTTAGTACGTCGTTTATAAACCCGTATTTGCATGTATAAGAACGATTAAAAACATATTTTGAAGTTGTTTATCGAGGAGATGCAAAAATGGCCGGGTTAATCTGTCATACTTTTATTTTTCTTCGTCCAGATTGCACTACACGGATATTGCTAGTTCGAAAATGTTAAAAGTGTTATATATAAATAGCATATATAAGATTTTAATATTGAGCAGTTATTATTGACTAATCTAATAAATCATTTGAACCCATTTATAACCTATAACGTTATAGACTGTTCGGTCATTTAGTTTATTTTTCTGTTCTTGTGTGTATGCTGTTAATAAAGGCTAACTCTCACAATTTGGGATTTTTGCATTAAGCTGTTTTTAATAACACGTCGTTCGTTTGAAACAAAAGAGAAAATACACAAACAACATTTGCTATTCAAACATGTAATCACTTTGGAAAAAACACAGACAACGAATTTCATTCCCTCACTAGCCTTTTAACCATAAAGTGTGTTATAAAACATTAACAGAAGCTTGTGAAGCGTAAGTGAACAATCAAACTGGCCAAACATGTTTCACCCATCCCCCACGTCGCTTCCTTTGTCACATTTCCACACATTCATTTTCAAGTTGTTCACATTCCTACGGCAACTTTACAAAGAAATATGATCTGAAATTAAATTCGAGTAACATTATACCACTGCACAAGTACTCTGCGTCATAATGTCCTTTGTCTGTCGGCTGTAGAGAGCAGTGACGCAGTTTCAATCTACAGCCGCCATTTTGAAGTCTATAAGCTGCAGCAAAGAATACAGCCATTCTTTCTGTCACACGATTGACTTGTGTATTTTTAAACATAGAAATCATATTCATATTTGAATAAAAGGAGCATGTATATTAGACAGTTTTACTGTTTATGAGTTTGGTGGAATGTTAAACAGTTTATTACTGTTTAGTAAATGGTAATAAATAGTAATGTGCTATTTTTATATTAATTTTTTTTTTAAAATAAAATTATGTAAGAGGGTGCCACATCATGAACTACTTATACATTTTAAATTATGAATTAACTTGTGTTTGTGACACATTTGTGTGTTTACATTGTTATCATAGATTTATTTCAAAAGCCTGACATTGCCCATATAATTTGACCTATTAATATATCTAATATATTATTGTACCTGATTTTAGTATTATACATTAATTCACAATCTATGCTTGAAATTATGTAGTATGCCTGAGAATGTTCATTGGCAAACTGGGGTTCCTGACAGATTACATAGTTTTGATTTTGTTTAGAACATTATACACGCTACATTTATTGGATCCTTCGGGTGTATTCAGGAACAAATTAATATACAAATGATATCTTAGCATGGTCAAAGTCAGGGCTAAGTTACAATTGAAGGAACTTGTACTTTTCTGAGTCCATTGGAAAATCTGTAATACTGTGTCACAGGTGTAATGGATGATGAAGACGACCGTCGTCTTCTGGATTTTATAGGGTAAGCAGCTTTACAATTTGATGATTATAGTTTAAAGAGCTACAGGCCCACTTTAAAAAATAGTTTTTACCTATCAAACGTTACAAAAGTGTTTTCATAAACTGTTTTTTTTACCCAATAGAGATGTGCAAGCATTGAATGAGTATCTTCATGGTTCAAATAGTAAATCTGTAAGTATGCTTGGACTATACGACATTTGTGTTTTATATTTAAAGGTTATTAACAACTTTATTTAACATTCAAACAGATTGGAGAAGACGATGTGACTAATGCAGCGTTTGGGTCAGCCAGTTCGTTCTTCACTAGTGACACAGTGAGTATAGACAAGGTTCCTATCAAGGAAAGACAAGCTCATATCTACTGGAATGGGAAAATACTAAAATCTCAAAAACGTATTTTCAAGCACAGTTAAATAAAATACTTTAACATTCCCATAAATGTTGTATAGGTATAGTTTGAAAGCAAATGGGATATCTAGAATGGGTTTTAGAAAGAGCATCTAAACAACAAATAATTTGGTTTTCTTCTCAGGGTGGCTCCAACGAAGGACTCAAAGATGACCACAATCATTTGGGAGAATTTGGGGAGGCTGGTGGAGCTGAGCTTCAGCTCTCAAGCAGTCTTCCGTTCACCGAGGATGACCTCGACAGTGGAACCTCACAAGATGGGGTCGATCTTGGGGGCGAGGACCAACCCTTCGACATCCTTCAGAAGTCATTGCTGGAAGCAGATATTACAGAGCAGACATTGGCTCAAGAAGCCCTTTTGGACTCCCAGCCATCTCTCATTCCCTCAGCTTCTGCTTTCCCTCAGCAGCTGGTCTCTGGAGGGTTTGAAGGTATTGCAGGTCCTGGTGTGGCGGCACCATTGGCACAACCTCAGGCTTTTATCCAGCAGGTTCCCCAACAACCCTTGCCAAACGGCCCTGCTGGACACATCCAGGTAGTGGGATCCTTCAATGGCAGTGCCTCCTCCATGATGACTATAAACAGTTTGGAACAGCCTCAGATCCTTTTGAGACAGAACGGAAATGTAGTGACAAACAACAGCGGACAAGGTACCATGTTCACCCCTTCCGCAGCTGGCCAGGTGTCAATGTCCTTCAATAAAGGGACGATACCAGTTCAGAATATTATCATCCAGAGAGGCCCTATGCAACAGACATTGATCAGACCCATTCAGCCTAAACCCTTACAGACAGGGGGACAAACTGTATACAATATCAGCAACATCGGGCTTCAACACTGCACCACAACTACTGCGAATTTAGTCAGTAGCCCCTACACAGCCAGCGGCTCTCCTCAGTCTGCTCAACAGGTAAAAGTGGTCAATCCAGCCAGTAGCATTGTAATGCATTCGCCTCTGGGGCAACAAGCGCAACACAGTCCCAGTCCAATCTGCCTCAAGGGCAGTTTTTGCTACCCACTTCTATTTCCCTCACCCCTGGTACGACAGTTCACAGCTTCCAGGCTGTGAATGGGCAGGTGTTACAAACAAACTCTCAAGTAGGCGATCCGTCGTCAATGAGCACTACCACCTACTCCATCCTCACCAATCAAAACACAACAGTACAGCTTATTGCTGGGCAGAACTTTTCAACTGGAGGGCAGCTGATAGTCAATCAAGGTTTGGTTGCTGGAGGTCAAATAGGCCAAGCTTCACCAACACCTGTTGTGCAGATGTCTCAAAGGCCTGGTGCCATGCCCAATTGGACTGCCAGCGCATCACCTAACCCAACCCCTGTACAGACGTCACAAGCTTCAGGCCACCTCACCATGGTCAGTTCAGTTCAAGGCCCACAGGTTTGTCACCAGTTGTCTGTGACCCCAGGACAGCACCTCCTTATGCCTGTGCCCCAGAACATTCAGGAATATCAAGTTTCTTTAAACCAGGTGAAACATATTTGGATTAATATCCACCTATTATTTTTATCGCAACCTTGTTTGCCTGTTCAAGGTGTTATAATTTCATCACATTTGTATGTTTCTTCAATTTCATAGGACACAACGGCAGCAATGCAAAGAGGCCAAACACATTTAATTAATCTTCTTGGTACCAAAGGTAAGACTCCTTTGAAACATTTGTGTTTCCATCAGTGACCAGTTTTAATGAAATCTAATTTATTAATTCATTATATATATATATATATATATATATATATATACACACACAAACACACAGTGCTGCTTGAAATTTTGTGAACCCCTTGCAGAATCTGTGAAAATGTGAATAATTTTAACAAAATAAGAGATCATACAAAAATCATGTTATTTTTTATTTAGTACTGTCCTGAGTAAGATATTTTACATAAAATAGGTTTACATTTAGTCCACAAGACATTGAAAATTGCTGAAATTATTAAAATAACCCCATTCAAAAGTTTGGGAACCCTTGGTTCTTAATACTGTGTGTGGTTACCTGGATGATCCACAACTGTTTTTTTTGTTTTGTGATGGTTGTTCATGAGTCCCTTGTTTGTTCTGAACAGTTAAACTGAGCACTGTTCTTCAGAAGTTTTCCAGCATCTTTTGCATATTTGAACCCTTTCCTGCAGTGACTGTATGATTTTGAGATCCATCTTTTCACACTGAGGACAATTGAGGGACTCAAACATGACTATTAAAAAAGGTTCAAACATTCACTGATGCTCCTGTAGGAAACACAATGCATTAAGAGCAACAGGATGAAGATGTCCACATTTTTATTATTTTGTAGAAATGTAATTTTTTTACATTTAGTACTGCTCTTCGGAAGCAACAGAAGATACTTGCATGTTTCCCGGAAGACAAATTAAGTACAAACCGTGATCTTCAAATTCTTAATGCATCGTATCTCTCTTTTGTTTTACAATTTCACAGATTCTGCAAGGGGTTCACAAACTTTCAAGCAGCACTGAACAAATATATACATTTATACAGAATAATATATATACATATACATACACACATGCATACATAAATAATATATATATATATATATATATTATACATACACTGCCGTTCAAAACTGTGGGTTCAGTAAGATTTTTCCTAAATGTTTCTGAAGCATGCTCACCAAGTAAATATTACAGTAAAACTATTATGAAATACTATTACAATTTAAAACAATTGCTCTCTATTTCATTATATTTTAAAATGTAATTTATTCCTGTGATGGCAAAGCTGAATTGTCAGCATCATTACTCCAGGTTTCAGTGTAATATGATCCTTAGAAATCATTCTAATATGCTGATTTGGTGCTTGAGAAACATTTATTATTATCATCAACGGCGAAAACCTTTGTGCTGCTTAATATGTTTGTGTTTTTTATTTTATTTTATTATATCTTAGCTGTGAAAACGCTCAATCCTGCCAGTCAGGAATTGCATCTCACACCGAAGCGACCTGCAACTCAACAACTTACTAGAGGAGAAATGTGAGTGCCCAAATTTTACTCTACATCTTTTACAGTTGGTGTTTTCTGCCCCATTAGTGTCAACAAAATAATGATTGTAACAATGGGGATTATTTTACAGGGTCCTCCAGCAGTTAAGAGGAGATCACAGTAGAGTCATGTATTCAGAGCGGACGTCCTTCGCTTCATTTAATGATGTCATTGACAGATTACTGCCCTATCATGTTTTCCAAGGCTCACCACCACAAGATGAAGATTTCACCAAAGGTGCATTTTCAACATTTCCTCAACATATTTAATAATTAACCACAGATAAGTATTGACTTCATATGATCCAGGTTCTGATAGCTGTTTTTGACTTCACAGTTGATGAGGAGTTTGAGGCAGTTGCCATACAAGTGTTAAACAGAACACAGGGAATGGTGAACAAATACAGGCGCTTACTTATGGTGGAGGCAGAGGTATGTTTAGAACACAGCCCTTTAAATAATGTACAAAAGACCTCTTAGCATTATTTGTAGGTAATTACTCTAATATTATTCCTGTTTATGCAAAACCAAACACTGCTTCATGTTCTTTCAGAGGTCCAGCCCTTCATCAGAACTGGTGATGATTGACAGGACTTTTAATCAAGAGGAACGGGGAAACTTGACCCAAGACAAACGAATGGTACTAGTGGATCCAGGTAAGAGATGGAAGCATCCTTTATCCATTTTCATTGTCTGTCATTGTTATTAAAGGGGTCATATGATGTTGCTAAAAAGAACATTATTTTGTGTATTTGGTGTAATGCAATGTTTATGCGGTTTGAGGTAAAAAAAAAACACATTATTTTCCACATACTGTACATTACCCGCCTTTCTGAAACGTGCCGATTTTTACAAAGCTCATCGTTCTGAAAAGCGAGGTTTCCAGTGCGTTGTGATTGGTCGAATACCTCAAGCGCGAGACGGAAATGTTACACCCCTTACCATGTTGTGATGCCGTGTCCCGGTGCGACGAGACAAAAAAAATAAAACCGACTATAAACGAGGACATAATTACTGATTGTAATTACTCATACGGTCTTTTCACGTGTTACGCCACGTAAACATAACACCACGTCTGCATTTGTGATTGTAAAAACGGAAACAAGCACTGCTCTGCACTGCTCAAAACTCGTGTTTAAATAGTCAGTAGCAAATTCTTTAAATATCGAAACGTACTTACAGGCTGCGAGTCTGAAGCACCAGACTGTCCTGGCGATGTTGGAATTGCCCCACTTTGTTCACAGCCGGCATTGTAGGCTACTCTCCCAGGTTCAGGAAACAGTCCTCCTTAAAATGCGCCGCACACACTCGAATGTTTGCGTTGTACTGTTCTGGAACAGTGTTGTAAGTATAACTTAACCACTGATTTCTAGTTGTGTACTCATTTGGAAGGCCAAACAAAGTACTTTCGCTTTCGCATCGAAACACAGCATCTTCACAACATGGCGGCGGCAACAACAATACCACAGCGAGAATAAAAGTTACGCCTTCTTTCATTGCGTATGCGTTTGGGTGGTGTTTTGCAAATCTTCCTCACACCGTGACGTAGACATGTGGGGGGGTGTTTGAATGAGCCGTTTTAGGAATGCGGGCAGATTCTTAACTTTTATAAAGAATATCTCTTTGGGTTTGAGACTTTATAATCTTTGCAACATGACAGATCATATATATATATGCACAAATATGAAATCGCATCATATGACCCCTTTAAAACATTTTACAGTTGTTGTGTTTAAAACCATGTCATGAGTTGACGTAAAGTAATTTCACAGCGTTTCCAAATAATTTTTATTTTGGTTAAATACAAATAGTATTTGTAAATAAAATTAATTTTGTACTCTTTTGTGATGAATTTGTTAAAAATATACATATCAGTTTTGTTATGCAAAATAACATGCATAATTATATACAATTGCCAAAGCCTTAGAGAACATACAGTAAATAACATAAAAATATATACAAAAATAAAAAATGACATTTCATTAATAAAAAAAAAACAGAGTGTGAAGACGGTACTGGACATTTTTGAACAGTTAGATATACAGTATAAATGTTTTGGTTACTTAAAAAAAGGGTGTAATTTCTGGAATGTTTTTAAGATATTGTACTGTATTTAAACCTAAATGACACCAAAATGCAAAAAAAAAAAATTGTGCTTGATTGGCTGTATGTTTGTGATGTTTTGCTACATCGCTCTCTCAGATAGCTTCCTGGAAGACTTCTGCTGTGGCCCTAAACTGAAGATCCAAAGTACAGAAGTTTTGACACCCGCCACCCATGAGGGCAGTCCCAGCGTAATGGAGACATCCCCAAGGCATTCCATAAGTCACACCGTAAGAGATGGGCAGGGTATGAACAGCCCCACAGAACCTGCTTATAGGACAGAACCTCAACAACAAGAAATGGAGGAACACAGAAGAACTCCCATCAAGTGCATCCTGGACCTAAAAATAAATAAATTCAACAACCTAATCAGCAGCAATAGTCAAAATGCTCACTACCCTACATCTCCCAGCCAATCACAGCATAGCTCTGCCCAAGGCTACCCTTCGAACCTGGGGCAGGGTCATGAACATCAACTTCCCTCAGATCATAGTCACGCCCCATTGGCTGACACGGACTCTGTGCTTGAGGCTGCTGTGAATAGCATCTTAGAATGTTAGACAAGTGCCATATTTGTTTATTAGTTGTTCCATGTTAATCTCATTTCATGCCATTTGTGTGCAAGCTGAACGGACGTACATCGGCATTATCGCGGGTTAAAATGCACACAGCGGCTCTGACGATGTCGAGGAATATGAAGGTGAATCTGGTGATGGTGATACTCTAATACTGTGCCTGTTGTTCTAGAGAAGTTTACATAAGAAAGCCTTTTTGACAATGCTTCACAGGATACACTTGCAACCACACACACACACACACACACACACACACACACACACACAATCAAGCAGTAAGTGTGATGTTTGAAATGTCATGAGTAGACATTGATATTTGTAGCTTATCGGTCAATATCAGACACTTAGACTAATTGTCAGTCCGCACTTAAGGTTGTATGGTTGTCTCAACACTTATGTTGTATCGTTGCAGTAGACATTGACCAAGTGACGCACACAAACACACCTGCGCGTTTAATTGTTTTTGAGCATTGGTTATGCTCTTTTTTTGGTTTACTTTTGTTTGTACCTTACAGGTATGTGACCCCTCCACAGAGACAAAACTCACTTGTGTGGTTTTGTGCGGGGGAAAGTTAAGACCTCAGATTGAGGGTACAATGTTACATTATGTTATTCTTTCTTTTGTTTGTTTGAATTCATTTTTTTTAAATGATGCATTATAATTTTTTATTTGTTTTGTAAAATCTGTGCTTCTCCCTGCCAGGAGAAAATATATGCTGTTTTGTACCTTAAGTTAGTGTCTCGATAATTTGCATGGGTGAATCTCATAAAAACTTGTCAGTCACACTTTGACCCAAAATTAAAGGAAATTAAAAGAGATAATATTTAGCAAAAAGAAATTAAAATTTTTGTATCAGTAATAAATATATTTGCATTGTGATATTTTTCACGACAATCAAGCACATTTTACCACAAATTTTGATTGCTGCATTTACACATCAAATTTGTATTACATATTTTTTTTTTTTAAATCGTGTTTTTTTTTTAAATAACGTAGTTTATGTTTAGTTTAAATAAGCATGATTTAAAGGCTTTGCTGCAATACTGTTATGTATTAGTACATTATAATTGAAATTTAGTTTTTTCTCACATTAACATATATCGCTCCTTTATTTATAATGAAAAAATATTTTGTTGCATTAATGAAAATTGGTTATAAACGTGCTTAATAGTCATGAAATAATGTCAGTGGTCAACAATTCTCTGAGCAAATATGATATCTTATATCTTTCCTTTGATTTGAGATTTCTGAGATTCACCCACCTAGATGTTGTTTGAACCTTTTCATTTTCCCCTGTGCGTGGAGTCCCCTGCTGGTCAGGCTGTAGTCTTGGCGGGTGGTTTGCAGTTTGTGCCCCTAGTGGCAGCTTCTATTTGCACAATGTGGAAATGACCTTGTACTTCACAGATAGCCATGCTCACAGCTCTTACAGTCCCTTTGCAGATCACTTCTCTCCTGCGAGTTATAAAGTGGCGAAAGCAGCAGTAGTGCCGTTACAGCATATCAGGTTTTCATTCACTATGAGTATCTAATTAGTTGCGTTAGGAGATGGCTGTTAACTGAAATAATGTAGTTTGGTTGGATGAGGACAGGCCCACATTTCAACAACCAGTTTTGAGAAGTAATTTCTGAAGAGGAGACTGTTAGCATTCAGTTGTATATATATTAACTGTGCCATTGCAAGGCGTGTGAGCTGTAACAAAGGGGAATAAGACCAATACCATTTCAAAATCTGACCAGAGAAACTGCAGTGTGCGGACATTTTCACAAGTCTGCGTTTCCAATTAGCATCCATTCCAGAGCCGAAGGGAAGGTTGCTTGTTTCCATCTATACACGTCATCCCATTGTTTTTGCATCATTAACACTAAACTCCACTGTCTTTCCCAGCAATTCAACCAAAAATGACAGACCGACAGAAAAAAAGTGAAATATTCTTCTCTCTGATCTGAGCTCTTGCGGTCGGTGTTGGAGAGCATTCTGAAAGACCTTCACTTCGAAGGGCTTCTTTGCCTTAGGAGAGAGCGAGTGAAAACAACTTTAAATAGTCTATCATTTGTTTTTACTGCTTTTTGTTGTGCGAGTGTGGCCTTCGGTTATCGTAATACCCCATGGTAAAAGTTGCTTTTATCGTTTTATTTTCTGCGTCACCCAAAACTTGATTTGTAATGTTTGTATTACAAAAAATAAAAACATGAAACTCAAAATATTTATACTTTTTGTAAAGAAAATGAATGTAAAACAAAAAGTTATTTTTATTATGTTAGGTATGTGTTCACGTCATACTGTATATGTGGTCAGTTCATGATTTGTTGTTTTTGTGAGTGTTCATGACAACAGATAAATATTAAATCCATTTTGAATACAGCCAATATTTTGTAATGTCTTCATTTTTGATGAATTATGGATATTTATATATAATAATATCACATACAAGTTAGCATATTAAAGGATGGTCATGTAAACAACAAACCAATTAAATATATGACAGGTCTTACAAAATAAAAGTGTAGAACAATATTGTGTAATTTATTAGATCTTAGTTAAATCCACTGCTTGGTTACACAATACCAAAATGAAAACTAGTTATATATACACTTTTATTCAAACTTATATATACAAATATAAGTTTAGCTTAAATCATTCTCTTTGTTTTCAAATAAATGAACATTTAAAAATATTTAGATAAATAACTACCTAAGCAAACCTAATATTGTAGTGAACTACTAGTTGCTGGTTTTATAATCTTGCCCTATTAATTATTAAGCTTATTATGCCCTCATCGCCCTGAACACAAAGCTGCTGCTTCTCCAAAATGTGCTACAATTATGAAGACCACCAAACGTCCCTAATGGTACTTCCTCCAGCGTTCTTTCTCTGTGAAACAGTATAAAACAAGACATTTTATTAACGTGCGTCAATGATTATGGGATGTGTGTAGATGGCATTAATTCAGACTCACTGAGATGTGGGTAGTTCCATATGTAACACAGGACACAGTATCCAGTCAACAGCATGGATATACCACCGATTCCTCCTCTCCGAACATTAATATACTTCATGTAGTACCACTGCCATCCTGATCACGTACAACCAAGAAAATCAAAAACACTGGACCAAATGCTATGTTGTATTGTGATTGTTAAGGAACAGACCTTGCTTCAACGTGGTCACGATCTCTCTGGGTGACACAGGAGTCCGAGCACCAAGCCAGACACCAAGCTCATTCAGTCTGACATCTCCAAGTTTCCGCTGCACTACAATGAACAAAGCATATCTTGTATTTAAACAATCTCTTTTTGCTTTGGTTTGGTATGAGCAACTTGTGTGGAAGCACAATGATGATTTGGAATTTAAATGAAATTAAGAGATTTACATGAAAGAATGAATGAAAATTGCAATAGGAGGAATAAAGGAAATATTTTGCATATAATATTTTCAATACCTTCAATAGACCAACAGCCCTTTCCAGCCAAGCTGATGAAAGTGTAGCTCATTCACTATCAGCCTGATATCCTAGACACTGAAGACTGTGCATAATAATTCTATGGTACCCAAGTGTAATCCTAAAATAATGAAATGTTTATAATAGCTGTTGTTTACATTAAATTAGCTGTCTAATAATCTCACCAATATGTTTTGATACAGTGGTAGTCCTAAATACACAGTCTTTGAAGCTCTCATAATGGTAGAATGAAAACTAGCTTGCCAATAAAAAAAAAAAACACTTTCAGAAGCAGTCAAATTTTTTAACTAGCACCATAAGTCAAAGTTGCAAAAGATACTAGATATACATATTAAAAACAATTACATAAAGAAGGAAACATCCCATAAATCATCCATTACCTTCACTTTGGTTCGCTGGTCCAGTAGATTGAGCTTTCATCAAAATACTATCATTAGCATAGCTGCAAGGTTCTGTGGAGAACTGTATTCTGTTGTAAGCAGTTACTATCTCTGGAGTCCATGACAGACTTCTGATACCTTGAATTCTTGAACTTAGGATGTCTTCTGCGGGTTGATGAAACACTTTTCCAGATAAAGTGTGTGAAGGTGGAACGGCAACCTTGGTAACTGCTGTTTCAGGATTGTTTGATTGTTGCGCATCAGAAATCGTTTTGGTCTCTATAGAAGAATCTTTCGATGTTTCCATAATAGGATAAGGCACAAACAGATTAGAAGACCTCCTGTAATACAAGCTGTCATTGATGTGGTCCCACACTGAAGTCTTGGGTGAAAAGAAAGTATGAGCTTTATGCTCTTTTGCTCTTGATTCTAGATCAACATTCTTGTTCTGACTGTTCAGACGTTCGAGCTCCAAGAAGTTAACTTTTATTTTGAGTTTTGGATTTTCATGTTGCACAGTGCACTCAGATGGGAGGCTAGAGTTTTTCATGGCTGGAACAAATCCAGGGGTATTGAGTTTACTCTTGGGGATGGACAACTGCTCTGATACTGGAGCCATCTTTGGTTTCTCTTTGTCTTTAGTGCTTTTTCCATTACTTTGAGATGTTCCCTGATTTGGTCTTTTGGAGATCTCACAAAAGCTTGTATCTCTTTCGGTGTCGGTTAATGAGGTAGGGTTGCTTGGCTTCTTTGAGACAGGCACTAACAGCTGTAGTCTCTCAAGTTCCTTCTGTCTTTTAGCAATCCATTTGCTTTTAGATATCTCCGTGTTCAGAGTTTCAGCTGATGGAGCTTTGACCTCAGTAGTTGTGAGAAGACGGTCTGCATCAGGATTATCTTCTTTCCGTATTCCTTTGGAGTTTAGTGTTTCATCAAATATGACATTGTTTATTTCTGTTGCTGCTGTTTTTGTACGGATCTTCTGTCTGGTAGTGGTTGCACTCGGTTCTTTGGGTGCTTGAGTGCTTTTCTTGGGTTGTGCAACTGGTGCCATTTTACAGTGAGGGAGGTGGGTTTTCAGCCTCTTGAAGGGCTTTCCACAATATGGACATTCTTGGGAACAAAACAAAAAAAAATCAAAGAATTGTCAGATATTACAGGACTGGACCAAAAGGGTTGAAACCGAGTTCACTGCATTGCTCGGAGAAAATAAGCACTTGAATATTTTCCTGCATATCTCTCAGAAGAAACATCTTAAAGACCTGATGAAGTTGCTTTAATGAGCTGTTTTCAGTGTTGTGTGGTGTAATTCCTTTATCTGTTAAATAGCTGTAGATTTTAAATATCTGTATAACTGCTAGAAGTTAATTTGGTCAACTTTCAGTAGTACACTGGCATCTAGAATGGCCTTAAATATCCCATTTTGATTTCACATAGTCTTAAAAACAATAAAAAAGGCACGAGATACTAAAATGGACAAATCATCCATCAGATATTTAGATTTGATACTTACCTACACTCATACTTGATCATTTCACTGCCATCTTTCTATGGATGGGGGGAGGATCTTCTCTGTGTCTTTTAAAGACATTATTAAACTCGGTATTGGGAACGCTTCTCACGCAACCACACATAAACAAGGACCCTGCGGAGACGGACCGCTAGAGGGCACGCTGGATTATTTTGAGTTTCGAAAGACCCCGGTAGCCGTCTTTATCGGTGCCTGTGTGGAAGTACTACAAGTGTGCATAACACCGTTGATCACGTCTTTCCCGCGAAAGACGTTATACAATCTTTTTCGAAAATCAGACATGACTTGCTATACATTGAAAATGTTGAATTTTTTTAATGAAGCATTTTTTAAATATAGTTATAGAGCTCAAATTCACAGATAGTGTTTCCAGATATGTTCCAAGGCAATTCACATCACATATGAATATAATTATATATATAAAAAAAACGTTTCAGTTTGTAGAGAGGGTTTTTAGAATTTGAGTTTTTGATTACTTTCACACTTTGTTATTCTAAAATCATTTACAAGCAAAAAAAAATACGCAAAAAAGTATATGGGTTAAATGTAATTTTTCATGAAATTATTTCTAAAATGATAGTATAATTCATTGTAGAATTTCGTGTATTTTAACCCATATACTAACCTTTTAAAATGTTAATATTTCAAATACTTTTATGTATATATACGAAGACATATATCATTATATATAATCTTTCTAAAAAATAGGAATAGTAATAAAATAATTATAAACGTAATATTAAAAGGGTCTATTTTCAAAATGTCAAATCTTTGGCTAGTAAAAAGGTTTGAGGATAAATTATCACCAATGGAATTAGCTTTGCGGGCTGGACTACACATTGACGTCATTACTGACTAAAACATTAAAGAGGATAAAAATCTAAACTATTAGATTATTTTCCAAATCCAAATCACCGTAAAAGTTGTATTCAATGTAATAATAATAATTCAATTAAAAACAAGACGTTACGAATCGTACGTCACCGCTCGCTCAAAGGCACGCATGTTACGTCATTAGCAACAGATGGAAGACTTTCTGTGAGAGAGAGAGAGAGAGAGAGAGAGAGAGAGAGACCCGGCGAGAAGGATACGTTGTAACTTCAGAAAATGACTGAACTCAAGATCCATCTGTGAACAGACAGAGGTAGAGTACATCACAACCCTTTCGTCTCTTCACAATCGATTTATTCCGTTCAAATCCCTTCGTTTGTTCTGTAGTAGGAACAGTTCATCGCTAGGAGGAAGTAAAGTGAACTACATTTAGCATTGTGCTATCCGTCTCTCAGCTTGACATTATGAACGCACTAATTTTGTAACATTATTACCGATTTTAATCAGTGCACTTATACAAATGAGACATTTTAACTGATGTTAGACTATAATGCTAACAAACAGCAGACGTTTATATTTAAATTATGTAAACAAGGTGTTTCCCTTCCGTTCTTTGTCAATCCTATGCAGATCATTTTTCTAGTATGAATATAACAGCTCAGTGTATCTCACGAATTAATCTTAATGCATATATAAGCTAATAATATACATATAATATAATATTGGCAGGCCTGAATTATTAGATATTAATAATATGCCTTCTGCACACCTGCACTGCAATGTAAACGTGTCTGCAGCTCCTCACTGAATTACATTTGTCGTTTCGCTCATCATTAGGGGAACATCTTGACAGATCCCTTCATTTTGCTGAAAGGGAAGCCGGTGGTCTCTGAGACTGAGAGGTTCTCTGTGCCCTTATTTGGCTGTCAAATGCACAGATACGACATGTTGACAGAAAGCAGGTAACATCATTTGCTTATACTTGTGTTTGCACGCATGTTTCATGATGCATTTATGTGCCACACATGTCCTGCAGACATCCATGTTGCTGCTGTTGGCAGTGTATGCAGATTTAGTGTAGTACTTCATGTCTGCTGGTTATTTTTAGATGTTCTTTTAGAAGGCTGATCCTCTTGACTAGTAACTATATCAGTTAAATGAGTCTGTGCTGTTATTCAGCATCAAGCTTTGACTGCTCTTGTCTTAATGTCATTTTATTCTTAAATCTGAGTCATAATCCTGCAGTGGACAAATTGATGACTAATGGTTGCAATCAAGTCTGCAGGAAATGGTGATGCTAAGAAAAATTGCATCTAGAATGTTCTGACTCGGCTCGAAAAGACCTGGTTGTTTAGTAATAATAATAAGACTGTCACGAATGATTCTGTGCATGTTGAACATGGTAGTCAAAGGCGATGATCTCTGTCAACAGGAAACGCAGACACAGCTGTGATGCTGAGGAGCTTCAGGTCTTGTCCCAGGCAAAGAGGTCTGGAGGTTATTCCTTTCTCCCTGAGGTTGGCCGTGATGTCTGGGACTCTGAGGTAAGAAGGCACAACATTTGACTAGGAACCGTCTTTCGTTCAGGAACTAAAGAAAGTGCTGAAGTATAGCGTTAAGGCCGTTTTCAATACTGTATCCTGCAGACCAAATCGGCGATTTGACCTTTCACGAATTAACTGAAATTTCAGACGCTATTTTTTTTCCCTAACTACCAAATTGTAAGACCAATATTTGGCCAATATATTAAATAAAATAATTGATATTGTATAATAGTCATCTTAATGTCCAAGATCACATGTATGATGAGCTCATGTGACATGAATGAAAGATTGCATAATTTTTGTTTCGCATACTAGTTTTTAAAATGTTATAGTCCGTTTATACTTCTCAAAATGTAGTAAGTTGGATACTAGTAGTTTTTAAAATCTGTTATGTTTACCCAGGCTGCATTTATTTGATGTAAAATGCAAAAAACAGTAAAAATAACTGTTTTCTAATGTAATATATTTTAAAAAGTTATTTATTCCAGTGATGGGAAAGCTGAATTTTAAGCAGCCTGTTGTAAACTCAAAATTCTGAGAAAAAAGCCAGAATTACGAGATGTAAATAATTCATGGAAAGTCGCAGTTGCCTGTATTTTTTGATTCCATGGCAGAAACGAAACAAGTCATATTTTACTTGGGGGGGGGGGGGAAAAAAATTACTTACCCCAAACTTCTGAAGGGTGGTATATTAACTATAAAATACAGAGGAAAGTTTAACCAGAAGTTGTAAAGCACAGAAACCACTCGTTTCTTATTCATTCTCAATTCCTCATCACCCAACAGTCTTCCAGCAGTGACAGCAGTGGGACCAGCAGTCCGGAGCGGATGGCAGGAGCCACTTCCAACATCCAGAAGACTGACCAAAGAGGACTCCATGTATCCCAGGCTCCCTGCAGCCCTATTGCCCCCCCCATCTCAGCAGAAGATCCGGCCGTCTCCTTGAGCCACAACCTCTCATACGATCACATCAATCGTATCTTAAGGGAGGCACACTTCAGTCGCCTGCTAACTCGTGGTCCGCAAGGGCCAACATGATCCACATTGACTCCAGCACCCACTGGCGTTAAGGAACAATGTACAAGGGGACCTTTTAGAGGGACATTATGGGCCACTTGAAGGCCTAGCACAAATATAGGCCCTCTAAATGCATTTGACTTCTTTCTTATAGCACTTTTTCATGTTCATAGTGTTTATGTGGGGCTCTACTTGATGTATTGACCATGAACTTCACATAGGTGCTATATAAAAGAAATATCTTGAAAATTGTCAAGTTCTTACAAGATTATGTAAGCTTTTGCCCTTTACTACAGTCACACATGGTGCTACTGCAGTTCTGGGCCAGGTTTTATTCAGGCATCTGGCCAATTTTGACACTCTTTGTCCAGTCTGGAAAAGGAAAAGAAATAAAACAAATCCTGTATTTAAGAGCTGAAGTGTAGAAACCCCGGGATTATAATTCAGAGTCATTAATAATTCTGTTGCCGTGTTTACAGAAGATTCCGGTTTGGTTCTGACTGGAGTTTAGATTCTTTCAGGAAGTTTTTGGGGCTTGTTGATTGCTTACATATCCAAAACTCAGGTCTAGAGGATTTCTCTCTCCGTGTCATGAAGGTTCAGACTTTAAATTAGGAACTTGGTGCCAGATCCTTAACATTTTTATATAGTATAGTCTTTCTTTACCTTAGAAAACAATGGATATTAGCACATCACACTGTAGAGAGACTATTCTGAAAAAGCATGCTGGACTCAGGTCTGTTAATGTACATAATGATGCACTCTCTCTATGAATTTAATATTATTAATACAATTGTGCGAATCCAGTCACTGCAAATTGAAAGCCATGTCCGATAGTCACACAAGAATTTCCTGGTTTCATTTCAATCAGTGCTTGGAATACATTAGTTTAGACCAGTCACTGCGCTCGGTGTAATACGAGGACTCGTCTTCTATGGTCATACCAGCAATGACCTAAAATTAGCTTGCACCGAACTAAGCACTCTACAGTATGACATCACTGCAAAATCCTAAATATTGTATCATTAAAATATCCATACAATCCACTTAAGCCTGTGTTTGACCAATGTATGCTTTCACAATGTTAAACCCAACAGGATTTGTAGTACTCCTAAATTTATTATAGTTCAGTCCATTTTAGACATACACCCTGGAGTTCATTTTGAAGCTTAGTCCAAACAGATTGTACGAGGACAGTTACATCATTTCAAGCAAGTGATCTAATCATGTACGAAATACTTCTGTACTACTCAGTGCACAATACTGTTCAACCCAGGCACTGTGCTTTGTGTGAGACTTCGCTTTTAATGCTGAAAACTGTCCCTGCGGTCACCATTGTTTGTTTGTAGGATTGTACATAATATATAGCTAGCATATATACAACATTTGAAATCATTGTTATTTTATGAAAATGTTCCGCTGGTGTAAATAAAATAAGTTGTTTTTTTTATAATATGTATTCATTTTTTATTTGTTTCAGGCTCTGCACGGACATGAAGCCATTTTCTTTTTTAGTTTTTATGTTTAAATACACTTTCACACAAGACTTATATATTTACACATAAGGTAGACATTGTTTTGGCAGGGTGCATTCTGATTAAACTCAATGTGGGTGCTAATGTTTGTTCTTGTTTTATAATACACACAGGAAGACATAAGTGCTTTTAGTAAGAGGAAAGACTGTAGTGCAAATAGAAGCAACCAGGTCCATTGCAGTAACACTCGTGTTTAACACCACAGAGAAGCTTCCTGAGTTTTCTCAAATGTATCTTGATGAATTCAGAAGGAGCTGAAGAGATGTACCGTTACAGATCGCCGAGGCTTGACTTATTCCCAGCTTGAACTCTTAATGTGAACCACTAGCAGCATTAGACAGTAAGTAAAGAGTATGTTTGCAATTGCAGGTGGATGTTACCTTCATAAGTACTGGTTAAGACTGACCACATTTACATGCTAAATCATTTCTGATCAAATCCTTCACAGCAACTGGAATATTCCTGTATACATGTAATCAGCATATGAACTAAGACATGCATGTTTTTCTGCTATTCCCTGATGGAAATACTGGAGATTTGAGAAATTCTGAATAGTAATGACAACTCATAACACAATAACATGTAAAACGTATACTACCTTTCAAATGTTTGGGGTTGGTAAGATTTCTTTGTTTATGAACGACTCTTATGCTCACCAGGGCTTCATTTATTTAAAGAAAAATATAGCAAAAACAATAATACTGTGAAATATTATTTCAATGTAAAATACATTTTCTATTTTAATGAATGTAATTTATTCCTGTGGTGGCAAAGCTGAATTTTCGGCAGCCATTACTCCAGTCCTCGGTGTCCCATAATCCCTCAGAAACTATTCTAATATTTCTTATTGTTTAGTGTTGAAAACAGTTGTCCTGCTTAATATTTTTGTGTAAACTATGCTATTTTTTTTTAAAAAGATTATTGGATGAACATAAGTTTCTAAATAACCGCATTTACTTTTACTGTTACTTTTGATCAATTTAATGCATCCTTGCTGAATAAAATTCTTAATTGTTCTTTTTTTTGTTGTTGCAAAAACAATAAATACAAAATAAATAAAAATCTAACTCATCCCAAACTTTTGAATGGTTAGTGTAGGTCATGTTATTTTAATGTTTGTCTAAAAAGTCAGTCTCCTATTTGCTCCAACATTGTTCACTCATAACTACATACATTTAGACATGCACCTATATAAATAAACAGCTGATCTTCCTAATATATTGTTTACATGACTCAAAGCTATGATTAATACTAGCAGAAGTCAGAATATTGCTTTAATCAGATCATGGAATCAGGTTACCGCAGACTAAAATGTTCATGTGCATGTAAACGTGGTCACTTGCAGCAATTATTATATCATTATTAGACTAGAAGGTTATTTTCCCCTCAAATCAGCACATAACCATAAATGAATGTTGGCATCAGAGATTGAGGAAGGAGAAGACAGACACTTGCTCACTAGATGTGTGTGAGCCTGCAGTTCTCTCACAGCTTTTCTTAACTGCACAGTCTGTGCCTGTAGTGGCTTCTACACTTATCTGGGCGTCTGACTCGACAGGAACAGGCTCAACCAAACACACAGGTTTGCTTCTGTTGACCAACTCCATTCCACTGAAGAGTGACAGTCTGGGTGGCTCTGAGATCTTAGAGGTTTCGGTGTTCCTGTCCTCCCTCTCTTCTTGTTCTCTTTTCATACGAGACCCAGGTGCAGTGCTGTTACCCTGTAGGTGTTGTGTAGATGGGATGACAGAGGTTGTGTTTTCTCCAAGTTGTCCCGGAACGAAGGGGATGATTATAGATTCAGGAGGCTGATCTGAAAGCGAAGAGCTGGCAGAGGTTGGACGTCCAGCACGGTCACATTTGGAATTTATGACACAACCAAGCAAGGCCTCAAACTGCCTTAAGAGCTAATGAAGGAAAAATAATCTGTTAGTCCTACATAATTACATAAAAAAATGGTGAAGAAACAGTTTTTGCTAGCAATGTTTGCTCAGAAATTTCACAATTAGTCACAAAATGGAACGGAATTAAAGGTGAAATTTAAAAGTAAAAAGACAAGGTATTTGCTTGTAAAACATACTCTAACAATATATAATTCGATAGATTCCAATCATTTTATTTTGGAAAAACTTTGGCCATTGTGTAGGACGATTGTTACCTTGGTTGCCTTGTTGGCGACAGGGCCTGAGGTTCCTTTGCTAAGATGGGCAAGGCGTTTGTTTGTGATATTGAAAATATGGTCTAACGAGAGGAAATCTGAAGACATCAGGAATGCCAGAGCACACAACGCCCTCTGCAGGAAGGAAATACAAATGGGTTATGTTGTATGGCAGTGACTACTCAAATCTGGCTCGCGAGATCCACTTTCCTGCAGAGTTTAGCTCCAACCCTGATCAAACTCACTTACCTGTGATTTTCTAACGATCCTGAAGACATTGATTAGCATGCTCAGGTGTGTTTGATTAGGGTTAGAGCTCAACTCTGCAGGAAAGTGGATCTCGCGAGCCACATTGGAGTATCCCTGCTGTATGGTATCAATATAAACTGCTCATTCAAGTTAAATAAAAAATATTTCAAATAATATTTATTTCAAATAAAAGAGTAGTGTAACCGAATAGGAGACGTTACCATCTGGATGATTGGTGCATGGTCCTGGAGTTTGCGAGACAGAAGTTCAACAACCACCTCACAGTTGAGAGTGGAGCATCTGAGAGAAAACAGAGGATCAAGACGAACACGATTTTAGCTTTGACAGCATGCACTGACATTACAACCCAAGAGTATACTGTAGATCGGTATTTGGCTACACTGATGCCAAAATCATGCACGTCTCATAATGAATCATTTACTCTTTGATAAAGTGCTGGCTCTCCTCTCTGGACAGGAAGACTTTGGATCCGCTGGTCAGTCGGTTGATAAGTGCCGTCTCCTGACCACAGTCCCCCAACTGAATGGCCTCCACGCTGATTCATATCAACACAAATAACACAAAATAACAATGTGAATCTCACACATCCTCGAAAGAATAATACAACCAAAAAAAATGTTGTTTTGTTAAAATTATGACTATTTCATAATCTCATTCTTGTAACAAAATAATTGTAGTTATGAATTGTGGTTATTCATTTTTTAAAGAAATTAACATTGCAATAAATTGATCAAAATTGACAGTAAAGGCATTTTAATAAACATTATATTTCAAATAAATACAGTTTTTTACTAAAGAAAATCAGTTTAAATTATTAAACAGTACAGCCATTTTCAACATTGATAATAATAATAAGCATCCTATCAGCATATTATAATTATTTCTGAAGGACCATGTGACACTGAAGACACTGAACACTGAAAAATCAGTTTTGAAATCACAGGAATAAATTACATTTTAAAATAGAATAAATAGAAAAGAGTTTTTTTTGATCAAATAAATGCAGCCTTGGTGAGCATAACTTCTGTCAAAAACATAAAACACTGCCCAAGTACTCACACATATAACTATAATAATATTTGTTGTATACTGCTCATAACATATGCTCATTTTTTCTTAAATGTATAAAATAATATTTTTATTGTAATATAGTTATAAATAGTTAAATAAGTAGTTCTTGTGATTTTGTTGCAAATTATGACAAATGACACTGGATGCTGCTGTTTTAATACTAGAAATAAGACGCCAGCATTACATTGGCCCTTAGCTATGCAATGACCTGGCGTTAATGACCTCAAACACTTGAGAAAGCAATGTGTGCTGACCTCCATCAAGGACAAAAGCCCTGTAGCCGTCTGTCCCTTACCGCTCTGAAAGGTCACCGCTCTCCCGACTCGCCCCGGAGTGGCTGCCCGAGCCGCACGACTTACTGCTTCCTCCCAGTGAGGTCTGGCTGGCCTCTGCAGTCTCCTGGGAGGAGCTGTGCCCACTGTCCGTTTCCTCCCAGCCTCCACCAGCCTGCCCTGGGCACCTGTGAGATGCTGCGAGGAGGACAAATGGTCAATTCTTTGATATTCTTAACATGCACTTGGCCTGCTTTTAAAATCAGTGTATGGCTCACCTCTGTGGCCGTGGGATTGGATGTTGTAGGCACATGCTGGCACTGCCATCTCCACCGTAGCAGAGGGTGCCACCACAGCGTGGTAGTGGTTGTCATGGAGACGGATGCCAGGATGCTCTGTTGGAGGTAGGACAGCGCTGGCAACCACTTCGGCAGCTTTCTGAATCTTGTCCAGCAGAGTCCCTCCACCTGAACGAGTGAGGCAAACATTGCGTGAAATAAGACAGGACACACACAGCAGGCATTTCAGTTGTAAATATTAGTTGAGTAGAATGAATGATATTAAATGTCTGTGCCTTACTGGATTCTTTCCTTCCTGGGCTGTATCCGAACCCCTGCATGCCAGACCTGAGCAACTCTGAGCCCATTCCTGCAAACAAAAATCTTGTATATATCATATACATACTATACACTTTTAACTTATATTAAAATAAGCTGAATAGAGACATTCAAAAACACAAATCCTGGTTCACTCACCCATAGATTGTGTTACAGTTGTGTGTGGAGACAGTCCAGAATCTGGGGACATGGTATCATTAAAGAGTAGGGTAGCCAACTCCTGTACAGAAACAAACACTGACTCAATTTAGTTATTAATAAATAACAAGTAATACACAGAAAATACACAAAAAAGTGATTGCTTCCTGTATTAATTATATGTTGCATGTTCTTTATGAATTGAATATTGACAGAAGAAAAAAGTTATTGATCATAGGAATCGTTTCATTGATCAATGTGACTGATTTGTCTGCACAGAGAGACAGCTTTACCTGAGCAGAGCTTCTGACTTTCTGAAAGAGAGCATTTCCATGGATGGGGTCCGGGGGGCCACTGTACACTGAGAAAGACATGTTTTATTGTTTTTGTTTAAAGGAGTCTCTTGTGTTACAACAGCAACATTTCTTTGATGAGAAATATAGTAAAACCGGTAGTGCTGTGAAATCTTATCATTTAAAATTAATATTTTCTGTTTTGAAATGTAATTTATTCCTGGAATGGCAAAGCTACATTTTTAGCATCATCAGTGTCACACGATCCTTCAGAACATATTCTAATATGCTGATTTGGTGCTCAAGAAACATATGCCTTTGCAAACTTTCGTCACTATATAAATTATTACTTTGCCTTTAAATGATTTGCCAGTTTGGCTGGCGTCACGAATCCATCCCATATTTCATGTCATGCAGAGACCACATTTCAATCCTATCAACAACCCAATCAATTACCAGTGGCTTAAACCAAGTGCCTATATTTGTATCTTACTGAATATCCTGTTTCACCAAGTAAAATGGGTTGCTGACATCACTGCATCTTGACTGAAAGAGTTCAAGAGTTACTGATGCTCTAGTTTTATTGATTAGACACAATGGTTTTAAGTGCGTACACCAAATCCTTAGAATCAGTTAAAAAGACTTCCTTTTAAAAGTGCCACAGTGTTAATCTTGAACTGTTAGGATATGCTTACCAAGTACTTCTTGTATAAATGTAGCATTCCGCCGTAGCTCTGTGAGCAAGTGAGGTGGTCCATGGCCACATAAATGCAGGAGAATCTTCAGGACCTTGGACAGGGTTAAAAAGCACAATAAACACAACTAAAGCCAAAAAAAACCTTTTAAAAACAGGAAGTTAATTACACTTTTCAGGATTTGAACCTACAACCTTTTGGTTTCCAACTGAGGCAACCCACCCAAACTCACCTTAAGTTTGACATGGCAGGACTCCACCTGTAGTCTCTCCAAGAGGTACTCAAGAAGACACTGGCAGCAGCCCACTGACTCATGGGAAATTTCTTAAATATCATGACAGTTAAGGTCCACTGATGGCAAAGCATTCATTATTCTGCCCTATTCTATTACATAATGGCAAAAAAGGATACTGCCGATTTCCTCAAAGATATAGCCGGGACAAGGCGATTCGTCATCTGATGTTGCTCTCATAAGTGTTGGCACCTGAGACACACAAAAAAAGAGGTGAGGAAATTTGACTTCCAAGGAGTACTGTACTATAGTACAGTGCTGTTACCATCTGAATCCACTCACAAAGTCAGCACCATGGCACAATAATAATAATACCATGGCACGTTTACATATTATGGCAATGAATGTAATTGTATGTATATGGTACTTCAAGGTACTTAGAAATAGTACTAGTATAGACCATTGGTACTCGTGTTATGGTACACGTCGAAAACACCATGATAATACTATAGTATATTTTAAAAACACCAAGGAAGTAACTGGTAATTATGGTTGTCTTTTTCCCTTCTCTGTAAACATAAATATCAATCATATGCAGACATAACTGTCTGTTTATCTATTTAACCACTGCTAACGCCAGATATCCAATAAACAACGTAGAAATTCACCAGGTTTGGCGTCAAAGATAGCTGAAATGACATTGTTTTCCCAGTTCCACACATACGTACTTTTTGTAGGAAAACCAACCGTTCCAATAATGATGCCATGGTGAAGAAATCTGTGTTTTTTCGCCTGTCTGTGTACCATTGCTCACGGGGCGGGTGACAGTGCAGGTCCTGCCTGCCCAAGAATGTCTTCACAAAAAACACGGACCTCTGTTTAGCTCGCCCACTCCGGTTTGACGTAGCGATGTCTGCTTTGTGAGTCGAATCTTTTCAGTGAACCGTTTGAACCGATTCTTTCGCAAATCACCTCTTTGGTGATCGGTTCAAATGAATCGATTCGCAGAAATGAATTAAAGATGTCGCAGCCAATATAACGTGGTTCTAAAGACCACGTGATCGAATGCGGAAATGAATCCTGGAGTGGATTTCTCGAAATCGTGAATGTTTTTGAAATCAACTCCGTGTTACTACTGGCTCTCCACTGTAAGAAGGAAACCATAACAGAAAAAAACAACCAATCGCAAAACAGTGCATATGTTTCTGGTTCCAGATTAACGCGTTGATTGGCCAGTTACTCTCAGTGGGAGGTTACACGTTATCTCAGAGGTCACAAGCATGGCGCTGTCCGTGTTGAATATACACACTGCATCTATGAGCCGGCTCAGTGATTTTTAAATTAATTTAGAATTATTAACAGAGTTCGACCCACCAAATTATTCTTTTGCTGATAAATAAAAGGATCACTGTAGGGTATTTTGTAGTTTCAGAACTATGTCTAGTTCAAATGTTTGGACCCGCAGCAGAGCGAGAATGAGGCTCTTCCCAGAGCTGCTGGCTCAGTGTTCAGGAGAGGTACACATTCATCCAGTCTTCCTTCCTCAGTATTGTTTTGTGTGTGTGTGTGTGTGTGCGTGTGTGCATGCGTGCGTGTGTGTGTGTGTGTGTGTGTGTGTTGTGTGTGTGTGTGAGAGAGATGTATTATATTATGAATTCATCCTTTTGTTGTTGTTTGTACATCGGTCTGTTTTTCTATTATTATATTATCAGGCAGCTGCTTATGGTACATGTGTGGCCTCCACAAACACTGGCAAACAGGAGCTGGCCAAAAACATGTGTGTCAAGGAATTTGAAGCACTGAAAAGCTGCTTTCAATCAGCTGTGAGTGTTTTTTCTGATTATGCAGTACATAGATGAGTATTTCCTAACAAGGATCCAATTTACGCAAACCTACATTAGAGAAAAAAAATATATATATTTTATTATTACACATTTAATGTTTATAAATATAATTTGCAAAGAGTTTTGTAAGTTATGTTCTTCTGGCCTTTTCTAATTAATTGTTTTATGTTTGCAGGCAAAAAAGGGAGCAAAGTGAAGAACATCATGAATAAATATCATGTGGACTTTGACGAAGATTATTATAATTAGACAGTTAAACTTTTCTGGGGATGAATATCTATGTCCTTTTTTAATAGTAGCTTTAGTCATTTCTCTCTCTTTGTAAATATACATAATATATTTCAGATGGATAATTGTATTGTGCAGAAAAGCACAATGAAGTATCTTTTTTATCAAAAGTGAAATCATAATTCTCTTCCTTTGTTCATACATAACATTACAATATAATATATAGAGGCAGTTTGGACTGAATTATGTCACCATCTGCATCATTACTTTGCTGTTTCCACATTTCAGTATATCAGAACTGGGATAAAAGAGACAGACTAATGATAACCAGATATTCTGTGTTGTTTGGAGCGTGTAATTAATGAGATATGAGGTGTTACGTGATGGGTGGCCATTATCACGCCCTTGACCGCCGATAGCGGATCAGCGCTCGAGTTAAACTCCAAAATTGGACTCGCTCCTGAAATCTAGGATGGCGGTTTTGTTTCCAATCAAACAAAAGCGGGCTGAAACATGAAAGGCCAGCTGATTAATGTGTATCCGTGGGGTGTATGTCACTGGCACCACAAAAGATTATGGGCTCTTAGTCATCTCGTATGGAATGTAAAGCCATGCCACTGTTAAATACACCCTTCCTGCGTAACCTGCACCCTCATTAGCCACATGTTAATTGATAGAAGGGCCATAAAGTCAGCCACTAATGAGTGGGGATCAACAAACAATTCAACCAGCCAATTAAAGGAACAAAGAATAGCGGTATAAAAATGTCTAGCAAAGCAATAACCTGTATTTCTTTAAGAAAAGACATGCTGCAGGTTATGCTTCGGCTTAGTCACAATCATTGTTTGTGGCCTTCCGTCACATGGGCTTCATTCACACTTTTTCAGTGCACTACAAGGTGTTAATTGAAAAAGAATGGTCTTGTGGAAACGGTTGTGTTTGGTCCAAATTGGCTATAAAATCTAATGGTTTAGGGGAACTTGTCTTGACATTAAAAAGGGTTATGCCGACGATCAGTACTGTGCACAATGAGCATTACATTTGCAAACAGTGCCTCAATGTCTTTATTATGCCAGTACAATACATGGCATGTCAACCAGTGATTTTTAAAAGTTTTCAATATTTCTCATTTCTGTACAGTTATCATACATGTTGTATTTATACCTTAATATTAATTGAGAGACTTAATAGGATATTTGTACTTTCAAAAATTAGTCACAGTTCAAATGAAAATATAAAAGAAATCTAAAACATATACAGCCATATATCGCATAAAAACCCTGAACTTCAAAGAAAAAAACAATAATGTACAAGCCATTTGTAAACTAAAAATAAATGAGTTGAATGGGAGAAAAATGATGCAAGCAACACAACAAACATTTCACAAAGAGCTGCTGTTTATTAAATAAGTTTATTAATTTATTAGTTAAAGAACAAAATAAAATAGTTTGGGCATCGAACAGTCTGAAATCTGCTAACATGTAAATTGAGTTATTTTTGGAGATCTACACATCATCTGGTAACTGTATATGGATAAGTGAGCAGTGTTACTGATCACTAATACAGACAGACAGCTTTCAATGAATCTCGTGGGAATTCTAATCATATCTCTATATATTAATGTTGTTTTGAAATAGGAAAAAGATCCCCAAAAGCGAGATCAGGAAATGAATCAAGAGAATACAGTCCATTACCCTGACTAGTTTAACCAGCAAGGTATAGAGAATGCAGATAGAGGACAACAAGTTGCAATCCACACACAGTGTGGGTGTAACACACTTCAAATACACATCACTGCAGAACATAAACCCCGTAAGGCACTGACCAGAATCAAATCTTCATAAGCAAAACTATGGAATGTTCAAGAGAAAAGCAATGCAACCCTGAAAAGAAACCCGCTGCACAATGAAAACAAGGAATTGACCGGGAAACAGTAATGTTATGTTCATCACTAAATCTGGAATATATACATGATTCGATTTCAGAACAACCTCAAAAGATGAGAGCTGAGTACTTTCACAGAGTCACAGACAATTGAAACATTGAAACAACCAGAAAAAAATAATAATTCAGCTAGCAAAAGATAAATGATTCAAAGATTTCATTCACTCATTTAACTTTCATTCATTTACATAACAGATAACTATATAGTTAACTTTTAAATAAACTATTAGTTATTATAAGTGAACCATTTGGAAGGAAAATCTGATCCTGCAAGACACGCATAGAAAAAAAAACACTTCTTCAAAAGACAAATTTGATTGCAATTAAAAAGAAAATTAAAAAACACAAGTTTCATAAAGGACTTTGGACAAATACAAAGAAATTCATCAGGCTTTTTCTGAAAACCATTAAGGAAGTCTCAGCCTGGACTTACAAGACTTTTCAATACCACTTAGTAATTTACCAGTACACTGGAAAAACAAAGATGTCTTAACGTAGAGTGGCCGTAGTTTCAGATAACAACAGGTCACTATTCTAGCAAGCAGATAGACCACTGAACCTGTTGGCCAAAGTAACATTATCACTCCATTTTCATTATACAGAATTGCAGATTGAAAACTCTACGACGCAGTAAATGGTCCAATAGTTCCTAGAGAAGAAAATAAAGCTTCTACAAGAAGATAAAAGCTGATTTTTTAAACCGCATGTTATATTAATTTGGCAGAAGATAGAAGAATGGCATTCACAGAAGATAAAACTTCAATAAGGAAGTATGCAATAGTGAAAATATATTTTAGAACCAGCTGTCCAATTTACCATAGCAGCCACAAGGGGGTACACTTGTGCCGTTTTCTTATGCGATGGTCCAAAACACAATATTCTGAAAAGCCCTGTGTGCCCATCAAGGCCCGTTTTTAATGTGATGCCCGCTCAGTTTATTACTCCAGACATTCCGTTTATTGCACCAGATTCAGCAGAATCTCACACAAAACAATAATGGAAGTTCATAAGAGACTATGGATCCAGTGTTCCCGGCGGACAACTAAAGGATCAAATCAAAGTGCCCACTGTCATCATAAACCCAAAAGGAATGTTGTGTCTTAGATAAAGGCATCTACTTTTAAAATGAGGAGGAAAGAGATTCTTCTCACTGCCAGATCACGTACGTTTCTGAGAGGTCCACTGAGAGGTTCATAGGGTCGTCATTCTGGAACAACCTACTCTACTCTTCATTCTCCTGCCTCTGAAACGTCTGTTTAAGCTGGCGCGTGTGAATCAGAGATCCCGCCAGGAGTTGCCCCTTTAGGTCAGCTTGCAAGTCTAAACCTCCTACGTCCCGCAGGTCAGCGCCTCCTCCGCCCTCAGGGTCCACAGCTCTGCGTCTCCTCTTAAGGTCCAGCCCTCCATCCTCTCTGCTCCTCTTTTCCTCTTTCTTCTCCTCTTCTGGTGGAACTATATTCTCCTTCAAGTCCCTGCCTGCTTTTTGCTTAGGCATTGGCAGGACTTCTCCTGCTTTGGGGGCATCTCCATCCTTTGCGTCAATGACCTGCTGTAGTTTGTCTAGTTGTTCTTTCTGCTCGAGTATCCTTTTTTCTTTCTCGGCACGCTCCATGATCTCTTTATCAGTCTTCTCTCGTTCCCGTTTCAAATTCTCATCTTCAAGACTTCTCTTAGCCTGTCGCGCATCGATGACCTGCTGCAGCTGGTCTAGCCGCTCCTTCTGCTCCAAAAATCTTTCCTCCTTCTCGGCACGCTCCATGATCTCTTTATCCATCTTCTCTCTTTCAAGTTTCAACCTCGCTGCTTCAAGCCTTTCCTTCTCTAGCTGTTCCTTTTGCTGCCGCACATGTTCTAGCTCCTGCTCACGTGCCAGTTCCTCTCTTCTTTCTCGTTCCTTCCGCTCCTTCTCGACACGGGCCTGCACCTCCTTCTCAATTATTTCCTTCTTCAACTTTTCTTTTTCTATCCTCTCCTTCTCTGCCTCCAGTTGGGCCAATTTGTGCCTCACTCTCTCCTCCTCTTCTGCAAGAGCATCAGGATTGATTTTGGCCGGTTCTGGTTCTCGAGGGCGCAGAGGAACACCTCGGGCACCGACCTCTGGAGGTAGGACTCCGTCTTGCCCTGCTTGGTTGTTTAGCTCCAGCTCCTCCTTCTTGGGAACTTTAACGCCTCCATCTTGCACCGCTTCGAGGGCATTGTTGGGAAGACCGACTACGACTTGAGCCTCTTTTTCTTCTGGGTCTTCAGGCTCTGCGACAGCTATAGCTACATGCTTTGAATCTCCCATGGAGCTGCTGGAATTGGTCTGGAGCGACAGCGGCAACTTTAGGCTTCACTGCCCCTTCCATCCCTTCGAACTCATTCTGCACAACGTTCCCCAACTCACCTACACCCTCTCCTAAAAACACATGATATGTTTCATTACTGCACTGCATGCAAGAATACTTAAACAGGAAGCACAACACTGGTTAACACTTAAAGGTTAATTGAATCATTCTCTTTTTATTTTTCACCACATGACCAGAAAAATGTACACCTTTTACATCTAGACAAGTTCGCTGACTTTCAGACTCACCTGCTGCTGCCTTTGGCTCAGCTTGGACCTCCTCATTCACATCTAATTGTTTTTCCTCATGGTCCACATGTCTTTTCTGCTGTTCGGCTGCTTTGGTTCTTCTTCTCCCTCCTTAATTTGGTGGATCTCCTTGTGTTGCTCCTCAATAACAGCCAGGAGTTTTTCCTGCTGGTCCAGAAGTCTTTTCTGCTGTTTCTGCTGCTCTTTAATTACCTGGAGCAGCACAGCATGGTCCAACTGACCCTCTGAGGATCAGCCAAGCAGAAAGGTACATGAGAAGTTAGAATGAATATATTGTAGTATGCTTATGAAAGTCTAATTAACTGTGCTCAAACATACTTGTCAATCTGACTGTTTATCAAATTAAGGAGCATAATTTAAAATGACCACAAAAATATAGATTTTGAGTTTTTCTGAAGAAAATGTTAGTGGTGCCTGTCCATGCAACCATTATGTTGTATTTGGCCTGATAACTTTTCCACTATTTGTTAAGCTATGTTATGTACGTTTCCAGAGTGCTGTTAAGTTATTTAGGTGGTTTGTAGGAAGTTTCTACATGGTTAGTAAGGCATTGCTACACATCTACTACTATTAGGAGATTGCTATGTTGTTCTGTGTAATCTGTAGTGGGTTGCTCAGTTTCTAGAGTGGTTTCTACAGTGTTTCTATGCACTTTGTAGGGCATTGCTATGTAGTTCCTAGTCAATATGGAACCCTAACAACATCAATATGGAATTCTACCAAATAAATCACTTTTATCATCAAACAAGAGAAAGACTAGGGATCCCAATTAATACTAGATGGCTGTTCAGTTATGTTTCCAGAGTTTTAGTACAGTACACACTTCTGTAAACTACAATAATGGTCAATGTATCAACACAGGTAACAGACTATGGGTTATTAACAGCTATACGGGTTGAAGCGTGAGAGGATGACTGTTAAAAATAACAGCAAAGACGACAGAATGAGTGGAGTGAGAACAGCAGACATAAGACACATCATCTCGTACCTGCAACAATCTTTTTAATCACTGTAGGAGGCAGGAGTCCGTGGCACAACAGAATGGCGGAGGAAGATAAGAAATCGAGAAACACAAGAGACAGCAGAAAGAGGGCAAAGTGCCTTAATAAAAAACAAGCCACGTGAAAGAGACAGATTTAAGATTTGGTGCGTCTTTGCAGTATATCTGAGTGCAGCAATGCAATGTGCCATTTCAGATTTGATGAGAGAAAGTAAAACGAAGAAAAAAGTTGTTACAAAACAGATCTGATGCTAATTGGTCAATATTATGTTCTAGTCATGCTGAAAATAAAAATATAATAAAAGTTATGACAGGACACTGATTCATAAAGCTACTGTCTCTAGTGGGCAACATATAAACTTAGCACTAAGTAGGTTTTCCATATCAATAACTATATTTTCAAGTGTAAGAATTGCATCGCATTGCTTTATTACCAGTGTTGTTATGGTTAACTAAAACTATTAAAGTATTAAATAAATACTATTAATATTACATAAATAATCTGCGATTGAAATAAAGCTGCAATCAAATAAAATATAAACATTACTTTAAAAAACAACGTAATGAAAATTAGGAATGTTGCCTTAACAATTAACTAAAATTTAAGATTAAATAAAACTGTAACAAAAATAAAAATGAAAAACTGAAAATATAAAAATAAAGCCAGTTCAAACCCATCCAGGAGTGAAGTAGAACAGAACCATGCAAAGAGAAGCAAAGATCGCACCTGTGAGCTCAAACATCTGACTCAATGACTGAACAGGAAATGGTATATTATTTCAAACCACATTTCCTATAGATTCTGGACAATGTTTTGATGGATAAAGCACTCACCTTCCATCTTGTCCCCATCTCCATCCTTGTCTGCCCCTACATCCTTTCCATCTGGAACCTTCTGTTCCTTGTGCTCCTGCACCAGAAACTTCTCCTTCGCTGCAGGAAGCAGTCGATGAGTGAACAAATCATTACAGAGTGGAAAAGGTCATATGCTTGGACCTTATGATGTGCCATGTCATATCAACAGAATATGAATAAAAATAAAAGGTCAAAGACGTTGTTTACAAGCCACTTAGAGTCTATCAGTCATGTACGCTAAACAGAAACTAGACGTTTACATTTTCTGAAGATCTGAGTGGTTGCCACAGAGTTGCTAAGCAGATGCTAATGTGTTCACTCACATTTCTCACCCTGGGGTTCAGGGGCTTTGTCCATCTCCTCTGGCTTCTTCTCTCGGGGCGCTTCAGGCTGTTCTTTCACTTCAGGCAGGTTGTCTGGTTCTTTATGGACCACCAAGGGCTCGACCTTCTTCAGATCCTCTGGATTTTTTGCCTTGTCCAACACTTCATTAATTGCATGCTGGTCCTGATCGACATCCCTTTTCACCTCATTTTTTTCCTTTTGACTCCTCTTTCACAGCTTCCACCTCTTGTGCTTGCCCCGCCCCCTGCTCAGCAAGAAGCTCCTCCTCCTCTCCAGCAGGTAGTTTCTTTTCTTCCTCCACAACTATAGGTTGTTTCTTTTCATCCTCCAGTTCCTCCTGGTTTTTGATCTCATCTATCTGAACACTGTCATGAGGGATGGGCGGCTCATGGCGATGGGCTTCCCCTTCTGGGACCGCAACACCTATAGAAGAAAAGCCAGTTCACTGTAACTGCTCACAGGTTCTCACATGTCACAAACCATCTAAATTACACAGCTAAATTAATGTATTACCTGCTTCAGGGCGGTCCAGCTGAACCTTTTCCTCCTCATCCTTTCGTTCAGCCACTTCCACAGGTCCTTTAATTTGAGCGGGATCTTCTGCTTTCTTCTCTACTGGCTGTACAACCTCAATTGGTGGCCTATCTGGCTTCTCTCTTGGATCAGGTTCCAGTCTAGTCTCTTGCACTACAAACACACAGATTAGACATGTCACAATGTACAAAAAAAGTTTCTGTGGGGTGAAAGACATGTCAAATTTATCCCACACCCATGGCTCTCAGGCTTCATGTGGCTCTTTAATGGCAGTCTCAAAATTTCATTTTTTTGTTCTTTAATTAGTTTCTGCCTGAGGCCTGTCAGACGTAATTTGCAGTGTAACTCAAGCTACTTTGATGAAGACCCTACTTTGGGTACAGACAAACCAGAATCAAGCTAAATTACGTTAACAACACTGAATAGGTCTTCAGTGTTCAGACTTTTTTTAAGTGAAGAAGAAAAAACATGTAAAGCAGAATTTTAACCATCAAATTTCTGCTATACAGTCCAACTTATCAATTTCAGATAAATAAAGTCTTAAAGTTTTTGAGATACGAAATACAAATTCAGTCAATTCAGTGTCCAAACCTTAGACAATATATACTATCATTCAAAAGTTTGAGATCAGTAAGATTATTTTTTTTAATAAATTAATAATTGTATTCAGCAAGGATATATTAATAAAAAGTGACAGTAAAGACTTTTATAATATAAGTCTAATATAAATACTATTCCTATTTATACTGAATACTGAAAAAAAATTGATCACTGTTTCCACAAAAATATTAAGCAATATTAATTGTTTTCAACATTAATATTTATAAGAAATGTTTCTTGAGAATAAAATCAGCATCTTGGAGTAATGAATACTAAACATTAAGCTTTGCAATCACAGGAATAAATCACATTTTAAAATATGTTAAAACAGAAAAGTTCTTTAAAAACATTTCAACATCATTGACCCTAAATTTCTGAATGCTACTGTATATGGCAGGTGTTGACACATTAAATAATAAAGGGTTTGGTGACCTCATTCGAAAAGTAAAGTTGTTTCCGGGACAGAAAAAATGTAATACTTTTCAACAAACTACAATGAAGAAAAAAATATCCTTTGGAATAACATTTCAAAATAAGACCAGGAACGTGTATTAAAAAAACAAATAGGGTCAATTTTTATTTATGCATTTTCAGAGGGATTTTTTTTTTAAATACGAGTCTCAAACTAATGAACTTGTCTCTTGAACCGGCTATGGTTATACAATATTCATTTAAATCCAAGCCATATGTGCATGTCTTTTCTGCTGCAGCGGCCCTAAAAAATCCCACTGAGAGTGTCACACAAACACCAGTAGAGGGCAGCAGAGCATGATAGACCAACAAGACAAGAGCTGGACAGTAGAGGAGATTTCTAATAAGGGTACGAGATAGATGCTCAGTGCTTTCCATATAACCTTGCCACTCGTCCTGTGCAAAACAGCCTTTGAATATTTACAATGTCCACACCTTCCTTTAACCTGAGCCTGTAGTGTACTACCATAACAGATAATCTACTGCACGACAGCACTTATGCATACGCAGAAAGGAGTTACACATTGCAAATGAGAAAGGACAGCAGTTTTGATAAACATTATCTATGGAAGTTGAAAAGAAAGAAAGAGCATACAGTAAAGGGGTGGGGGGTGGGGTGCACTTCCCTACAATTCTAAAAAAAAGCAAAGTGTGCGTGTGCATACAGCTGCAAATGCACACCTCTACATGCCCGCGGGCCCCATGTTCCACTCACTCGCTCACTGAGCCCCGCGTTTTCACACAGCTGCCCTCACCAGCACGCCGTAAACAGGAAACAGGTGTGGAAGTGGGTGTCCGCTCAATGATAAATGCCAGTGTCAGTCAGCAGGAGGGAGTGAGAGGGAGAGCAAGGAGGAGTGGCAGAACAGAAAAGGAGAAGTAATGGTGGATGAAGTTGTTGGGACGCTCCTGGTATCTGTCTTTTTATGAACCTCTGTCCTGTTTTGGCCCGTGTTGGAGGAAACACTGTTGTTTCTGCCCTCTCCTAGATTTGGACGCCCTCCCATCTCCCTCCCCTGACCGGAGCCATAATGGGAAATCGCCACCGGCCGTTTCACTGCTGCTCTGGGACAGCGAGCGCTCAGGTTTGAAGGGCATCATTCAGGTCACTGATTCAAAGAGAGGCCTGCTACTGGAGCTCATCATTTGTGCTCCTTCACTGCTCTTTTTCTCATTATAACTTGTCATTTCCGAACTTCCTTTTCTATTTTGTGTAATTTGTCAACTGATAACTTTCTCTTCATCAATATAAAGCATAGATGTACCTGGTCCTTTAGGCAACTCAGGGGCGACAAGGATGGGAGGCTTGTCCTCAGTTTTTGCAGGGACATCCGGAGGGGGGTTTAATTTCTGTGGCTCGTTTCGTGGTGAAGGTGAGCAGGATCAGCATGGCCAGCGTGGTGATGTACTGATGAGCATGGATGATGAGACCCCCACAGCCAGCTTTTTATAAAAAAAAGAGACTTTGAACTTGAACAGAGTATCCAATATTCACTTCTCTTTTACAATACAAAAATAAAATGTTCAAACATTGCACTTTTAAGAGGTACATTCTAAATTTTGAAAAGATTTCTCCTTATCTTGCTAATTGCCACTGACACTAAAATCTAGAGGTGAGAATTGTTTGAAATCACACCTTTTAAACCACCTTTGAATTCTTGGGGTCAGGAATGTCCATTTTTTAATCCTGTTTCAATTTGATACATGCATATATTTGATTTTATTTGACTGTGATAAACAGTTGAATATGTTTTAAAGAAAACAAATTAGACAAATAGTAAAACTAATTTATTTATTTAAACAAAATATCCTAATACTACAATAAAAACTTTTGAAAACATTAAACTGGTAAATGAAATGAAAGTAATCAAAATGGAAATAAATATTTTACATTACATTTACATTATAACAAACAAAGAAAAAGAGAAAAACCTTTCCCCTAACTGAAAGTGGAGAAGGATGTATTTGTTTTTCCTCTTCACGCAGTGAAGTGTGCGCTCTCTAAGCTGTCCCAGTGTTACGCTACACTCGCAGTTGATTCAAATCGATAAACGATAGAATAAATGTTCCCCCATTCCCCAGTAAAACTGTTTAAATTCCAATAGAATCCGTGCACATTTCATTTTAGTGGTTTAAACATTCAATATAAAAAGCTGGAAAAGGTGTCGCTGGCATCCAATCTACATTAACGTCCTACAATCACATTAATGGTGCACCAAACGCTGATGAAATCTATTAAAGCAGGTCCCTCCCAGTTCCACTGCCCTGATCTGTGGGCATTCTTTGTGCAGCGGTGGACCTGGACATGTTAGGCTGCTTGGCATGAGACAAGGCAGAGTGGCATCATCCACTCATGCCAACACAAACATCTGCTGCGCTCGTTATGACAAGCAGCTCTTTTGGAATGGTCCTTGCCCCAATATCAGGACCGCCACCCATTTGGGTGGGCTCCAGTGTTTGGGAAGTAACCCTGTGGGCAGAGACTCATGGGCATGGAAGTGTGGCATGGTTGGCACTAAAGAACAATGCACATCAGTATGTTGGCTGATCCCAAACCACACAATGTAAAAGAGGTGAGGAAGACATCAGCGTTGTGGTTACACATCATCTAAGATGAGACCTCAGTTGCTTTCACTCTATTGTGAAAGAGTAAAGGCATCTGTAATTTGGGCAGGAGACGGAGGGGGCACAGCCCGAGGCACAGTGCCAGCACACACACTGTGGGAATGACTCCACACAGCAAGTCAGTGCACTCGCAGGATATCAAAATTAATGACAAACTCCATTACAAAGAGAGAGGAGCAGCTGCCTTTTCTCCCTAACACACAATTCCAGTACATTCTTCTTCTTTCAGATCACATCAGATATCAAACAGACAAAATTGATGCACTCTCTTTAGATTCTTTGCCCTTTTTGCTTTAATGAGCTACACATCCATTCAAACCTTTGGGGTACATTTTTTTATGTTAACCAAGGCTGCATTTAAATGAAAAACAGTAAAAAATAATAATGTAAAATATTATCACTATTTAAGTTTTATTTCTATAGCTACGTCAGAGGAGTAAAACATTTACTGTCGGATGTGCTGTACCTGTGCAGTCCAGGCGTTCTTCATGATCTTCTTGTAGATGAGAGCTGGGCAGATGAAGCAGATCAGACTGCCCATGGTGGCTCCAGTCAGACCCAGGATGGTCTCCACTATGGCACAAAAACACATTTATTTTATAGAAACATTCTGTAACCAAAGTACAAAAAAAGTAAATGAACTACATGAAATTAAGGTCTTGAGGCTGTTGATTAGTGGTTACTAGGGCATTGCTAATTGATTGAAGTGGTATCCTGGTCTCTAAATATAATGAATAAAAATATTAGGTAATATTAGTTTATAGGTCAAAGTTTACTGATTTCAAATGTACATGACTTAACAAATCCCTAACCCTAATTATAAGCAATAGTAGCAGTGAGACTCACCTTAGCATACACCACTAATAAAGCATCTAAAAATTCATAGTATGCAACTAATTGATCCAGGTATAAAATATTATTCAAGCTATAAAATAGCCCATGCACTGTTGAATTCTATATTACTGTATTAAGTTATACGTTACAAAACTAAAACAAATGTAAGGCTGATACTATATTACTTGGAAGAATAGATTTTGTAAGTATTTTGCAGTTAAGAACTGTAATTATTCCTTGCCCATTAATGCTATCGGATTTCTAATTGCACGCATTGTTCATCTCTCATAATTTGAAAGTTTCCAAATGCCTTGTAAAATGTCTGGTGGTGTAATTATCAAGCAAATTCTCGAAATAACTTTTGAAAAAAAAACATTTCATGATAATAAACACAATTTTTTTTCAAAATGTTATGCTCACCTAGGCGGTGTTTATTTAATCAAAAATAAAGTAAAACTGTAACAACGTGAGATATATTTACAATTTAAAATATATGTTTTCTATTTAATATATTTTAAAATGTAATTTGCTCTTGTGATGGCAAATCTGTTTTCAGTGTCACATGATCCTTCAGAAATCATTCTGATTTGGTGCTCAAGAAACATTTTCTATTAAACCCAAGCCTGAACTAACTTAATAACATGAACAGGTAATATTATCTGATTTGTTTTACTAATATTTAAACTTACTACCCTTGACACTCACTGTCAGTCACATAACACTATTTTAACAATCACTGTGCCTAAGGTGGCTAATTGCTCTAAGATATAAACCAAAATAAACCACAAATAAGTGTACAAATATATTCCAACCTGCACTATATACAGACCCAGCATGAGGAGGCAGTTTAAACCGGAAAAAAATGGCACAGGCAATCTACACCATCTCATCTCCTGAATCGCCACATCCATCCTCCATCAGTCTTTCTCCCCAGACCGCTCCATCACACGCTCCCCCCTCATCCTTCTATCTGCCTCCTACCATCCTTCCTCCACGCTGCCCTTGTGTTGCAAGGCTGGGCAGTGGGCCCAGGGAGTGTTTTTCATCCTGAGAGCAGCCATATTGTTTTACTCAAATTTATGCCCTGCAGTGTCTGCTTCCCTATGGTTGGATTTGTGGCCGTGAGGACACGCCGGTGGCCAGCGGAGCCGTCATGGAGGACAGAGCTATGCCTTTCCCCCATTCAATCGTCTCTGCAAGTCTCACCTTCCCTTCTCTATTAGTCTAATTGGGCCCGCTGAGTCAAATGGAGCCCAAGCCAGCAACAGCCAATCTCCATGAAGAATGAATAAAACATGGCCCACCCCACCATTGCCTAAAACACATATCTTTATCATCCTGTTCCACTGATAATGAATGGACGGTATAGAGAGGACGGATAAGGAGTGATTGACGGAGAGATATTTTAAAAGGGGAGATGAAGTGGGGTGTGACATCATGGGGGTATTAGGGAGAGTAAAACTTAGGCACACACACAAACAGATTTACCATTAGGAATGAGGATGCCGCCCAACATGGTGCCAAAAACGATGCAAAGAGTGATGCTCTTGAAGCGAAGTGGTGGCATATACCCACCTGCGGCGAAGGTGCCATCCTTTTGCTGAAAAACAGAGACAAACAGAGCACTTTTACAAACCTGTTACTAGATTCCAAGCACACATGTAGTTCTCCAAGCCTCTGTTATGGCTGAACAAGTGAAATGCATGTCCGGATATTGGGTATGGCATGCAAGCTTCATAAACCCCCCTCCGCTCTGTTGTCAAAATGCCAGATTTAACGACAGCATAAAACCCTTCGGCCGACAGCGAATCCAGCCGTGATTTGAGCTGATTCAGCGTGGCAGCGGCGGTGAGACAGCGAGCCAATGTCTTGGCTGGTTTATGGAGGAGATCTGGACCTGTTCTCATCAATCCAGCGCCTTTTATTTCCTCCTGAATCTCTCTGTGCCCCAGCAGTCTGCTGTCCGTGGAGGCTGGATCACTGGTGTCTGAGAGGTGCAAGGAGACTTTGGATCTCAAGGGATCCATACTGAGGCACAGAGCAGGCAAACGCATGCTGACTGAGACCAGACTTGGGGTCTGACATCAGCCCTGTGTAAATCTGTTAGGCTCAATGAAGTCTTTATTGAGTCCATTAAATTTAGCAAAATACTTCTGCAGCTGGTGCAGTTTATGTGCATCAGGAAGGAGGAGACACCTGAGTTTGTCCAGACAATGTCCAGATGGTGCCAAATAAATGATTTAAAAAATAGGCCAAGAAATTTGCTAGGTTTAAAAATGGGTATTAATTTGGTGGACGAAATAGGATGTTGTTGTTGATATGAACAACCAGTTACAACTAGTCACAATACACATCACAGGGACTTTTGACAGTCCTGTCTCAATTCTACTTTAAATAATAATAATAATTTGTTACATTTAAATAGCGCTTTACATAGAAGGGGGGAATCTCCTCAACCACCACAAACAGGCTATTTAAAATAGGTCAATCCAACGCTACACTGTGTAGCTTCTCAAAAGTAAATGATGAATGCAATAAAAACAGAAGTGCTGGGGTTAAAAAAAATGTCATTATATATATTATACTGAAGTCCAGGAACCCAAAGGGAGCCAACGAGGAGGTTTAGTGTAAGTTTAGTGAGATAAATCATGTAGAAGCATTTTAAAATATATAAAATAATAATAGTAATAATAATACTACAATATTTGAAATACTGTATGCATAATATAATTCAGTATAAATAGATTTTTATACATGAAAATATATTGCTATCTATATATTTTAGGAAAGGGGTCGGTCGCAAGGGAAACATTATATTTGGGGGTCCATGACACCAAAAAGCTTGAAAACCTCTGTCTTTGTAAAACCGTTACCTGCTGCTCGAATAGCATGGTGTTGATAGCCTGTCTGCAAGGCAAGATCATCATGGGAAAGCCCACAGCCACAGACATCATGAAGCCCACACGGATCATTTCCGTTACCAGGTTAGATGGAAAGTTCATCAGTACGTTCCCGGCAATGTTGTCTGTGAAGCTCACATAACCGAAGAACCCCACCTGGAGGAATACAGTACAAAGTACAGTTAAGCATTTGAGTCTTATGAAGGACACATTTTTTGTTCAATTAAAAATCTTCAAAACATATTTTGCATTTTTGGCACAGTCCTTGTTTAAATGCATTCACAGCGTTTTTTTCAATTTGAAAAGTTGGATCACAACTCGGTTCTAAAGTAATGTTTGTTTGGATGCAAACAAAGTCAAACGAATCGGCTCCATTAACTTTCCACTTCAGTATGTGGTACGTCTAAGCAAACACATAATTTCATACAGGGTCACTTGATCCTGCTTGAAATGATCAGGACTAATACTTCTTATGGCATTGTACAGAAGCAGTCCAACAGAGATCCATGTCTCTTTCCTTGTCTCTTTGATGACCTCACAACACCTCCTGACTGTGCAATGATATTGTTTTTATGTGATGAAAAATAGCAAGCTGCTTTCCAAAGGTCTTTAAAGCCTGTCAGCCCCCTGAAGGCCCTCTCTACAGAGAAACAAAGCAGTGCCTTCCCTCTCCGACCTAGCTGGCCTTGATCTATCCGCAGAGGAAAAGGTTCCCTTCAGCAGCAACACCAGACAGAAGTCCTTGAGCCCGCCACAAAACTCCCTCTCTATTCTACAATCCCTCCCCTGATTCAATTCAGCTTTTGTTCAAAGAGAAAAAAAGCCAAAAGATGATGAAATATAAAAGTAGATTACAAAGAACATTTGTAATCACGAGCAATTTTATCTCTCAAGGTAACATTTATACTCCCGCTTTCAGAGAAGAGAATGGGGACCAGAAACATTCTGACGATGTCTTAAAACACATTCCACACAAAGTGGCCCTGAAAATATTTATGAAGGAATAAAAGAGACACGGCATTTGATGTTGATGGAGCGTGCCAGTACACGTGGGTCACAGAAGAACGTGCCAGTCAGTCTGACCCCATCGTCTGAGTTCCCTCTGTTCCTTCGAATGGGAATCGGGAGGACATTCCAGGGTATCAGTGTGCGCTCACCACCCACAACAGGGGAAGGGCGATCACCTGTGGGGCCAGATATGGATCTAAGAGTAAGAACGTGAGCAGACAGCAGCTCTACCATCCTTGAATCCACATTTCTTTACCGTGTCTGAGGCACATGCTCCCAGGAGCCAATAAGGACAGAGCAGCTACAAGTGTTTTAAGTTTTACAGTTTCTATGAAAAAATACACTTCGGATAAAATGTTTGGAGTCCAATTTTAAAAGTTTTTGAAAAAAAACTATTATTCTCACCAAGGCTGCATTTATTTGATCAAAAATACATTAAACCATTAATGTATTAGCATTAATTAAGTATTATTAAAATTTGAATATTTTTTTATATTTTAATATATTTTAAAATGTAATTTATTCCTTTCATGACACCAGTCTTTAGAGTCACATGATCCTCAGACAAATCATTGTAATATGTTGATTTGGTCCTCACGGAACATTATTATTATTGTTATCAATGTAAAATAAATAAATAAATGAAACCAGCATATTTTTGTGCAAATCGTTCTACATTTTTTCAGTATTCTTTGATAAAAGTTTAAAAGAGCAGAATTTATTTAAAATAGTAATCTTTACATTATAAATGTAAATGATAAATGTCTTAAATGTTACTGTTGATCGATTGAATGCATCCTTGCTGAATAAAACATTAATAAATAAAACAATTAGACTGACCCCAAACATTTTAATGGGACAATTTCATCGTCATATGACACGACTACCAGAAGTGTAAGACATTTTTATTCATTTCTATAAAAATATGATTAGTGAACGTGACATACGGACATTCCCACTTGGAATTTGGCTCTGCATTTAACCCAACCAAAGTGCACACACACAGCAGTGAACACACACACACACGTGAACACACACACATAAGTTGGCAACCATTTATGCTGCAGCGCCCGGGGAGCAGTTCGGGGTTCGGTGCCTTGCTCAAGGGCACCTAAGTCGTGGTATTGAGGGTGGACATTCACTCCCCCCACCTACAATCCCTGCCGGCCCGAGACTCGAACTCGCAACCTTTTGATTACGAGTCCAACTCTCTAACCATTAGGCCACGACTTCCCCACTTATAATAATTATGAAAGATCACTTCTCATTTGTCAGCATATTGAAAAGCAGCAGATAAGAGGTGGTCAGATTGCACTGGCCAGATTTTAAGCTTTAAATAAATAATTACATATATAATTAGTCACTCCAGTTGAAAAGGTTAAAACACAAAAACAAATGGAATGGTTATTGTTTCAGCATTTACATGTTGCTGATCATCAGTTAGCAGTCGATGAATGTTCTCACACACTTACCGTGATGTAGAAGGTTGTGACCACGTTGAGCGAGGAGGTGAATATTGTGCTCATTCTCTTCACTGATGGCTCATCCAGGCTGTCGTAAGTGGGCAATACTTGCCTATGGAAGACAAAGCTTTTTATATACATCAGGCTCAATATGCATATATTAAGGCCAATACAACTTAAAACTATGACATCCTGTCGATTACTACAGCTATAAATATATCGTTCAGTTATATTTGATTAAACATATCTTTGTTATTTGAGCTGTAAATAAGTCTAAATCATTGTTTAACAGAGGGGCTATGGTTCTAGGTGGATGAATCATTTGGTTGTATTGGGTGAATGTTTCATTTTGTAAACAGTTCATTTCTTGTGAATGTTACCAGGTCTAACCATTCTACATGGACTGATCCAATATGTTTAACGTAAACATGATTTTTCTGTTTTTACAAACTAAGAGACAACATATTATAATCGACAGCATGTCACAGATAAAGCCTTGCATTAAACCTAAAGCATTCCTTTAAAGTATCAAAACACTTAAGGACAAATTATTATAACAGATGCACAATTTGTGCAATGTCAGATTTATAGTAACGTTATCACAAAATATAACATTATGTGAATTCACATAAATGTTTATTTATGGGTTACCTCAAACTGACCAGTCACAGAATAATCATTATTTAGCATAAGGACATACTGAACTGTGCATTTGAGCTCTAGAGACATAAACATGCAAGAGAGCAAGAGAAGCAGGAATTTAATATAGAAAGGCCATCACTCATTTCAGACACACAAAAGACAAAATGGAGGGAGGGTGGGAAGGAGGGAGAGTCGAATTGGATGAAACGAGCACTGATAAAGGGTTCAGTATCACTGAGAAACAAAAAAACAGCTACAAAAAGAGCAGAAAAAAATCTATGTCTGTCATCAGGACAACCAATAAAAGCAGACGCCAGCGAAACATTAAATGGGGAATTTACAACGGCTATATATTAGCGACAAGTGCTAGTCAGACTTTAGCATGTTATAAAATTTCCTGGCAGTATGGGCTTTTGTTCAGGCTCTCTTGCTCTCAGCCCACTCACAGCTCTTGTAGACACAGTCGGAGCCCATTCCTGCTTTTATTAGGATATACAGTACCACGTTCTGGGCTTTTTAAGCCAACACCTGATCTCACACCAAAGGCCAGTCTGTCTCGTAGCTGGAACTCACTCGCAATAAAACCCAGAGCAGTGGCAGAGAGAGAGAGACGTCTATGTTGACTGCTACATTTTATGTGTATTTATTTTTTCAATTTTCACTTATTCATTAAAACTCAGCACAGTTTTGATGTTGCTCAAGCATTCATTTTCCATTCAAACTTAGTTTGAGGTCTGAAAATCTCCCACTGACTACCATTACTAAGATAGGGGACAGTAAAAAATTTAAGAGACGAATTAATACTTTTATTCAGCAAGGATGCATTAAATTGTTTAAGTGACAGACATTTATAACATTACAAAAAATGTAAATGCCATTTTTTTCTTTACTACTCATCAGAGGAAAAATAAAACTGTATCATGGTTTCCAAAAACTTGTATAACTGTTTTCAACAATGATAATAAAAAAATGTTTCTAGAGCACCAAATCAACATATTAAAATAATTTCTGAAGGATCATTTAACAACAAATACTGGAAAAATGACATCTGAAAAGTCAGCTTTTCCATCAAATTAATAAAGTATATTTAAAATATAAGAAATTAGAAAATCTCTCACTTTAAATTGTTATAATTCCTTACAATATTGATATTTTACTGTATTTTGAGCAAATATGTTTGATTGAAAAACATTTAAGAATCTTACTGACTTTTGAACAGTAGTGCAATATTGATAGAATGTTTGCCATTCAAGATATAATGGAAGTTGGCATTCTAACATTTATTTGTAAACTGTATTGCACAAATCTCTACAATTGTCTCCAGGAAGCCAAAAATGTCTATGATCTGAATGTGGCATAATGTAGGATTCAGCTAAAATAAAATGGAAAGACTTATTTACTGACACTATTTGCCACCCAATGGTTGATTCTCAAACACAATTAACAAAAACCAAGTCATTTGTTGAAGCACAATTTACCCAGAACCAGTCTAAAATTAGATTTTACTCGCCCTGCAAGCCTTAGCAATTCCCTCACAAACTACAAATCTGGTTTTATAATTTCCATCTGTTTAAGTTTTAGTCTTTCAAGTCCTTCCAAAATGCTTTTTGACAATACCTTTCATCTTTTTTGACACATCCGAATCTGAGAGAGAGAAAAAAGAGGTGGCAGATGGAAGTCACACAGCCAATCAAAAGCTTTTACAGCCATGACATGGATACAAAATAGAATTCCGACATGTAACTATAATTACATAGAATTCAGTGTCATAAAACTGGAAAAAAAGGACCACAGAAAAGTCATTCCTGATGATTTGAGAGAAAAGACATCAAAAAGCTATTCCTGATGAAATTACAGAGTGTGGAGGGGAAGATCAGTGATGCTACAGTCCCACTGCACTTTCTCTACACCTTTACCAAGTGTTGACAGTATAATTATTTTGTAATACTGCTAAAATGATCCCGTCATAACACCTAAAGCTGTGAATCTGCGACTTTATGCTGTGTAAGCTGAAATGACAATTTTACGATAGGAATAACACTATTAAGGTGTTTACACATTACAGTGGAATTTTCACATTAAGCGGGAGCAGTATAAGGGCGCCAGTGGACCTAGATTACTACTCTTCAATGAACAGTATCTGCTCTATTAGTCAAAAGAGCAAGCAGATCAACTTTTCTCTAAAGATTCAATTTGGCATCAAATAGAGCTCATGCTAAATGTACTAAAGTAATAAATGTAAATGGATTGGTAAACGTAGGCGCTGACAGGAACTGTTTGTGGTCAGATCAGAGGTCATGTCGCGCCGTCTCGCTCTTCTAATGATCGGGTGTAAGTGGCATTGTATGTCAATGCCAGCCAAGAAGCCACAGCCAAATATCACTCATCACCCTTCAGAGAAAGAGAGAGAGAGTGTGTGTGTGTGTGTGTGTGTAAAGAGGGAGTTACAGTAAGCTTCAAGAGCCGCATTACCTCATCCACACCAGAATCCAACACTGACACCTCCTCCACCCCAACACCCTCACTCTCACACACACACACACACACACACACACACACACACACACACACACACACACACACACACACACACACACACACACACACCTGTGCTGGCATCTGCACACTCAGACACCTCAATTCTATTCACTTTCAAACACATTAATATCCAGACAAACACAAGCACCATGTTAAGAATAATAGAAGGAGGAACCTTCAATGTATATGTATCCGAGAGAATTGTATGGATAAAAGTTATGTTTTGTAATAAATTGATGTTTTTGTCTGAGGATATTTTATGAACACTTATAATAATTAGAAACGTTCCTTGAACATCAAATCAGCATATTAAAATGGCTAAAGGACCATGCGAAATTGGAAGACTGGAATCGTGGCTGCTGAAAATTTAGCTTTGTTGTCACATGAATAACTGACATAAAAATATGAACGGAAATTAAAATATATTAAAACAGAAAACAGTTTTTCCCCCCGATTTGTAATAATATTTCACAATATTACTGTTTTCACTATTTTTTATCAAATAAATGTAGCTTTAACAAAGATACACACATACACGTGTATATATATATATATATATATATATATGTGAATGTGTTTATATGATTATATGAATATATCTGGATATATTTAATTTAATGTTTATAAAAACAATAATTTGAAAGATAATATTAGACATGTCAACTAAGTAAAACTATGATAACCATATGTGTATTGTAGAGATTTTATGTAATATGATATGGATATAGTAAAACTACAGTGGAAATTATAAGCACAATAAGAAACTTAAAAAAGAGAAAAGAACAGCTGAAGGAACTAGGAGTGGAAGATCAATAGACATTGGTGAATGGCTTTAATGTTGTGAAAGATAGAAAGAAATGAGTCAATCCATGCCCAAACTTGAGATTACCAACCCCTTGCATGGTTAGTATATTTGAGCTAGCGAAAAGGAAAGAAAAGAAGCATAAAATTAGGTCAAGATGGAGAAAAAGAATGTGAATTCTTATCAAAGTGGATAAACACTGGACAAATGTCTCCCAGCAGTATCAAAGACCTGTAGCAATGTTAACTATGAGCTCAACATTAGTCTATGGTACTCCCACAACATATCAGAGTTTCAACGTAATACAAATAAAGACTGTGTCAGTGCACATTGATTGAATTCATCAGGGGACGATCCGGTCACGGTGAGCTCTTTATGGAGGAACTATGATAAGCTGCAAAAAACTCATTCCTTGTTTATGAATCATTAATGCTTGTATGAGAATGCACTAATATTTCAACTGTATGCAGATCTGCTGCCAACTGACGAAATAAACAAAGCCGACCTAGTGGGTCAGTCTATTATTGCTAAGAAAACCCAAACTATTCAAACACGTTAAAAAAGAAAGAGGCCTTTCATGGTTGGGGATATTGCTCCCATAAAATAAACTAATTTTGTCATTATTCACTCACCTGTCATTCCAAACCTGTATGACTTTCTTCCAACCCGTTTTGAGATGGCAAGTTTTCAATATGCACACATGCAATAGAGATTTTAAAGCTACGACAGAAGTAAGACAAACAGTGAATAAAAACCTAAAGTCGATCTTTTCCTCCATAAAAGAAAGAATGTCATACAGGTGTAGAATGACATGACTGTGATTAAATGATCACAGATTTTTCCATTTTGGGTCAACTATGCCTTTAAGAAAAAGCGTTAGTGTTAAGAATAGAATAAAAACAATATACACGGAAGGCAAAAAGTTAGACATTACACGCAGGTTAGTGCCACACTCAACTGGATAAAGAATATAGTTTTGAAATGAGCTGAGCACCTTCAGAATATATCAGTCTACCAACAAGGGTCCATTTTCTCAGGGCAAACTAGTATTAGATGCATTGGCTCTTGAATTCAAGGAATACCATGATGTCCTTTTGCACCATGAAAATGGAGCCTACATTAAGCCTAACTGGCCTTATTCAGGCGGCAGAAAGGAGGAGAGAGGCGGTGCAAAGATTGCGGAGTACTTACGACTGACAGGCAAATGCCATGCCACAGATAGGGATGCAGCGAAAGACGCCGTCCCACCGAACGTAAATGACCTTGTTCAGCCACTGGCCAGTGAGGAGGCCGTGTTTGAAGGAGGAGAGCACCATCTGTGGTGGAGGGGAGAGCAGGAGGGTTACAGATCATCCCATAAAGACAGGACGGAGGGAGGAAGAGGACGACGAGAGGGGCAGTGATGATGCTGTGATAAGACCCTTATAGACTGACAATGAAGAGCGCATGGAGATCCTGTAATCTTTTTAAAGGGATAGTTCATCCTAAAATTAAAATGATGTCATCTTTTCCTCACCTTCATGTCATTCCAAAAGTGCATGACTTTATTTTGGCATGGAACACATTATGGACAATGTGCTGGTCACTCTTTTCAAATGCTCAGAAAAAAAGCCAAAGAAATCGAAGTATAATAAAAATGGCCCACAATACCATTCAAAAGATATTCTTATAAATAAAAAGTTCACCAAGGCTGCATTTATTTGATCAAAAATACAATGAAAAATAAAATAATATGACAATTAAAAATAACTTGTATATATTTTAAAGTTAAATATATTTCACTTCATTCTCACGTGATTCTTTAGAAATAATTCAAATATGTCGATTTGGTTCTCAAGTAAATATTTCTTATTATCAATGTTGAAAACAGTTCCTTATGTAAATTGTAGTTTTTCAGGATTATTTGATGAATAGAAAGTTTATAAAAAGCATTTTAAATAGAGATACTCTATTTGAAGTTACTGTCACTTTTGATCAATTTAATGCATTCTTGCTGAATAAAAGTATTAATAAAAAGATTGGTACGGTTTATGATAACAGTGTAAAAAATACAGTAGTGTTAATTACTGCCTGATTTGAAAGCCATATGGGTTTAGAACAACATTACAGTGAGTATATTATGACAAAATTTTCATTTTTGGGTGAACTACTCCTTCAAGGGGATAAAGGAAATAATTTGTTCAACTAATGGAGGAAAAACAAATCGCACTGATCATCTTCCACACATTATTGTCAACGCCAGTTCAGGTCTACAGGACAGCAAAGCTTTCCTGTTGCATGCAAACAAACCTTGAAGTGTAAAATCTGATTGCTGCACACGTTTGCAGTAGCTTGCCACTTTCCCTTCAAAATCAAGAGCGCCAGCCCGTGTAACCATCAGAATTACCACCAATCCCAACCCTATCAGATCTGCTTTCCCAGTCGTAGGGTTTAATTCCAGCGGGAGTATATCAGAGGACGCTGGGCATTACCAAAGAGTCAAGACAACTCTGATGACACACAACACATATAAATTCTGCCACCATGGCACTAACCTCACACACTCACACACACAAAAAACCCTGAACCGGAAGGCACCGACAAACAGAGCTTTGGATTGAATGAAGGTGGACAGAGGAGGAAGGGGATTTTGGGTAATGTAGTTGAATCCATGGCAGTGGTATGGTCCGTTCTCTGGGGCGGATTACTTACGGGTGGCAGCAGAAGGTGGTGGCGATAATTGGCAGACACTGTATGACACCCTTGAAGCGCCACAGATGTACTTGCTCCACCCAGGAGCCACTGATTATTCCGTAACGCAGAGAGGACAACACTATCTATAGGCCGCCAAGTCAGAGCATCAGATGGTCGGTCGGAAGTCAGCATCAGGAATGGGGGCGGGGCAGCGGTTCAGATGGGGGCAGAGGGAAAACATAATTAGATGGTAAAACGCTAAACTAAGAAATGGGTTGGGAAAAAACGCCCCATTGAGCTTGATATAAGGTATACAAATTATATAGGCTGTGCACTCAGTGTCTATGACTCTTGAAATATTATAAGGTATTCAAGTCCAGATATCTGGACTACAAATATAAATAATGATATTCTAATCTATATATATGTTTTTTTTTTTCAATTTTATTACTAATTATGTTATCGGCATAATAGTTTCAGTGAAATCTTCACAAGTTTGTATAAAATCAGATGGTGTTCTGTAGATTTGAGTATGTTCCAGAGAGTCTTTTGCTGCAATGGAACACTTGATTGGTTGTATGATTAGTGATCTAGAAAGAGTGCAGAACCTAAAATATGTCTTCATTCTTTGTTTTATATTTTTCAAAATCGTAAATTTTACGATTAAATAACCAGGACAAAAAAAAACTACTTTGAGTCTTGAATTTAAGTACGAACTTGATTTAAAAGCTCTGCAAACAACACTAACTCGGTATAAGTTTCGGAATATTTTGTAATGGTTCTCTTCAGTTCTTTCATAACTTGCTCTTTACTTTTATAGATTTGGAGCAGGAAACATTGAAAATCTGCTTCCATGGTGACGCATATTCACAAAAAAAAAAAACAGGCAATCTCATCACACTCTTCAAAAGGGACAACATTTTTATTTTTATTAATTTTTTCTTTAAAAATGCTATAAATGAATTCCACACATACTTAATTCACTACATCATTGAAGTGACTTGAAATGAAAGTGAAAAGCATGACCTTAAAGCAACCATAACAAACAGCTGCAATCTGAAGTGTTTGAAAGTCATGTTGAAGTGCACTATTACGCTTCACAAAACATTTTATATCATTTAATATACTCAAAATGCTAAAAGATCAAATTACTTTCTCATACAAATGGCAACTATAGTGAATATATGTCTACACATACACATATAGTCCTACACCTGAATAAGGGTGTGCTGATGGAATCTGATAATACATTTTTCAGGATTGAAGTTTGGATCTGTGGAAAGGGGAACGACTCACCGTGAACATGAAGAGTGAGTAGAAGATAAGCGCCATGGCTGAAAATGACTGGATTGATGACATCAAGTTTCTTTGCAAGCTGAGCGGCAGCACAATGAACAGCGACACAGCGATCAGTAACACGATACGGAAGCTACGCGTCACCTGAGGAGCAAAAGGAGAAGCAGTTATTGGCCAATTCAGAGCAACAAAACTGTGTATATTTATACATATATCTATAAATATATATATATATATATATATATATATATACACACACACATACATAAATAGCAACATAACACATAGCTATACGAAACAGAAAACATTGGTCATCATTTAATGTAGAGTACAAATTGACCAACTGTTTATTTATTCAAGATATTTTTATTTATTTAACCATCAGCATTTCATCTAAGATGCCTAAAGTTTTTTTTCAGGTCAAAACAGGTCAAATATTCAGAATACGATTACGCAACCAAAACAAGATTACAAGAAACTAAATCCCTACTATAACTCTTTCACAAAAAGATGGCTCATCTTGCAAAAGATGCTGCATGTAACAATGAAAATACAGATTTGTGGCCAGTAAGAAATATTTACAGCCAGTCAAATTTCTCAAATCACCTGTCACTGACAGGTGTGATAAAAAGTTCATTTTCACACAGAAACTGTGATCTCATCTACACTAAAACCATAAAAAGTCTATGAAGTGTTTTTTTATGGTTACATGACACAGCTCAGCATTTTGTTTTAAAGAGAGAGGCCTTTGATTTTATCGATTCAGGAGGTTAATGAACAAGGGCAATGATCAGTTCTGGGAATTGCTTATCATTAATTAATTTGGAAGAAATTTGTTGGACTAACAACAGGAGTTAACATTATTTTAGTCATGTGACAACATAAAATCGTATTTCTTACCTCCAGCCCAAGCAGCTGAGCAAAGAAGTTGGAACCCAGATCTGCGATGACGACATAGAAAGCAATAGACGTCCCCAACATGAGGCCAATCATGCTGAAAACAGAGAGAATATTAGTAGATAATACAAGCAAAAAGAGCTTATTTCATTCATGAGGTTGAAGATGAATCTCCATAGTCATCATACCTTAATTCCACAAGTGCCTTGCCTGGTTTTCCATAAGCATGAAAAGCTGGGAAGGGAGAGATAAATGAAAAAGGCTTCTTGTGACATTGTCTTTTTTTCCCGCTTTCACAAAAAGGGTTGTACATTTTCCTCTTGATTACAATTTTTGAAAATAACACTAATATCACAAATACTACTTTTAGTCTGCATTAGCTGTGAGTAATAGGTTCTTGCCTTTTCTGTTTTTTTGCTTAATCGTAATGAGAAAAATACAATGTTGCAATCTGGTCATTTAATTTAATGAACAATATAATAAACTATTCCACTGTAATCCAAACTGAGGATGCTTTAAACATTATTTGAATGATGGAAATTGATGAAACCTCTGAGTGTGTCTATGGCTTTCAGTCACTCTCACCTAGTCCAGCGTAAGTCCTGCGTTTTGTGTTACTGGCCGAGTGGACTAGAAACATGCAGGACTGGTGGGTCATCCACGAACAGAAGAACAACAACAATGTGCCCAACACAATTCCACACTGCAAAAAGAATGACAAACACAGATGTCCTATATATTTAAATTCCAGCCCCAGTAAAATGTAACATGCTTTAACTTATTATTGTACAAAATAGAGTGGACAAACAAAAATGGCAGCTTATCAATTTCTGATTCACATCGTTCACCCAGTTAACACATTATTAACCAGAAAGGTCATGTATAAACAACTCCAAGCCTGTATGGTGGATTTCAACATATGGAATCCTCCTGTAAGAATACAAAACAACACAGCACATGTTCCCATAAGCTCTAACTATGTGTTTACCTGCTTGAAGCAGAAGGGCATCGTCAAGACACTCACACCCACGATGCTGTTTACAACGTTCATGATCAGACCCCAGTTTGACGCAGTCATTTTGGCTCTCAGACAGCTGAGATCTCTAATGTCCAGACGGGTGTGTGTGGTGCTTCCACAATGGCCTAAGGTTTAATTGAGATAAGTGGTATGATGCAGCTGTCCTTCAACTGGCCGCTATGACGCTCTGTGGAGACGCAGAAGAAAACAAATACACCAGCATCATATTCAACTCTACTGAATGAGAGATTTTGTTTTTTTAAATGTACTCATTTGCTAGTGTTATGCTTTATGTATGAAGAGGAATATACAACTTAATACAAAACAGCAATGTATAAACCATTAATAGACAATTAAATAGCTTATTTATTCATTTTGTATGCTTTACAAGATGCAAACCGCTTCTGGAAAACAGTAATTAATGAAAATCAAAGCATATCAAATCTATATAATCACTAAACATTTTATTCTAGTAAACTCTATCCCAAACAGACTATGGAATATACAAAAGATGCTAGATTTAGATTGATATAGGCCTAGAAGATTTCCTTCCATGCTAAAGAAAGTAGATAATTACAGAATGACATCTGGAACAAATGTAAAAACATTTATCTATTGTTAGTCTACAGACATATTCAACTAATCTGATTCCCTTAAAATATTAAAAACGGCATATCTGTAATTGCTGCACTGATTACAAACATTCAGTGTAGTTGTCAAATGTGTTTAGGTTTTCCTGCCATATGGCAACAGTTGTGTTGTCAGGAGCACGTTTGAGTACTTCTACACAACTCAATGGATTGGTAATGTGTGGGAAGATGTTTTTTGAGAGGCTCAGTTTAAAATAAAATCAGAAATGGCAGCATGTGTTTGCATGCACAGAAAATATGCTGTGCTTTTATTTTTCAAAAACTCGTGAAAACAAACATTTAATTTATCAGAGTAATATCAATGTGCATGTGACAACATACATGAATATTACACAGAAATATTAATTATTGTATACTGCTTTTAATTTAGCTAATTCAACGTGCTATTCGGTACAACAATTAACATTTATCATAAGTAAACATTGTCCGTCTATAACGTTTCTCCCATCATGACTGAGGAGGTTATAAAAAAGTTTGTTTACATACCACGTCAACACTTTTTCTCATCAGTCATTCATTTCTAAATGACCATCGGTTCATGACTGTTTTCAAACGATTATAAATAAACTTTCTGTTCTATTTGTGCCTTCTGTATAAAGTTACAGGAGATTCAACAAATATTTAGAAAGAAATTTCCCGAATTATGCGAAAATGTCCTTGTTTCCTCAGTCTGTAACCAGGAAGTATGTGCAGCGCTACCAGACCAGTGTGGCGATCCCAAAGACACTAGTGCGCCCTGCTGCCTCGAGTGGCCAGGAGTGGAACTGCCCGCTGCACACAGCCTGTCACGGTTAGTCAGGTTCACTTTCGTTTGACAAATATAGCTCAAATTGGAAGTTGACGGTTTGTTGGTTTTGTTTTCAAAGTAACCAACACCTGCAATATCTTCTGAGTCCCGCGATGCTTTACTTTGACACACGGTGTAGAATTTATGCATGCAGAGATCGTATCAATGGCTCGGTCTGTCAACAGCGCCTACACAGACGAAACACGGTGTTGTTTCATTTGGACAGAGATTTGAGCAGGAAAGGGAAGCAGGAACAAGGGATGTTGATCTGCAACAGGAGCCCCGCGGAATCCGGCAACAGAGGGTTCTGTTCTGTTACTGGTGTGTTTGGAGGAGAGAGGTTGGGTCCAGTGTGCCCCAGTCAGGCATGCGCTCTCCTGGGAGGGGATTTTAGTGTGTTGTTTTAGGGGGGCTGGTTTTAGGTATGAGACAGGAAAAGTCTGGCTATTGTGCACCACTGGCCTTCGAACCTAACTGACATGTCAGCCCATTGGCCGGAGGGTCTTGTCACTCCACACCTAATCCCTGAAGATTGGAATTAGGCCCGAGCAGCAGAAGGGGAGACAATGGGCAGATTGCTGGGCAGATTTGGTGGCGGGGGGGAGATATTCTGTAGCCAGGAAGAAATTAGACACAAGCACCCGATTGAACCGTTGACCTCCAGGGGAAACCCCTGGTCAGCGTGAGGTCACGGGAGCACAAAGCGGGGCGATGAACTGCGAGAGGTCAAGCATGCATGCGGCTGAAAGAGCGCCTTTGTCAGCTCAGGCATGCACAAAATTTCCCATCAGCCACCAAAGTCACAGGCTCCTCAGGAAGCCAAGGAAGGGGGATGAAACCTGGCGACGGAGTGTTACAGCGCTGTGTGTGTGTGTGCAAGTGACCTCAGAAAGGACACACACAGACTGTGGCACTAATCACATTTAATTACATATCAACCAGCCTTGTGAATGAGGTTTTTAATGCAGACTCTCCCTACACACAAAAAGACTGACATGTGCAGCTAAACATTGCCTACCTTTGTCCTCCTAAAATCTATTAAAGCCCTCTCTATTAACCATCAGCATCGCTAAAGGCTGCAGATAACGGCCATTATGTTGATAATTGTGGATAAAAGGAACAAAAGATGTTTTTTGTGCAATGCCTCAATCAACCGTTCAGCCAAAGGTCGGACCTATTTATAATGGGAGCCTGGTTGTAACTGAGGGCCGAATTCAATAAAAGAAACGAATACCTTATCCTGTGTCAATAATCTGTCAACGCTTAGTCACTAATCGATTACTTAAGTATTCTAAACAGTCTTGTCGGTGTTTGTTCATTCCAGTGTCACCTGTTATAATATGATTTACTAAATCAAATCATTTCTTAATTTGAATGATCATGAGTTTCAAATCTATTTCTAATTCATGGTGGTGTGTTTTAAATACAGCAGGCTCAGTGATAACGATAAGAAAACAGTTTAGAAGAAAACCCTTTAGACTGTAATCTGCATACGCAAGTTTATGTGTGACTGAGAATTTAATTAAGAATGTTTGTCAAATTAATTTGCTTATTTAGGCATAGATAGATAATAGATAGATAGATAGATAGATAGATAGATAGATAGATAGATAGATAGATAGATAGATAGATAGATAGATAGATAGATAGATAGATAGATAGATAGATAGATAGATAGATAGATAGATAGATAGATAGATAGATAGATAGATAGATAGATAGATTTTGGCTCACATTTAACAAAAATCCACCAATTCACTCTCAACAAATTAGAATACTTCATAAGACCAATAAAAAAAAAAAAATGTGTGAATTGTTGGCCTTCTGGAAAGTATGTTAATTTACTGTATATGTACTCAATACTTGGTAGGGGCTCCTTTTGCTTTAATTACTGCCTCAATTCGGCGTGGCATGGAGGTGATCAGTTTGTGGCACTGCTGAGGTGGCATAGATTCTCTATGGGGTTCAGGTCTGGTGAGTTTGCTGGCCAGTCAAGCACACCAACACCATGGTCATTTAACCAACTTTTGGTGCTTTTGGCAGTGTGGGCAGGTGCCAAATCCTGCTGGAAAATGAAATCAGCATCTTTAAAAAGCTGGTCAGCAGAAGGAAGCATGAAGTGCTCCAAAATTTCTTGGTAAACGGGTGCAGTGACGTTGGACCAACACCAGCAGATGACATTGCACCCCAAATCATCACAGACTGTGGAAACTTAACACTGGACTTCAAGCAACTTGGGCTTTGAGCTTCTCCACCCTTCCTCCAGACTCTAGGACCTTGGTTTCCAAATGAAATACAAAACTTGCTCTCATCTGAAAAGAGGACTTTGGACCACTGGGCAACAGTCCAGTTCTTCTTCTCCTTAGCCCAGGTAAGACGCCTCTGACGACAACTGTAGCCAAATTCCTTGACACGTCTGTGTGTGGTGGCTCTTGATGCCTTGACCCCAGCCTCAGTCCATTCCTTGTGAAGTTCACCCAAATTCTTGAATCGATTTTGCTTGACAATCCTCATAAGGCTGCGGTTCTCTCGGTTGGTTGTGCATCTTTTTCTTCCACACTTTTTCCTTCCACTCAACTTTCTGTTAACATGCTTGGATACAGCACTCTGTGAACAGCCAGCTTCTTTGGCAATGAATGTTTGTGGCTTACCCTCCTTGTGAAGGGTGTCAATGATTGTCTTCTGGACAACTGTCAGATCAGCAGTCTTCCCCATGATTGTGTAGCCTAGTGAACCAAACTGAGAGACCATTTTGAAGGCTCAGGAAACCTTTGCAGGTGTTTTGAGTTGATTAGCTGATTGGCATGTCATCATATTCTAATTTGTTAAGATAGTGAATTTGTGGGTTTTTGTTAAATGTGAGCCAAAATCATCACAATTAAAAGAACCAAATACTTAAACTACTTCAGTCTGTGTGCATTGAATTTATTTAATAAATGATTTTCACAATTTGAGTTGAATTACTGAAATAAATTAACTTTTCCACGACATTCTAATTTATTGAGATGCACCTGTACTGTATATGTAATGTATATTTGTTTTTAACCAAATGCCAAAGTTTTAAGATTGAGGGTTAAAGTTTAAGAATTCATCATTTAAAAACTCATATTAATTGTACACTATAATATCAGCGAAAACATGTATATGGTGTATAACTACCACATGGTATATGGTGGTTATACCCTTGCTTTAGGGACAACATTTGGGAGATGACACATAATATTAACTGGTGCTTGAAAAGAGTGTTCATTGTTTCATGGATATTTCTAGTTAAATAAGCAACACGGCCTCAGACACGTCAACACGTCACTGCGTGGGGGTCAGCAACGTTGTTGGGAATTTTTCCCACAGTAACACATGCGCAGGCATAGCGCAGCTCCTTGGCATGTGCATGTGGACAGTAAAAGTGTCAGAATGACATTTACACCATTAGAACGACTAAATCTCTCTACGTTACAGATACTGCTATTGGATGAATCTTTTTCTCTCACACACACACACACACACACACACACACACACACACACACACACACACACACACACACACACACACACACACACACACACACACACACACACACACACACACACACACACACACACACACACACACACACACACACACACACACACACACACACACTCAAACACACAAGATGCCAATTGTGAAGGGAAAATCTGTGCATTCAGTATTTACTTGGCCTGACAGCTATAATTTCAGTTTTCACCCAGCTTAAAGATAGGGGGTAATTAAAGTGAGAATGTTTTCCTTTCAGATTAGTTGTCCTGTCCATTTATCAGTTGTCCGACCACATGTGTACAGACGCTGGATGCCTGTGAAGCACTCACAGAAAGTCAGTCTTTCAGAAAGAGCGCCAAATTGTCTTTCCCCATTAAAAGCTGCTCTCCACCCAAACATGGCAAGCGTCTCGGCTTGACAGGCGGCTATTTTACAGGCCTGAAACATTCCTCTGCCTCTCCTAACGTCTTTTGCTGTACCCGACCTATCCCTCCCCCCATGACTGCCAACTACAGTAGCGTCTCTTAGTACATCTCAATCAGGTCTTCATGTTGAATTGGGCTTAACTAACCCACTCAAAGAGCCATGAAATAGCAGATAAAAAAGCGTCATAAATCTTTACACAGGGAAAAAACCTCAGACTCATAAAAAAAAGAGGGTGACAAGAGTTGCGCTGATGTGCTGATCTATGTAGCCTCTCCTCTCAAAGTTACGCACAGCCATCCTCATACAAGCCCGCCGTATATCAGCCACAGGGGCTGGAGGGTCCGGTCAATGGCGGGGCCTGTTACATCCAACCCGCACAGAAAGGGCTCCTGTGTCGGCTCCCGTCGAGTTCCTCCAATTAAAATCCTTTTTTGAGACATGGTTATGTGCGAATGCCGACACTTGACTGATTTTTTGATATACAGTCTTGGTTGGGGGTCCGCATGGAGAAAGACGGCACCTCATTCCTGTGTGGCAGTGGGGAGTGATTGGGGCGGTTTTGGGTTTCTGTAAAACTAACGGGTCATTTAGGGTTTGCTTTGCTTGATGAAAGTTTATTCTAAATGTAATATATTACGCCATAAATGCTTTGATTTGGCCTCAGTTTACACAAGCTATGGCCACCGCACACTGCTGGAATTCTTTCTGTGCTACTTTCGGGCCTCTCAATAATTCTTTGAGAAATGTGCGTTGGGCATTTCTCACTAATTATAACCCTCGCGGTAAAAATAGATGAGACAGTGGCGGCAGCTCAGTGCCTTAAAAGAGAAAAGCATAGATCACAGATCATTATATTGGCTCCTCCCATTCAGCCCCACCCACTGAAACACGGTCAATCACAGGCCCATTGCTCAGACCAGATGCGTGGCTCACAGCTGCTGAGGAATTAGTGGGGTACAGCCAGTGCTTCCCTAACATTACTAATGAATCTCTTTTAGATGACTTTCATGGCTTCACATTCAGCAAGTGAGCTACCCAGCCCTGCCCTCTGATTGACCCCATCCCTGGCCACGCATCTTCTTAGTAGTGACTGAGGGGAACAGATGGGGTACAGGAATACCCCCCTTTCTTCGCCCGTTTTTCAGTCTTTCTATCCCTCCATCAAATAACCATATAACCCCTACCCCCCTTTTTATAGACTACGACCCCTAATCTCTCTCTTCTCCATCAACAGTGCAGCTTTATTAGGCTCCTCTGTTCTAGAGAAGTGAGTGTGCTGCTGCTGCTGCTGCTGCTGCATATTATAAAGAATCTTTTTGCAAATCGAAAGAAAGCCTTTGTTGACGTCATACAATTAAAATAGTCTGTCTGATACTGCTGTTCACTATGGAGGAGATGTTTGTGTTGCTAAATTTCAGTCATGATATCTTATTATTCAGCATGTTTAGATTACACAATACACTGTAAAACTAATCTGGTAGAATGAATGGAGGATTTATTATATAATGACGTAATTTTAATTTATGTAATTTTATGTATTTTTTATTTGTCTTTTTTTAATATCTGTATAGTGCTATTCTAATGTAGCCATAATAATATAAATACAAAACCCAAAACGCTAGGTTGTATCGATACGTCTTTAGGTGGCGGTAGGTGTCTTGATGATTGAGTGTTTGAATAGAGAGGATTCGTTCAGAAACATTGATTATTTAAAAAACGGCATGAATGGTGCCGCATACTAGCACACTATTATTACAGTTTTTAGCTCATTTTTCTATGGCAGACATATAGAAAAGTAGTCTGTGTGCTGTTCAAAAATCACCAACGGTCTTTAAAGGCGATTCATTGAATCATTCATTTGATTCATTCACAAACACTGAATCGTTCAGGAACGAAACAACACTACTCTGCGTTGCTCTCCTCTCCTCTCCTGTAGGTTTTGAAGACGACGTATCTGACAATATTGTGTCTGACTCTGAACTGTAAGTTACTCAATATGAACTTCTTGTTTATGGAACTGTTGTATAAAAGCAATATCACACTGCTTACTTGTTAATCTATTTCTCAGAAATGGGCCAAACCGCCAATGCTAACTAATCTAACGAGACGTTTTTGAATTAAGTTAGCAACGTTCTAACAGAAATGTAATGTGTGTGTGTGTGTGTGTGTGTGTGTGTGTGTGTGTGTGTGTGTGTGTGTGTGTGTGTGTGTGTGTGTGTGTGTGTGTGTGTGTGTAGGCCTATATGTTAGCAAATTACCTGCTGTGCCTAAAAAGGCCATAACACTTAACGTTTACATGTGATTTGTGATATTACTGCTTTATTTGCCACTTTGCATTCTGATATCTTACGTACATTAGCGTGTTGTTCAAAACAGAATCATCCTAACTTCATATAGGCTACATAATACAGGATTACAGGATTATTATAGGCCATTAGTTAAATGGGCAATTTGAGGATTACGTTTTTTTTCTCCCTTAAATAAAATGTTTGTGTAATGAAATTATATTAATAAAACAAGCTCTTTAGCCCCATGAAAAAAGTCCTATTGCTTCCTATTGGCAGTCTGTTCCTGCTTACATCACATCCATCCATGTCATCTTTGTCTTTTTATCTAGAAGCTTCTGTGTGGATTTCTTGCATTCAGTGTTTCTCTGCTTTCCAGCATGGTTTTCATTTTTGATCGTTTTGTCAGATCTAATAGGCACTAACACACACACACACATACAATTCAGAAGGAGCACAGCAGCTGAAGTTAGTAGGAATCAACGAGACATTGGGGATTTTTAATGGCTCTAAATGGCCATACAGTGGTGACAGTGTAGAATCAACATCCATCCATTATCTCTGCATCCGCTTCTAACTCACTTCAGCCTCCGGGTCGCGAACACTGCTCGGGAATCTCAGGCCCCCTCCTACACACAGAAAAGTGTGTCACACTTGCTCCGGGTCCTCTGGAATCTCAGGCCCCCTCCTCACTCTCTCGCGCTCTCACTTTTTATTGCCCCGTTTCCTCCTCCTCCTCCCTCGTTCTGTGGCGCAGAAATGTGTGAGGATCACCACAGAGCAGCTGCTGGCAAGAGCTGCAGGTTTAGGCCAAAGAGAAACACATTATCCTGTTCTAAACAGGAAATGTCTTCTTAAATAGCCATAAGTAAAGGCTTCGCTGCACAGTTGGGCCCTGGAAACACACTATTTTTTATTTTATGTCAAAAGCCGGTATATGTAAACATAATCACACATAAATCTAAACATGTTATTAGTTCACAGTCTGTCTTTTATATATCCTCATAGCACAAAGAACATCTTTGACCTGGAAATGTTGTGAAGCCTATCTATATTGGTGCAGTGTGTGCATTTACAGTGGTCCCAAAAATATTTGGACATCTTTAAAAATTTGAAATGTATATGTAAACTTTTGAAATGTATACCATGAGTAGGGTTGGGAATCGAAAATCAATTCCAGAATCAGATACTTAAGGTCAGGAATCGGATACTTGTTGTAAAATTAAAATTTCGATTCCACCTATCAATTCCTGTGTGGGCATCTTTTATTTTTAGCTGTTGAAAAGTGGCTGTTAAAAATGTATTTGTCTTTGAATCATTCATTCAACAGATTCACTCTAAATTCACAAAAAACTAAGATTCACAAAAAAACTGATTCATTCAAATTTTGAGTGAGTCACTAAATCATTCCAGTCATAAATTCCATGAGATTTTATTTTATTTAGTTGTCTAATATTTTTTCTTCAGTATTTTGAGAGAACTACAACCTACAACTACAAAAAACTCTCAGTTTATCCAGAATCGTGCAGCTCTGGTTTGCACACAAACAACTCTTAATCGAGTCCAGTTTTTATGTAGACGGCTGATTTTTATTCATGGTATTCAGCAGCAATTAAATGTTTTGCAAAAAGAGACACAAAATAAATACTTTTGATATATAAATGTTTGAATCCAAAATGGGAATCGATAAGAATCGGAATGGAATCAAATTCAAATGATACCCAACCCTAGTCATAAGATAGCAAACCGATGCTAGTAAAACGAAGTAATGCTAGTTTGTCAATCTTTTTTTATTGTTTTAACTTAAATAGAATATTTATGTACTAATGTAACATAGTATGTATAGTTTTCTAATAATTATTTTCATTATACAATACTTTACTTGTTATATCCTCTTGTTAAAGCCAAATTGTTATTTTTTAGTGTTTTTTTAAATGTATGCCCACACTTTTTAGACTAGTAGCAGCAATGATCCGTGGGCATTGTGTTGTTCATACAAGTGTAATTAACTTACAACGTTAAAAGTACGACGGAAGGATCAAAAGATCCAATCAGAACATTGGAAGATCCATTTATGACATTTTGTTTAAAATTACGAGCTCAAAAAATAAATGGATGAATCGTTCACAATAAGGTCTATAGCATTTTCAAAATAGATAGGGTGAATTTTGATTTCATGCTGACTTAAAATAAATGCCACTTGGTTTGATATTTTGTCATATAATGCAATGACATTTTTCATGCATTTTTAAGTGTAGCTTAAGTGTCTAAATACTTTTTGGGGCCACTGTGCTTGTGTATTTTTCATTTGCCGCTTATGAGCTGTAAATGGCCCTTGTTTTGTGCTCGCCTGCCCATGAGTGAGCGGCCTGCACACAGAAAGTGGCTATCCACATGAAAGCCTTCAATGTCCCCACAATCTCGCCTTTGTTCTTACACTGGTCTGATCAAGGGCAGTCTTTGTGAGCTCCCTGTGGCCTGTCTGCATCCACTTTCAAGGGGATATTTCTCTTCCATGTCTACTCTTTTGCTTTCTTCTCTCTCTGAAATTTAGCTCTGTAATTCTTGCCTTTTTCAGGTAAATGAAAATAGAGGGCCACGCGATTGATGTGTTTGGATTGGTGGTGTGGACAGAGGAAAGTGGTTGAGGAATAAAGCTGTGTCTTCCCTTTGTCATTACATCCTCCTCCCCATTTGTTTTCTTTTTCAAGTGTCCTAAAACAACAGCGCGGCTCTTTATTTTCTGTAATGGTGCTGTTCATTTGCTGTGAGTCATTGACTTTGTGCCAAAGCCACATTTTCCAGTGAGTTTTGAGCTGTAAACCGTATCAAAAGAGGGGTGGGGTGGAGGTCATTCCTGCAGTGAGTGTAAATATTTGGGCACGGAACACATAGTGGGTGGCACTTTGTGTTCACGAGAGAGGAGTGGCATTGCTCTTGGACACAGAGAGATAAAACCGTTCCCCTCTGTGCTCCGGCACAGGAACTAACCCTTTACCCAGCTCTCCTTCACTGCTTAATTAGCTCTTATGAAATTAGATGAAGCCCGCCGATAGACTGCAAAGGGAATAACTAGCGCTCTGGTCTCATTGCAGTGACTCAATATTCTGATCAGGTCTATTGTCCGTATTTGAAGATGCTCAAAACAGGTGGTGCGGTCAGGCAAAATTAATCTAGATTTTTACATTTGCACAACTCGCCAACAGTGTTCTGGATGGCTGCTAGGGCATTTCTATGTGGTTGCTAGGATGGCCTGGGAGGTGACTAAGGCATATATACATGATTGCTAGCAGAGATTAAATGATTAGTCGACATATAAACAATTGTCAATGTCGACATGTATGTATTTTTATGTTAGGGTCTGCAATAATTAGGTTTGACCAGTGTGAGAAAACAGCCGTTAAGAAAGCATCTGATCATAGGGATAAGGATATGTTTGCAGTGCACCACCTCTGCAATTGGCACGCCAGTAAATTCATGTCATGTTTATTTATATAATACTTTCTGCAATAAATTGCTTTAAAGGGGCATTACAGGATTAAACATGAACAAAAAAACAGTGTCTGTGTCGGTTTCAATTATAATTAAAGTTGATATTCGGCTACAAAGCAGCTCTAGGCCTATATGTACATGAATGCGTATAGATATCTGTTACTCAATATTTTAAGGAATTGCAAAAGCTGAATAATGATCAAAGTCTACTGATTTATCAGTGAAATAATTTATGATTAGTCGATTAATCATTCCATTAATCAATTATCAAAATAGTCATTTGTTGCTGTGGACCTTGTCAGAGAAACAATATTTATGATTTTGTGTTTTAACATCTCTTTTTGTGGTAGTTCTGTATATTTATTTAGCATCTCTGTTGAAGAGTAATTAGCCAGAGAAGTAGAATTACTTCTTGTAGAGTTACCGAAAGTTATCATAAGCATTGTAATGTAGACCAGGAAGGTTTTAAAACAAGTGGTTCATTTATAAATTCGTAAGATCTTACCTTTATGCTAGGACTGTGCAATTAACAAGCTAGGCAATTTCGCGTTCATAATCGAAGTTGATTCATCTGCGATCATGAACACAATATTGCGTAGCTTATCAGTGAACTACAGCTCTGTGTACTAGTAAATGCCGCTCCATTTGAAAGCAGGTGATGGCGATTTACCGCCAATCATGGAACCGGCTTTACTGACGAGATGCGCATGACAATCGCATGCGATTAATTGCTCAGCCTTACTTTATGCTGTGAAAATACAAAGCAGATAGAAGGACAGAACAAATATAAGACAACGAGTGCAGTTCTGAAAAGGGACAGTGCTACATAAGGTCTATATGAATGCTAGAATGTTCTGGGTGGTTGAAAGAACATTTCTGTGTGGTTTGCTAGAGCATTTCTATGCCGTTTCTGAAGGATTCTTGGTGGTTGCAAGACCATTTCAATTTGGCTGCTAGATGTTCTAGATCAGAGGTCTCCAACCCTGCTCCTGGAGAGCGACTGTCCTGCAGATATCAGCTCCAACCCCAATCAAACACACCTTGAACCAACTAATCAGGGTGTTCAGAGTTACTCAATAATTACATGCAGGTGTATTGAAGCAGGGTTGGAACTGAAATCTGCAGGATGGTAGCTCTCCAGGAGCAGGGTTGGAGATCCCTGTTGAAGATGGTTGTTAGAGGCTATGGGAAAGCTCCATCCATTTTATCATTTTTTAGATGGTAATTGCAAGTCCTATATATTTTTTTTAAGTAATACCACTCTCATTAACAAGCCACACAATTTGAGGTACCCCTCTTACAGCACAAACTTTATGGGAAGATTTTAAGTTTTATTTAAATTTCTATTCTGAGCTGTACAATTTGAAACTCAACAAGTAATTAGATATGCCGAAGTTTAACACTCAAGGCTAGAGGCTTAGTATGAGCCATATTAGTAGTGGTGCTATGGCTAGCATGACTAATAAATGTACATGACTAATAAATGCACATCGATCAAAAGGTTTTTATGAAAACCAGCAATATGTAGTGAACATTTGTGCCCTGAACATCCCAAAAATTGATTCAACCGCACCCTAAAGCAATGTTGTACATAACACTACCATAGTCTATATCTGGACAAAAGGAAAACCAGACCTCGGTTTGTCTACGGGGACTGTTTAGCTCAGTTGGAGCCTGTTCTGTCAATAACTATGATTATCAGCTTGCTGAGGTCATGCTACAGAAAGAAGAGGGGCCTTGGGGTGTCAGAGGTGGGGCGCATATGCCCACAAGGTATATGGACCGGCACTTCTACAACATGTGGGTGTACTTATATGCGACCTTACGAGAGTCACCCCAGCCCTACCTACCCGGGCTCTAATCATAGTCTCCATGTCCTCAAGCTACACGTTGTGGTCAGCAGACTTTCTGGCTGCAGAGGAGAAACTTCAGCTGCCCGCATAATTTTCTCCTTTTTTAGCTGAATCTCGCCGTTGACCTAGGCCTGGCCTCTCGCTCACCCCGGCCTCCGCACGTCTAGCACCCCACCAAAACAACGTTAAGTTCTCTCTTGCTCAGAGACTCCAACACAGACATCCAGAGTTCAGCCAATCGTTTTGTATTAAGGCAATAAATCTGAATTGTTATTGTTCAGCCTACTATTTGCAATCGAGCACACGTTTGTGTGTCAGAGCACACTGCATGCGCGAGCCACAGGTTGCACATTTGGTTTTAATTGCGGCCGTTTCAGTCCAGGGCAAATGGAAAGCACATGGAAACCCCTCCACCTGCCTTGAGTCAGCTACTGACAGAAACACAGCAAATCACACTGACACGAGGAAGGGAGGCACTGAAAGAGAGAGAGAAAAAAACGATAGCGAGTTGATAGAGGGCGTGCAGTGAATAATTAATGATGGATCCAAAAGGAAAATAATCTTTAAAAGGTAACGGAGAACAATTAAGGCTTCAAGACTAATGACGTGCAAGCAGACAAGTTGGTGCAGGTAGGGGGCGCTGTAGGGTCTGGGTTTTTCATTGGCCACACAGGATCCTTGTGTGCAGTTTGGAAATATGCCTACGCCTGGCTGCCTTGATAAGAAACACATGCAATTCGGACAAAGAGACTCCTCTTGTATGATTCCCTCTGCTGAGGTGAGAACATAAACAAGCCAATTCAAATTAAAGAAGCCAGTGTCACAATATTTAAAAACCCACCCAACCTGGGCTAAAGCGATTTCAACAGAAACAAGACCGCTGCCTTCTGAGATACCGGCCTAGATGCTTGACAAAAAAAAACTCTTTGATCTGGCAACAGAAGCAAGTGATGGAAACTGTTTAATGGAGAGATAAAACAGTAAGGTGATTACAAAGAGTAAAAATATGACAGATTTCCATCAGCTTCTCATGAGAATAGGTATAGAGGTATAGAGAATGATTCCTGCATTTCATACTTTTAACCTTTACTGTTAAAAGGTCACTGGTATTTCTACTCTCCACGCATAATGCATGCTTTTTTCATACGAGGAACATCCTGTGTTGTGTTACTGCTACAGAGGCAGACGGCTATCATGTGTGAGGCTAAAATGTTTTTACTACTAAAAATAGTGTCTGTGGGAAAAATGTGTGTTTGCTGACAAGTTTCATTCATGCTGAGTTTGACTAACGGTATGAACAAGCAACCATTTACAAGCCACAGATTTGAAAAGTTCTTGGAATCTTGTTGGAAATTAGAGAGCACATGCTTTTTCCAAGTCTGTCACATAAAGTGTATTCTGCACATTGACATACAACATGCTTATGGGCTACAAATACTTCAATTTTTTATTTCTCTTTCCAAGATAGGCTTACAAACAGTATTTGCCTGTTTTTGCATCAGTCGGAAAAATATATGTATTTTATTACTGTGATAGAGTATAGTAATTGTGACTTTATTTCTCCCAGTTGCATCTTTATTTCACATAATTTTTACTTTATATCTCACAGTTATGAGTGTATTTTTCACAATTGCAACTCTATTTCTTATAACTGCTGTCACATGTTTGAGTTCCTGTTTGTCCTTATTTGGTTATTTTCCTGTTCTTGTTAAGTTGATTGATTATTCCATACACCTGTTTTGTTAATCAGCCTGTGTATATTAGTTACTATTTGTCCCTTGGTTTTCTGTCCTGTCTAACGTTGTTTAATGTGGTTGTGTTTTCCTTTATGTATTTATTAAAAACTCAGTTTGTTTTGATCATCCTTCGTGCTCCTTTGAACTCCTCGCCTCGGCAACCCGTGACAACTGCAACTTTTTTGTAATTGTAGCTATGTTTTAGAATGTGACCTTACATCATTTGCAATTTTATTACACTATAACTTGCAATATGATTTTATATATAAAACATTTTCAAGACTTTTTATTTTAAAATGATACATTTGTTTCTTCGAGTTATGACTTTATATCTAAAAATGTTACTATATTTCACAGTTGTGAAATTGTGATTTCTCATAAGGTCACATTTTTAAATATAGTCACAATTACAATTGTGACTGTATTTTAAAACTGTGACTTTACATCTCACAATTGTAACTATATTATACTTTAACTCCTAGATTAGGATTTTACATCTTAAAATTGTAACTTTAAAATTGTACATTTGTTTCTTGTAATTGTGACTTTATATCTCAAAATTTTACTATATTTCACAATTGTGAAATTGCGATTTCTCATAATTGCAATTGTGACTATTTTAGAATGTGGCTTTACATCTCACAATTGAATTATTTCTCATAACTGCAACTTTATCATAATTGTGATTGTAATTTAAAAAAGACTTTGCATCTCATAATAACTAATATGCAATAATATTTTATATTTCAAAATTGTACATTTATACTTTAACAATGTAAATTCATTACTTGTGATTGTGACTTAACTTAAAATGTGACTATATTTCACAATTGTGATTTCTAATAACTGCAGATTTATATAAATTTTTGTATTGTGTGGAAACAGCAATTTCAGCGGTGAAAAGTTGTATCTAATCTATGCAATCACTTTGTGAAATCACAGAGTTATTAAAATTGGAGTAGTTTCTGCATTTTTTCTGGCTACAATTTGTGTAATCTAGAACTCTGCTTAATTGGGGGGCACAAGGGGAGCTTGCATTGCATCCGGGTCTGGCTGCGTACATGACTGATCCCTGTGATCCTTTCATCAGTGTGAGGTTGGGCATCCCGCACCAATCAGTAGCCATGTAGCGCTCATCTCCCATCTCATTTAGAGTTATTTAACTCCATGCCTAAAACTTCTCTGCACCATACACAAACCCTCCTGCTCCCTTCTTCTCTTCTGAGGTCACAGCCAGCCTACCAAATGAGTTTCAAATGTTCATGTTATTTATGATTAAGTATCAATTCACTCTACAAATCCCTTGCAGATGTTTTTGTCACTGCAATCCTCTTCCACATACATAGGCTTGTGTGTGTGTGTGTGTGTGTGTGTGTGTGTGTGTGTGTGTGTGTGTGTGTGTGTGTGTGTGTGTGTGTGTGTGTGTGTGTGTGTGTGTGTGTTAGAGAGAGAGGGTCTTGTATGAATTATACATACAGCAGGTGTTACTGTTTACCACTAAGCCTTGAGCCTGGGTTATACATCACAAGCGTGGCAATATCATTTCAGTTCAGGCACAGATGAAAATACTTTTACAGTCTGACCCACCCCCAAAAAGGAAAAGCAACAAGAACTGCTAAAGTTTACTGAACAAAGTAACACAAATAATGGTTGAATGAGAATTCCAACTAATAAATAAATATTGTATTTTATACGCTACATTTTTTTTACGCGGCTCATTTTTTATACGCTACATATTATGTTATTGCTCCTTTTTCCCTATTTTTTTTCTTCAACTCTCATTCATTCACTTGTATGTTTACTGGTAAATAGGACACAAACCAATCCATACTGTGTTGTTTCAGCCTGCACTATACTTTTAAACCAATAGGTGGAGTCATCACTGTGGCTTTCTGTCTTTCATACTTTTATTTTTGATGTGATTGTTGATGATATTTTAAATTATATTTCAGAAATATATATTCGATTTTTTTTCCAAGTCAACATGGAATTAAACAATCTTCCTTTTTGCTTGACATTCAGTCCCTCTTATTTTTCACCCCCTTCTGCCTTCATTTTAGTAACATCCACGTTCACATATCCAGGGATGGATCTTGATGGATAAAATCAGTTCCCTCCCTACGTTTTTCTCTTAGAATATCTTATTTATTTCAGAAATATTCAAAATAATAGAATTGTAATAATATAATTGTTTACCTTGCATTACATGAACACAACAGTATTTCTATGTTATTAGAGTCGTTTAAGCTGCAGTGCAATTATTATGTCTTTCTTGCTTCATAAAATTAGGCTTAATAGTAATGTGACTGTGAATTTTAAGAAGAGGGACTGAATGTTGCAGGCCTCACCGTTCGACTCATTATACAATTCCCCTGTGGCCTCCCCTAGAACATCTCTCTTACTGAAACTTACCCTTTCAGAACTCATCAGTCATAGGTTACCCCCACTGACAGGTCTGCCTTGAGATTGACGCACACATCTTTAAACACACATACACTGCCTTATTCCTTCATCCCTGTAAGGCATTCACAGTCAAGCAAACCTGGACACACCACACACATACACCGGTGTCCTTTGGGGTCCTCCACACACCAGGTCTGTGCAGTTCTGAGAGGCTGAGACGGGACTTAAGGCTCAAAGGACATGAGGAAGACAGCGCACATGACCTTCCTCAACCCCTTTTTCCCTCTGCCTCAACATCTGGTATGGTTATCCCTATCCCTGCCGGTGATCCCAGTCATACACACACACTACCTCAACAGAACACACATGCACACACAATGCGTGCCACCTCTTGCCCTCCGTCCATTAATCGTATCAGCCACATCATGCCCTCTGCTTTCGCCGTGATTGGTAAAGTAAACCCAAGACGTGAAAATGATGTATGAGCTGCTTTGCTACGGAAACGACAGTCGAGCAGAACCTCAACCTCGGTCGGACCCCGCTGTGCCGCTCTCTCCCCCTTTGAAGGACCCCACTCTTCTCCCAGAAACCCTTTTCTCCCAATAGGCAAGACACACCTGTCCTCCTTATATGTCACAACTGTTTACAGGCAGGAGTTTTTCAGCCTTTTATTGGAAGCATCTGAGCCGAAGTCTTGTTAGAGACAGGACCTGCGAGAAGGCCATTACCGCCTTATGAGCTTCCAAAAACAGCGTTTACAGTAAATGCAGTTCATTTTTGAGAATTTAAGACCCATTATGATAAACGCTTTACCGCTTTTGTTACACAGTAGAAAAAGGTCTCAAGATGATGCATTTTGTCATTAGATTTTTTTTCAGCAGTGAAGTGGATTGTAATGATTCGGTGGAATGAGAGCATTGCGCTGTCATTGTGAATAATAAAAACCTCAACTAACTGTTGTCTCGAAAGACAATGTGGGGTTCATTTTCAGCCATCTTGTCGTTAGCAATCACACTGTTATTTCTCAGCCTAAACACACCACACGCTGCTGCAGCTTTCGCCGTAGAACAATGATCATCTCACACAACTATAATTCTGTCCCTTGAACCAAACAGAGAGGCTGTAATAATTAAGAACAGTAGCCTACACAATAACTGAATGAAAGTTGAGATGAAGATGATGTACTAAAAATGATAGACAAAACAATAATCCTGTGTGTGTGTGTGTGTGTGCGTGCGTGTGTGTGTGTGTGTGTGTGTGTGCGTGCGTGTGTGTGTGTGTGTGTGTGTGTGTGTGTGTGTGTGTGTGTGGTAAATTATACTACATTTGTTTATTTTCCTGCCTTTAGTTCATCTGTTAGTCAAGTTTTTGATTTAGCCTACTTCAAAAAACAAAGAGAAGCCTACATCCTGGTCCTTTTCTTTATCTTCATCTTTGATATTTACGTTTGATGTTGATTTGTGTAAATATCAAAAATGACGTAGGCCATCCAAAACAATGTTTTATAACAGCTGACCTCAGATGAGTCTGAAAGAAGCGCGCGTTCGTCAGTCAAATTTTAATTAAACATCAGCAGTTTTATGCCTGAGAGCACAGTTGGCGCACAGACTACAGAACCGGAGAAAAGGGCTCTGGTAGAAGAAACATGGATCATACAGCCCTTACAGACACATCTTGTCTTTGTAAGTTTCTTAAACCACACATGAAAATACCTGTGTGTGGAGTGCCAAGTTCTGACAGACATGTATTTGTCCGGTATGCATTCGTCCACACTGCATAGGCCTTTTAAATGAAAAGGCGGTTATTTGTGTGAATTCGATTAGAGAAACTATTGTGAAGCCTGTGAATTCGGTTATAGAATACTGTTGTCACACCAAGAGTGTATGAAGGTAGCCTCATTAAGTATTAATCACTCTTAATACAAGAGTAACAACCGTATTCTGCTGTTGTATGAACATGGCCATCATTCAGACCCAGGCTTCTGAACAGCACAAGCGTTATTGAGTGTAAATGTGGGCGGGTTTCTATTAGTAAGTTTGTGCTTCTGATTTCAAAGAGTCAATAACTTCAGAACGAGTCATTTTACATTTTTTCATCTTATTAGTTAGCTATCGGTTCTTAAAGTTACGGTGTGATTTGAAAATACAATTAACTATTTAAATAGATCACGTAAAACAATTTATCATGATATGATCCCTGTAAGATAAACAATGGGAGATAACGTTTTTAAAAGTGATCTAAGACTTAATGAAATTAGATACTGTATGAAAACATATATTGTAGGTTAACTTTCTGGGTTAAAAGGGAATTAATAAATGATAGATCCAAAACATATTTATTATCATTTTTGTATTTTGAGAGAGTGGCATCTCTCACTTTGGGTAACACACACAGATCAATCCATTAGTAATTTTTAGGGAGTCCGAAAGAATCTGGTTGCATTTTTTTGACACACAGATAATGTCTGTCTTCCCCCATGGAATCATCCAGTGAGACGTCATGGGTATTCTTAGGATACAAATTGTATTGTCGTTTACCAAAAAAGTCATATCAGTTTAAATGGAGATGTTCAAACTCTGGTTTGCTTTTTATTCTCTGTTGTGCCGCTCTCTGTTCTGTGCATGCATGTTGAGTCAATGTATCGTAATACATCCCCAGGAATCATAATTACATTAGTTTGAAAAGATGTCAGGGGTGTGCATGTGTGTGTTGGGGGGGGGGGGGTAGGGGTGGAGAGGGAGGCTCATCCCATTTTGTGGAAATGCTGAAACTCCAGGAGGTCTGACAGCCAATTAAATAAGCACCAATCCAGCTCCACCCTCCCCCCACCCACCCTTCGCTCCAAGACCCCCTGCACCTCCTATTCAACACTCATTCCTCACTCAGAGAGGCAGAGGGAGAAAAAGTGAGAGCGAGAGACTAAGGGAGTGAGAGAAAGAGAGATCTCTATTGTCATCACTGTCTGTCAGTCATAGCCATGGGCCTTGGAGGTAAAGCAGATAAAACCAAAGAGCCATTGAGTCTTCGGATATGTTCGGTACCTTACAAGCCTGTGGGGTGTTTTTGGTGGGATTTCAGCACAGGGGAGAATTTGGCTTAAAAAAAGACCCAGTCATTGGCCAGGACACCTGTAAGGCTGGAGAAACTGATTGACCCAAGCACATTTTTATAATATGATAAGCAGCAGGGGCAGAAAATAGTTTTCGGAAGTAATTTTGATCTGTGTCTCATCAGTCTTAAACCACATTTTCTTGGATAGCCTGATTATTTTTGATCCTATATAAAACAAAACATGTTTTCCGACCATCATTACTCTCCCACAGAAGGAAAGAAGAGAAAGTGACTTGCAGATCTGTTTGTGCCAATCTTTCGCAAATATTTTTATTGTCAAAACATTTGTAAAAGGCTTAAAGGTGTGTGTGTGTGTGGGGGGGGGGGGGGGGTTAAAAGACAAACAATGGAATGACAAACAGAAAAGAAAGAATTTAGCATTGCACAAAATATTCCCCAGATCAGTCTCTGATCATTAGTCAATATATCAATACAGTGAAAGAATGTAAAAGTCTTAAAGGCTAGTGAATGGACATTTATCATGGCCACTGCACCATTAGAATCTGCAGTTAGTCTTTTCACATCCTCATTGGTCATTATATGAAGAGCTCAGACAACCAGGGAAACTGAACACTGTGAAGAGAGAAAACACACACAAGAGAAGACATGTTCAGGAACAGTATCACTCAGTTGCATTCTGTGTTTGGCAGGGCTCTAAAACTGCTTCGGCACTGACACAGTGTAAATTTGAACAAATTAAACTCGCAGTGAGGAGCCAGGATCATTCAAAACCACATAGGCCTATTATAGAGTTGTGCGAAAAACAGACATGCTTCTGGTTTGACTTATTTCATTATCTAGAGAATATGCTTGGGTTAATTCTGTGATGTTTTACCATTTTATGTAATAACAGTTTAATCTGAAATCACACCCTATTTGTAAAAATAAAAGAACGAAAGAAAGAAAAAAGTATAGAATGCAAACGCCTTTGCATTTTTTTTTAAATATTAAGTCACGCTGCTTTAAAGATGTTTAAAATCCATATCCAAAATAATCAAAGGAAAAAAAGCACGTTTCCAGAAAGGATCCGAAAGGTATTTGTATTTACTTTAACTAGCCGGTTAAATGAGCACGACGGCTTTAGATGTGTTTTACAGCGCAGGATTCTGTCGACTGATAGCCCTTGTGCTTTCTAAACGTCCGGTTATTGTAAGGCAACATTATTTAAAACATCGAGTTTGTGAGCTTCAGGAAAAAGTTTATCACATAACATAGAATAATTTATCTATAAAATAAAACGAATAGGCATAATACAAATCTCTGTTATTATATATGCGTTGTAATATTAGTAATTATTAATATATAACCTATATATATATATAATTATAATTGTTGTTGTTGGTAATAAGAATAGCCAACTTATGATCCACATTGGTGCATTGTTTGTAAACTTTCTGAATATACACATCGACTGTTTTTGAACTTTAAAAAAAAAAGCATTTGCTTAATTAAGTTTTGAGTTTGACGATTTTCAGTCATATCTCCACTTTAAAAAGCTATTTGTCTTCGGTTGGCCTCCAGTATTTCTTATAAATCCATAATGAATTTTAGAAGGCGTTTTGAGGTGATATTTTAGTTCTCAGCTGGACCCCTCAGACACAAAGGGAAAGGTATGAGGCTGCCTCAGGGGGGCGAGAGAATCTCCTGCCTGAGAGTTCAGAGTTTTCCACAGCGCGCTTACGATCATGGACCTTCTGTCTTACAGGTCAGTCAGCGGGCCCACTGAATTACATGTAAATATAGGGGTTACACTGTAACATCACCTTTATTAATAGTAAATCAACAAACACAGATCAGTAATTCATAGGCTATAAATGAACAATATTTATGAAAATATGTAAATCAAGGGTTCGTGACATTTGTCAATCTATTTGAATATATATTAACAAATGAGCTTTTAGCCTACATAATGTAGGATATACAATAATATGCATTAATGCTATTAAAAATAAATATAGGCTATTATAAAGCGTTACCAGTGCTGTTATAAACTATAAAAACAACCTAACTGCCTTGAACACTTCAGCTGATCATAATGCAACTTCATAAGCCTTATAATTCTGCATATCCAATTGATGTATGGTATTTTAAGAAGTCCGTGAACTAATACATTTTAATTTTACTAAGTTAGAATTTTTTCTTCATAAAAAATAATAAATGTAAAGTAAAAAAATAAATAGGCCTACTTGAGTAAATATTAATTATTTAATATGTACTTTATTTTTTATTATCGTGTTGCTTTGAGTCGAGTGTTCCTGTGGCTCAGTGGTTAGAGCATTGCGTTAGCAGCGCAAAGGTTGTGGGTTCGATTCCCAGGAAACACACATACTGACAAAAAAAATGTATAGCCTGAATGCACTGTATAAAAGCGTCTGCTAAATGCATAAATGTAAATGCTTTGCCTCAAGCATTGAATTGTTGGTAGACTATAAAGTACACTTACCCTACACAATAACACACAGCTATTATATGATCATAGAAAATGCCCCACATTAACTCCTCTCCTATCTTCTGCGTGGTAACAGTTCACAAACACAAACAAATAAATTAAAGTGGACTTGTTGGTAGGCTTATCTTTCACGTTTACGTATAAAATCACCTAATTTGAATTTATCTTAAATACTCGATTAGAACATTAAGAATTAAAGCAAAGGTTTTTTGGAGGCTTTTCTAAATATCCCAAATACAATTGGCAGCGCGATGTATTGTCAATGAAGTGAAAAGACTGATAACACGAACTATGAGAGAGATGCCCTATACTGGCCAGCAGCCTGCATAAATTAATGAATGTTTTATACACCAAGTACCCACGTCAATCTGGAAAACATACAAAACACAGATGTGTCTTTGGTCTTTTGAAAATAATCGAGGTTATTTGGCCTTCATACTCTACTGGCCGTCGTCGGAGTAAGGCTTTGGGTCATAGGTCTGGCGTGAAATTTTTTTTAGAAAGATCGAGTAATTGTAAAACACAATGTTCCATTAAACACAATACCACAAAAATGCGCAAATTGACTGTCTTGATTTATTATAAATGTAGTATTTTCCTTTAAGAATATTCCGCTACTATTAACGTCATCGTATTCATAAAAACCCTTCTGCTCGAGTCAGATCGAATTAACTTCAGAAACTCGTCACTGGCTCGCTGTGGGCCTCGGTCTATTGTTATACGGAAAGAAGAAAACGAGGCAAATTCCACATTGTTTATTTGTTCCCGTAGTCTTGTTTTTGTGAAGTGCTGGAGGTAAACTGGTTAGGTTGTCTATGTCCTTTATGGGAATACCCAATTTATTATCTAAAGATCGGTTAATCTCAAAATTACAAAACATAAAAACGAGTATATAGGGTTAATGTAAAAATATAACCAAACTCATATCAACCCTATCCCCACATAAGGAAAAGTCCACACTGAATTAAATATGCCTGCACAAATGTAAAAAACATAATATAAGTAGCCTATAAATAAATATATAACATGGACTGTGGTAAAACAAATAGTTATAAATACAGATAAGGTCGAAAAAAATAAAATAGTTTGTTTTAGATTCGGGGCAAGAATTATCTGGGGCCTATTCTACAATGTTGAATTGGATTTGCTTTTGTGCATATTGATAAAAACACACACATTCAAATGTGTTCAATTATGGCACACACACACACACAAAGCTTTTTTAGTTTTAGGCAGTTGTGTCACCCACAAAAAAAATACATTTAGTCAGCATACAAATATTATTCTTTGAACTCATTATAGGCTACAAACTCTTAATCCATATCTTATATCATATTTTGATATAATATATATCATATTTTATATCCATAACGATATAAAAATGAGTCGACAGATCTTAAAGAACACGATTTGAAAAAATAAACAAAAACTGCGTGTAGCGTATTGGCATATATATATATTTTTATATATATATATACACATACATACCGACAACACAATATGACTCACAACTATTTGTTAAATAAGTCGAAATAATATAACAAAAATGCATTAGGATCAGGGAAATGGCTTTTATTTTACACACGAAGAAACAATAAATAGGAAACCATTCTTTTGTACAATAAAATATGTTTTACAAAGGTTAAATAAATAAATAAATAAAACAATAAAATGTAAATCAAGCGCGATATAAAACAATAACGCTGGGCATAATCAATAAGCATTTGAGCCCGTTTCAATTCCATAATCCGAATCGCAATTGTAGGCTACATGCGTGGATTCAAATAAAATAGCACAAGGCAGAGTGTATTCGTTATTTCAGAGTATTTCGGCTCAAATAATTCAAATACAATTTGATATGTTACATTTTTTACATAAGCTAATTTATCTATATAGGCCGACTATAAAAACAACAACAATCGTTTGTCTTGCTGTAGATCGCGCTGTTTGCATTAATAAAACTAGTTTACAGCTTGTGTATATTACCAATGATTCAAACAATTGTACTCTAAGAAATGTGTGTATACGCAATTAATTATTCATATATATCCTTTTGACAACAATCAGTAATATTATTTAAATATAAGCTAAATAAATAAAACACTGTATCCCACCTTAATGGCAACGTGACCTCCGAGGCATCTTAAAACATCCTTGATGCGAAAACGACGATGAATTTGTTTAACCACACAAAATGTCATTGTTGATTGGCCCGATTACTTTTATCGTTACATTATCGTGCGACTAACATCCCAACTCAAGCAGAAGAGAACACGCGAGCGCGACATTCGAAACTCGCGCCAAAGTCTCCATCTCTTGTTGGTCATTATGACGCACCAATGCTGCAGCGCGTGCTGATCTAGTAGTGCTATTTGGAAACATTTACAAATAGTCGACATCCGTGACCATGTTGCATTACACCACGAGAGCGCCACGCGGAAAAGTACGTTCATGCTCGCATTGCCAACTGCCATGTATTGCCTTTTTAAAGACGAACTTACATGTAAAAAACCGCTCTCGAACAAAACTGTGAAATAAGCTATCTAGCCCTCCCTCTGCTCCAGACGACGCAGTCCGCTCAGCAATCTTCCTCACTGTTGTATTCCACAGCGACGATCTTCTAGACGAATCAAACGCAAGACATTTAGCGTGCTGCATATCTTCCGCTGTAGGTGCACCGTCGTCCATTTCCACAACAGGATTTGAAGCACCGGAGGCGCGCCATTCTCCTTAACGCAAATTCACGGGCGTCTTTAGGTAGCAGGGTTGGAGAGGAATCGTGCAAAGGGGATCTCCCCTCCCCAAACCCAGCCGCTGAGGTGGAGAGGGGGAGGGGAAACCCGCTGGATCTACGGGAGGCAGCCCTTGGCCAGCCGTGCAAAAAGGAATTCCCACCAAACGTAGCCCAGATTTAAGGGGGATCCGCAGACTTGATAGACACAAACAACTGCCATGTTATACGTGCATTCCGGTCGTGCCACAATTTTATTTAGACCTCATAAAACACCGAATTGAAGAGATTGTTCTAATATACAGGCAAAGGTGCGTGGGACGTTTATAGATAAAGTAATTTGGAAATGAATGGGATCTGTCCACAAATAGATCACAGGGAGATCATACGTTGCATAGCCTATTATTCCCAGTGAGTAGCCTATACCGATTGAAATGTTGGTGAATTTAAATTCGACTTGAGCCTATTTTTATTTCAAATAAAACGGAAATATTTCAAATAAAACGGACTGTGTTGGAGTTTTAAACATGTCCACCTTAAAACACGTGCACACACACTTTCAAATTGAGAGAGCTCGTGGTGGTGGTTAATGTCCTGGTCGGATGTTCTGCTTGGCCACTTTTTGGAAAGCTAAGATCGTTTGCCAGCTCATCGATTTGTAAAAACGATAAAAGGGGCCATATAATATTCTAAATAAATTAAGTGATGAAATCAAGATCGATTTGCCATCTATTGATGATGATATTTAGGCTATAGATGCATGTGTGTGAAAGTATAAAATAAGATTTATTACACCTTTTCTGTGCAATGATCGCTTACTCATCGTTTCATGTAAATACACTTGTTGATGCTATAAATGAAGATTTAAAAAAGTCGAGGCATGGCTATTTGGAAAGTATTGTGAGTCGGGGTTTCGCATTTCAAATGAATTACTCTCGGCTTTCCAACAGTCGCAGTTCACACCTATGTAAACGCACCCCGGAGGGCAACAGATTTATTTGCAAGAGAACTATTTTACCCCTCCTTTTACCCTCGACTCGGTGATGGATGTACGATCTCTCTTTGTCTAAATGCAAATAGACTTTAACCCTGAATTAATGGATAACTCCGTGGAGGGGTGATTACTCGACTTTCTGGTTTTGCCTTTCTCGTAGTCCGTCTGTCACCAGCTACATGACAATTGATCATTTGACGCACATTTGGTGAACCCCGTGAATGTGCGAATTACTACCACTCTAGACGGTCGTGTTGAATTGACAGTGTACATCTTGCGCTGGTTTATCTATCTATCTATCTATCTATCTATCTATCTATCTATCTATCTATCTATCTATCTATCTATCTATCTATCCATCTATCTATCTATCTATCTATCTATCTATCTATCTATCTATCTATCTATCTATCTATCTATCTATCTATCTATCTATCTATCTATCTATCTATCTATCTATCTATCTATCTATCTATCTATCTATTTCCAAAACCATGCTACATTTTCAGGCTATTTCAATTTATTTGGCTGGTGTTTTTTAAGAGAGTTCTAAATGTCGGGATTACAGTGCAATAAGTAGCCAATAATATTTGGAATTTTGTATGCAATCTCCAACTTTAACTCTGATAAACATAACATGGCTGTCATTTACCCCTGAGCTAGCTGCAGACCCCCTGTGGTGGTCTGTAAGGAGCCCCATTTAAAAGCTATAAAGAACACAGCAGTGCATGCAGAGAGGGGAATGGGGAGGCATTTTGGATTTGATTTGAAGTTTTAGGATCAGACAGTAGATCTGTTTTTGAATGCAATGGGTTTTTAGAGACTGTTAAACCCTGTTCTAAAAATGCAGAAACTTTATTTGTCAATTATGGTTTGACTTTTATTGGCACAATTTACCAAATGGAATAATTCGTTTTGTTAATTTTCTTTGTAGAAAACTTGTAGCACCAGGGTTGAGCATTTATTGACAATAAAGCAACATAGAAAGGCCTGAAAATGTGTGTGCAATACATAGCAGTGTGTAAGTATGTGTTCAGTTGTGCCCTGGTCTTCAGCACGACTTGCACATTATTACCAGGGGTACTAAAATTTTATTTCCAGCTAACATTGTCAGGATACAGTGTGTGCTTGAGTGTGAGAGAATATGTGTATAACAGCTATTGCCTTTCGCCAAGGGGGGTGTTTGCTCATGTAGCTTGTAAAACTCAATGTCTGGGCACCCTTTAAGCCTTCCCTATGAAATATCACTCGTGTTCTTGCTGTCCAGTGATAAAAAAGCCAACAGGATTTGGAACTGATCTACAGAAGAGGCCACCTGTTGCAGAGGACAAGAGAGATACAACATGAATTATTATTTGCAGATAATATTATGCGTCGCTTAAGTCCTCACTTTGTTGTTCACCCATGCTCTTTAATGCATGTGTAATCCATATGTGAAGGGTTACATATAAGTAAATAATGCAAACTTTTAAGGGTAGTTAACAACAACAAAATATTATAATTCAGTCATTATTTATTCACCCTTATGTCATTCCAAACCTGTCAGACTTCTTTTATTTATGATTTTTTATTTGGTGAACTGTTCTTTTGAGTGACCTTCACAATTATTTTACTACTGTTTTCAAGATAATTAAATATAATTAAAAGTGCGAATGGGATTTGAAAGTTAACAAACAGGGGTGCGTTTCCCAAAAACAACTATGGTCGCAAGTTCCGTCGTTACCAATAGAGTTCAATGGAACTAACGACCATAGTTAGCTATCGATGCTTTTGGGAAACGCACTCCATATCAGGAGATGAGCAGGCCCACAAACTCGTTTCATCCTTCCCTTCGCCCCCTCACTTATTTTTTTTCTCTCTTTCTGCTTCTCTCATTCTCTTCCTTAACTGTGTTCTCATCCATTTTGCGGCTGATGGAGTCGGTTGTTAATTCTTCTCATAAAATCAAATCAGCAGTGGTCTTGGGACCTTGGTGTGTATCAGAGGGTGAACACAGGGTCGTCTCGTTCTCTTTGCTCATCTTTAAAAGGAAAGCTATGCCCAAGGCCTGGAGATAGAGACTGATAAAAGGCAGCAGAATGCGAGAAAGAAAGGAACGAGGGATAGTGGGGAGAGGGAGGAAAAGAGATGGTTCATTGTTGGGCGGGCAGTCCCATCACTTGATGACTGTGGCACTCCTCAACCCTGCAGCTGGGTTCTGATGCCCTCACAAACTGTCTTTCTTCTCCCCAACCACAACCATGGCTTCGGGGGGTCACAGAAGATGCTTGCCCTTCCACGTGATGGCGCTACAGATGTGGTGAGGGAACTTCTTTAACAGCCAGGGCAAGAAGCGAATGCGTCAGATACAAAGCGAGGGTCACAATACTGTCCTTGTATCTTTCTCCCAGCTGTATTTAACAGCTGCAATAAAGAGCTTAGCCTTTTTGAAAACCCTAAAAAAAGAAGAAATTGAATGCCTCAGACTTTTTAAGGGATGGCTCTGTTTGTCGTTCTCTCTGTACTACAACATCTAATGCCTCATGCATATGTATAAGTGTTTAAATCAGACCTCTAGCTCTGATCTGAAGATAAAAGAATGAGCACTGCTCAACCCTGTTCACATCTATCAACCTTTGCCCAAGTCACTTTGCTGTGGATTTGGAACTGGTTTGGTGGTTGTGAATTAAGCACTGAATATTTCTCTTTATTGTCTTATTCATAAACATGTGATAAATCAGGCAAGTAACGTGTTAGCTAAACTTTCCCAAAACTGGAGTCATTCCCTCATTGTAGTGTTTTACTGTAGTTTGTTTTAAAACATTTTTACATTATAATTTGTCGATTGCCTATTTTACACTAGAAAAGTTAGTTACAAACTAATTTAGCCTATAGAAAATCCGTGTAGTGGATTTCGTTCCGTGCATCGTTCCGCGCATCCCACAATCCCCGGGGTCGCGCGAAGCTGGCAACCATCGTAGTGAGGTCACTCTAGTTTGAAATTAGACGGTGACAGCTTGTCTGGTTTTGCGGTGCAAGAAAACCCCCAAAACATGGTATGTGTCTTTACTCATTCACAAATTCAGATTTAGTTTTTCTTCACTACAGTTCCTTACACCAACCCTGTCTAGGGGAGGCCCGGATGTCTTTTAAAAGACTGCGCGAGAGCACAACGGATTATGAACTAAGGAGCATAAAACACGCGGCCTCTGTCGACGGTTTTGCGCATGGCAATGCTTCTCCTATTGATACAACTTCGCTCATAACAGCTCCACCACACGGATTAAATTGGTGTCATCTGTGTTTTCAGTTTGGTTGTGAGAAGTCAAAATATTGCTATGGTTATTATCATCACTAGGCTTGTGTCAATCATCGATGTTTTGGATGTGATTTATGTATTCCGTACACAGACTGGACACTTCACTTATGTTTAAATAGTCTATACGTGGCCTATGAGTTGCTTTCAATTGTTAATTTCATGGAAGTTCCTGCTTCTTTGTCCACTGAAGCAGAGAATGGAATCGCACATATAGCTTACTATAAAAAAAAATCTAAAATGTTTTGTAAATCATGGTTCCTTTAAAAAGTTTTCATTCATTGGATTGTCCACAGCTTTAGATTAAAAACAGGGAGGAATTTAGAGTCTTATTTTTAACATATTACAGCTGTGATCACACTGGACTAAGCACTGACAGGTTTACTGTGATTTCTCCAGTGGGAAAAGAGATACGCCTTTAACATGTGATAAGTCTGTCCAAAGGCAAAATTGTGGGCCTAAGGAAGGAAAGTATTATTATATTTTTTTACCTCTTGAAGCAGGACACTTTTAACTGGTTTCCCCCACATTTATTTAGCTCCAAGCGACTGAATATGTATATATTTAGGCTAGTGAACCCTTACCTAAAATTTTATTAGCATAAGTCCATGTCTTGTTTTCGAAAGTCCAAAACAATATTTTGTCGTCCCATGATATTTGCCTGTGTTTTCTTTAATCCACCATGTTGATTAATCTGTTAATCTCATCATCTCAAAGCTGGTCTGGAGGGGCTGAATGATGATTGAAAGGCCAATAAGGATTTGTTCTTCTATAAAAATTACTATATTAAATGACATTTTAAATAGATTTATACATTTTGTTTCAAATATGTTATATATGAGAGGAGGGCAAGAAAAATCTTCGTACAGAGGGATTGATTAGATTACAGTCCAATTGAAATAAATGGAACATGTGCATTAAAGCATTCCAGTACATCAGTCACATATTCACATCTTCTGACTCTTATTCTGGTAGCACTGTGGAACAAATAAGGAGCATGGATCTTAAGTTTTGTCACACTGTAATTTTAATTAACGCGTACATACAAGACACAGAAAGGTTAGGAGTTTGTAGCAGGATACTATCATTCATACTTTCATGAATATGGAGAGGTTGAGCTCCACCACTTTAATCTTCTGTTAGCTACCCCGAAGCTTGCTTAGCACAGACAATAGTGTTAATTATTCCATGCTCCTCTCCTTCAAACACTTACCATTCACATATGTTTATGCAACAAACAAGAACGTGCCCAAAACACACAGTTATTAAGAATATTCAACACACAAGTAAATTATGCTTATAATTTCTGTCACTGCAGTCATGCCAATAACACTGTTTTTAATGGTACAGTCAGGGTCATTTGGGATAATGAGTTTGTGTCCATGAAAAAGCGCTAGTCAACTGTCCTCCCTTGATTGATCCCTTTCGAAATTATATTCATAAACGCATATGAGCATCTATTGTATATGCAGTATATGTAGATGTGCTGTGGTGTCTCTTCTGTCAGCTTGCTGTTGTCCCCAGCCTAGACGCATAACTGTTTAAATACACTTTGACTGCTAATTATGGGTGTGCACATGTAAGCATACCAGCAGATAGTCTCTGATTTGTTTGTAATGTGGGGTAGGCCTGCTCACTGAATGTCCATGTCTGATGTATATGACATGACAACCGTAATGAGTAAAAATATTATGTTCAGCACTTTTCTGCTCTTCCACACACTTAATAAGTTCATGAGCAAGTTTGCCTGAGTGTTTATAATTTCTAAAACATCTTGGATAAAGGTATTTATAAACCGTGGGGATTTGTGAGGGATTTATTTTTTCAGGGAGGGAGATAATTAAAACCATATGATCAAACCTATAAACAATTGCATCAAGTTATTCATTTATTTGTTTGATATTTGCTGACAGATATTTGCCCCCATAACCGCTATTTAAATTTCAAAAATAAGCTTGATACTAGTCTGGCAGATTATAATCTCCCTAATCATAAATTTAATTTATTTAGCCTTTTCTGGCTTTATTTTGGACAGAAGCAAATAATATTATTAGTATATCCACCGTGATTGGTCTTAATCCCATCAGCCTTGTGTTATATTATTACAAGGATGAAAACTATTATAGGTTAATGAAAAATAAAATATTTTGTATATGCTTGTTGTTGTGCACATATATAAAGTTAAATTTATCACTTTTGTTGTTAATTCATTCTAAATACAATTTTAGGCGTTTTAGACTATCAGTCACATTCAAATTATTCTCAAAAGTGTCATGTTTCTTCAAGTAAAACTTTTTGTGTGTGTTGAGTCCACCTTTAAACCATAGTTGTAACCCAGGTTTAAAAGTTTGTCTTTCGACGTGTAAGTGCATTATATCAGGATATATGTGTAAAGCTAAAGTTGTGGCTGCATCGCTGAAAAGGTCTCACTCGACCAGGCTCTGCCTCTCGGGAATGAAAGCGTTAATGTCCTGACGTCATCGTTCCCGGGGCGGTGACCTTAGAGGTAGGGGTGGGGGCACATTTTTGCTCCGGGGATGAGTGGGAAATACGCTTCGCTTTCAAGGCAAATAGCCTGTTTTGGATGTAAAAACATAACTTGTTTGTAAGAGTCGGGCATTGCTTCTCTTTCAGGACAACATATGTATTTTGTAATGGATTGCCTGTGTTTCCTCAAGGTAAATCTGTAGGTCTTCAAGTAAACAACATATTGAAGCGAATGTGTGTTTGTGGTGTTTCTAGTTGCTACTGATCTTACCACCTCTAACGTTACATATATTCTGTTCGCAGACACGTTGGATTTCTCGAAAACATTGTATCGGCACACGGTAGAGTGTGTCCCTTTACAAAGCACAAATGTGCTTTGAAAAAACAATGTTCTAATCTGTAACGTTACAGTTGTGTCGATGCCTTCGAATCTCGCACGGTCGCGATCGGCTCGTGGTTTGCCTGCGATGTCTTTACATTTCCTGATTTACCACATGAAATCGGCTACTATATTTCGATTATCATAGGTTCTTTTTGCAGACCATGTGGAAAGTCCAACATGGTGGAGAAGATATGATGAAGTGTATCCAAGGTCTGTACGAAGCGGAGGAAACGGGTCGCTTTCCCCAGTCTATTCCAAGGTCCCGTTCAGTGCAAACATGCAAGAAAAAATAGAATAGTTCAAGGTGTGTTAAGGAGTTGGGGTATGCTCAAGAGACACGTGCCCTCTCCCCTAATTAAATGAGGCAAAATGCAATGGTCTGGATATGACAGCAGATTAAATTTCGTTCGCCTCTCCATCAATTTTCTGTTTAATGTCACTGAGCTCCATTGTGGGAGAAGAGTACGCGTCATCCAGCCATAAATTTGTGATTATAGAGGCTCGAGGAGGCAGTTGGCTCTATTCGGACGGATTTGCTCCGTACCTTCAGACAGATCTTCAACAACCAGAAACAATTCAAGTGCTCTTTTATATAACGTTTAAGCTTTAAAGACTTTTACCGGACTAGACTATGATTAAGTAGTCATGATAAATTAAATAGCCTCTATTTGTTTTTTCCAAAGACTGTTCAGATTTGTTAGGAGGCTCTGCGCGAGGAAGGGACACTTCAGACGGCTTTTTCTTTATCAAGATCTGAATCCAGATCACTGGCGCATTTCACCCTTTTTGCGTGAATCAATAGTCAATCCTCATTCAAAAATATTTTATATCTGGATGGACTTCAATTTTTATAGGTAGGTGTTTTCTGCTCATCTGATTGTAATTTATCGCAGCCATCAGGACTTTTTCAGAAGTATTTAGAAGATCGTGCTTTACATGTTTGTTTGTTTCCATTATGCAGAAGGTATATGGGTTGTCAAAATTAATAATGGCTTTATACAAGGTTGTTCCTGACATAAAAAAATACACTTTTCATGTCAGATGCGCCATTCGAGCAAGAACTATTTAGCGTTCAGTAAAAAGTGACTTTTATAGCATTTTTGAGAAGTGAAGCCTATTTCTAAAACCGGCTTTACACTGGATTTGACGTAAACGGATTAAAGCTTAAACAATATTCTTATATGTAGCTACATTTGATATGGGAATTTTACAAAGATGTGTTGTAGCCTATCTCTAAATATTGTATCACTGTTTACTGGGGTACAAGACACGCAGTTCTGTGTAATGTGGGAGAGGGCCTTTTGACCGGATATTGGATTGTTCTGACTTTTTCATTGTTTATGCTACACTCTCAATTCCTTTACTTAACAAAAAAGATGGATTTTTATAACAGATACAAATTATATTCAATTAAATATATTTTATTTAAACTTTTTTCCTTGTTGTTTTCTTATGTGTGTTAAATATGTATAGCCTACTTTAAAAGCAACATGACTACTAAATGATTGTTCAGTCATACATAAATTAATTCATTCAATTGAATTTATTAATTTGCGTTATTACTTTGCTCACCAATGCAACTGGGTCACAAGGTCAAAACAGTGTTGCTGCTTAACTAAACGTAGTGATGCTGAGTGGTTTTATATTATTTTAGTATGTTTGGATGGAGCCATTCCTGAAATGTAATACTATACATGTATTTATACAACAAATTAAACTCGGAATTACTTATTTTTTCCTCATAATAAATCAGTATGCATCAAGGGCCTGGGCTTTCACGGAGGGACACTGAGACGTCGATGTACTCGTGTCGCTGATAGATAACAACGTGTAACACACTGAATACATACCTGTGAGAGGAACTGTGAAGATCTGACACCCACCAGGCTGTGAGACAAGCATATAGCCTACTCTACACACACACACGGTAGGCTACACTCGGATCAAGACCGTGTCCCGAGGTGTCCCATGTCAAAACCGAGTGGGTCACTGATAAAAGCATGTGGCAGAGCCATCCCCTTAAAGATTTATTTGAATCTTTACGTACAGACTCATTATCTAAAGATAATGCTAGCAGTGCAGATATATGATACTGTGCCATGTGACAACAGCTCTCGCCAGATTTCTTATAATGTATTTAATTATGGTTGTACTACTTTGTTTTAAATTTATGGCAGCAGAGAGCAATATTCATTACCCTGTACGTGGTTACCTATTACAGTTTTCTAACTTGTATCTTGAACAACGGTAGGCTAATACCAAGAAGATTACTTGAAATAGGTATTAATGATTTTATTCACTAATTTTCTAATAATTAGACCACTCATCCGATTAATATTCAATTTCTTTAGTCACGTTTAGTAAATTTGGGAGATAAGCTTTGAGACATTTTACGAATTATCACAGAATTTAAACTGAGGTATTTATAAGGTAATCTTATTAATGAAGCACTATGGGGGACAGTCGTCAGTTTCTTGTTCATTATAAATGGGTCAATCAAGAATTGGTGCATAACAATAGCATAGATATTTATTTCCCGTTCATCTGCGCTGTTTTCTGCTTCTTTTGTCCAAAGACGGTCATACCAGAAAGTTTCTTGAGTCATTTTTGTTAAAGCAACTTTGTTCAAGTGCTTTTATTTTCATTTTTGTATTTTGTTACATGTATTTACCTCTCTATAGTTTGACTTAGCTTTTACAATAAAACAGCTCTTAATGAGGAAGGTTTGTGCCATTTATGGGGGTGAACCAGTACTTCCCTTAATTGGACACAGATGGGCTTTTTCTATCGATAAAACCACTACTTGGAATTGATAAAGGGCAGCTAGTCGGTATCCACCCTTATTGGGAGTTTTTTATACCATTCACATTCTACCTTCGGTTTATAGGGTTAAGGTCTGACTACATTTAACGTATCGTCATCGTTTCAGGTATCATTTGACTTCGGTGTCAACTGTGTCTATCATAATCCCCTCATATACGACTCCTATAATGATCAGTGCAATATGTTTCTGCAGCGCTATGATTTCATAAGAACTCGCTCTGCTCTTGTAAAGTTCGTATCACAAATAACGCTTCGGTCAGCGACGGCGGACCTAAATGCACACACATCCAATCTAAATATTCTCATGCGTATAAATGCTTATTTATAATGTCAGTGTTTTACATAGGCTTACGAGTTATTATTTAAGATAGGCCTACATATGCCAGTACTGCAGACATCGGGCCTTCTAATCAGTTTGCCCAAGCCGCGTGCATGCGTCCCTATTGCCTGACACTTACCAGAGGTCAAGTCATTTCACAAGAATCGTGCAATTCTAATGGTTGCAAAATGTTCAAAAGTAGGTCCAAAGATATTTCACTTGAATATCAAATGCAGTAGCCTAACTTAATAATCAAAATGAAAGGAGAGGTCACAAAATAACAATCAAACTTATTTCGATCGATCGTGTAGTGAATTTAAAACCCAAATTAAAAATATTTGTTTAAAGTTATTTGTTTTCAATAAAGTCTTTTTGAAGAACAAAATAATTTGATGTCATTATATAATTGAACAATGCCATACGCTATTACACTTCACGTTCATGCTACATTATACAATATAATAACTATACCACAATTCATGAATTGTGGTTTTCAATAAAATACAGTTGATTATAGCCTAATTTAAGCACGTGTTTCTCGTGCAATTTTCCGAGCAGACATCTCTGGACGTTTTACTTGGCCGTGAGCAAAATGAACGTCTTGACTGAACATGCTTCATCCTCATCACCAGCTATGGAGTGTATTGTCACAATGATTCATCCAACGGACGCGTACATAAAATCCCCTAACCTACACGGACGTGTAGGCGCATGCAAGCACCGTTTTATACATTCACATCAGAGTGGGCTCTGAATTTAGGCGTCCTGTCTGGATTATTCTATTGCCAATGGCAGACCAGGGCGATCTCGCACTATCTAAAACGGGTGTGCAACTTAGACCTGACAATAACTGGGTCTCTGCGCACCCTTGGCCTATACGCTGGTGACAAACGCCCCGTTCCGGTAGTTTGAATGTGGCTGGAAGATGGAGGGAAAGTGTCAATCAGAGACGCTTCATTGATCACGGACAATGCCGTTCGCGGGACTGGTCTGTTTCGAGAGCAATCAGTCACTCCGCATTAATTATCCCCGCGTCCCACAGTAGGGCAGCTCGCGCTGGCACATGGACAGTGTGTGTGTGTGTGTGTGTGTTTGTGTGTGCGTGAGTGAAAGAAAAAAAAGAAGAAAGAATGTGTGTAAGTGCGCGCGTGGGGAGAGAAGGAGATTGTGTGTGTGTGTGTGTGTGTGTGTGTGTGTGTGTGTGTGTGTGTGTGTGTGTGTGTGTGTGTGTGTGTGTGTGTGTGTGTGTGTGTGTGTGTGTGTGTGTGTGTGTGTGTGTGTGTGTGTGTGTGTGTTTGACAGAAAGAAAAAGTCGCTGAGTTTGTGTTCAGGTAAATATGTATTTATTTAGACGAGTTATTGCCTTTGCTTGTGTGTAAATGTGTGTTTGCATGGGCTTCTTGTGTGTGTGTGTGTGTTATCCCACTAAAAATGCACCCCACCCCCACCTTTCAAGTTGCGAAAAGGAGCCAATAAAAACCCAACAATAAAAGGGTCTTTCTTGTCACTAAATAAATTAAGTGCCGATATCTGCTTAAAGCGCTGTACCTCTTTGTATATTGCAGAACAGAATTATTTATTGCCCCAGTGTTATTGCTTTTTTGAGTTATTTTTTATTTTTTTATAGGAAGGTCGGTGGTAGGCCATAGCACACTCTCTGTAACAATTACTGTAAAGTTGGTTAACACTATGACTGGGTACTTTGTCTTATTAAGAGCTTCTGCTTATGGGTCGTTTGCATACTTGATTTCATGCTTCCTTGGCCAACATTTTGGTTGAATCTGATTATCAGTTGCATTTTTTTTTCTTTTAGGACTGGCCTGATTTCTCACTTTATCTGTCTTTTTATTTTCTTTACCACATGCCCCACGCTTATATGATCATGAACAATTTCTAGATTAATGGAATGATTTATGGAACTGTTGATTATTAATTGGTTACACCTTGTGGAATGTCTTATTACTTAATCTATAAAGTCCCTGTAATTATATAGTTTTTTTAGTACATCTAGCCTATAGGTTATCTCTCTTTTTTTCTCTCCAAAGTTCAGCTTAAATTTGATCTCAAAAGTAAAGGCTTAGATTAAACGTATAGTCCTAAATGTAAAATATTTATTTAAGGCGAAGCCTTCTTCAATATAGCAGTGTTCTCTGAATTAAATAGTTATTGATTAGGGTGTTTTCTTCAACCATATTGAGCAAATATTAAAAAGGTATAGCCTATATCAACATCCACTATGAAGCTATTAATAACAAAATGATACAAGAAACTCTGAACTGTTACAATAGTACGGTGATAACAAAAACCCATATGGTACATATTCATGAAATTACAGTTCTTCCAGTGTCTTAGCTGAAGTTGCCCTTCAGGTTTGTGTGATGTTGCACAGGTTTCCCTGAATGAAGTTAAAGAGATAATAAAGATAGAAGTATAGAAAATCATAGAAGAACAAAGACAACTCATTGCAGTATATATTACATATGTTTAATGATTAAAAGGGAAAAAAATAACATCGTCTGACAGGCAACATATTTTTTATATTTCATAATTTAATAATAATGCATTTTAATACAAACATTATAATATAAACAACTTCTAGATTGAATACATTCTGTTAATAATCGTCTTTCAGTTTTTCACTCACCAAGGTTCTCCTGAATTGCTTTTGTACCGAAAGAAAGAACGGCGTATAACAGTTTCCGTATTAGCGTGTAATTGTTAGTTTATGTTTTACAGCCATTTACTACTTACTGTTATTAAATATCCAGTCAAAGTTAGAAGTCGCAGTCAGTGTGAAGTCTTTACATTTCATCGTAAAAAAATCCTCAACGCGGACGCTCGTTTTTGGTCGCTTTTGCCTTCATTTCCAGCCTTGTCCTGTTTTAGTCTATTAGATTCCATGTTTTAGAATTATCATGATGCTGTTGAATTAAGCGATATTAATCCAAGAATCTATACTTTAAATTTAATACAACATGTAATTTCCCCCCTTTTAACGCATTCCCTTTGATTAAGTCACTCTTGACTCTCCTTTAGCTTTGGGGCCAACGAGGTTCGCCTAGGGGAGGCCTTGAAACCGCCCCTCCTTATCTCCTTTCATCATCCAGCTCTGGGCCGCCTTGAAACCGCAAGGCCAGTAATTGCTTTTTTCAGGCAGCCCAGTGCGGACTGGACAGCAGCCAATCAGAGCCTTGTTTACATTCTATGATTGACAGCGCTCTGGCAACACGCCAACCAATCAAACAATTTTCAGAACGAGGCCCAGGCGTTTAACCCTTCGTTTGCCATTGCACCGTAGTTTGGGCTTTAACTGATTATTTACCATGCTGAATTTGTTCTGACTTAAAATTGTTCATTTGACTCGTGATCTGATTAACTCTTTACACTTAACGTGCAGTGACCCTCTTAAAGTCAAGTGATATTGTATAATTCACAAGTTGGTTAAAAGATCAAATGTAGAGATTTCATGTTTCTTCCAGTTTTGGGCTTTATTTACGTTCAGCAGGAGAGTTGTTCAATTGCTTGTTTTAGGTTTGTTCAATTAGATTTATTATACTCCATAAGACTGGCTGTCATTTAAAAATAATAAATATGTGTGTAGCCTACCATGTCTGCATAAAGGCTTACTTTTCCTCAACTTAAAGCAGGGTTAAAAACTCAAATGTTGTGAAATGCATTTCTTCCTTTGTTTCAAGTCCATTTAAATAATGACACTCTAGGCTGCATTAGTAACCATGTGGTCGTGCCTCACACTGAACTCGTCGCGAGACAGGAAAGCTCAAATAAAGCGCCCGCCGTTTTGTTTAGTTGATCCAGCTGACGCGCCATTGGCTCAGAGCGTCATCCAATCGGAGCCACTGTTTATCCTGGGACGCACTGCACGAGCTTATTGACATATAGGTATTAGACCAATGGGCGCGACTGCTCCCCCAGTCACCTCCCCCTCGTCTTGTTGAGTGGCACTAGCAGATTCAGGAAAGAGCCTCTGACTGCTTGTACGGGGCTCGATTCAGCAGAAGCTCTTACTACTACGGTGCATCTCCGAACTTCTGCACTGCACACGCACTGCAATCAGCAGACTCTAGGATGTAACCATTTCCATATGTTTTTATTCTGCTTCTGCTCTTTTACGTATTTTTTGTATCATGTTTTTTTAAACCCATTTATTGTTTTGCAAGGAATAACTTACCAGTAAGTAATTCGTTTATATTGTATACATTTATATGCGTGCAATAATAAACATTTGCCTTCAAGAGCTGCTCTTATTTTTTTTAAGAACATCTGGCGTTATACAAAATTATGGAGTTTGTTTTGCAGGGGGGTGAAAAAAATCTATCCATTAATTTTAATCTGAGTCTGTTGGTTCTTTGAGCAATAATAACAATAGCAATGACATCAACAACAAAAACTATTATAATAATATTCATAATCATTATAATAATAGGAGATTTGTGCAATACTGAATTGCTACCGAATTCCTGCATTATTTTGAATAAAAGGGAATTTTATTCAGAGCGAAGACCTTAGTGTCTTATTGACTAATAAAGGATAAAATACAAGTGTGAATAATTGCATTCTTTGCGAGACATTCATTCGCAAACTGCTATATGCAATGGACGTGATGGCAGAAGTATGCTACATACGCGCTTTTACCTTTCTACAGTTTACACGTAGAATGAATATTAGGCAGTTGTTTATGAAATTAAAACTGAAAATCTCCTTTTAACTCAATTTTAATTTTTATTATATATATATACGTGTTTTCCAATGATATACCATGATTCATAAAATTGTCTGGCTTTTTTCAGAGGACATTTCCTATCACTCAAATCCTTCTTTAGCAGTTCTTTCATGCGCTCCTCCTCACCTCCCATCCGTCCTACGAGCCAAATCTAATAGATCTCAGATCCCAATAAATGTTAAAAGTTCGGCTTTGGTTAATAGTGGGAGGATACTATGTTCAAATACCACATGCTTTAAAAATTGTGCCCAATTTATTTTAATGGTGTCACAGAAATGATGCATGTTTGCTGGAAATGTCCTTTGTCAGCGCAAAAATGGTGCACTACATTTAACTCTGTGCTTCAGAGAGCTTATTCTTTAGGAATGTCACCTTATGGTCATTATTTAAGAAAATATGTAATTTTGTGCACGTCAATTCACTCACTATTCTATAACCTCTCTCTCTTTTCAGTTTTTGTGTTTTTAATGAAGGCGGTAGGGCTAAAGCAAATTGGCACTGCAACCATCCTTACACTCCAAACTGGGAACTTCCACCGTTTTAAGGCCTCGCGTTCCTTGAGCGTTCTGGACGCCAAATATCTTGAGATACGACCTATGTCTTTCGTTTTTAGTTTGTAATTGAGAATAAATGGAAAGCACAGCTGGAGATTCAGACTTGATCAAAATGTCTTTGTTTCCTTATATCTTTGATTCGGTGTGATAAGGAGAGCACGAGGAGAGCTCGTTCGTACGAGCTTTTGTAATTCGGGTTTGCTGACTTTCTTTTTTTTTACCTTACAAATTTCAATAGTCTAGCAATGGCAAAAGTACTTATTTTGCAAGCATGTTTTGAAGCAAATCTCGCGCCTTAGTAACATAGCATGGCAATTCTCTCAATGCACCATTTGGACAAGACTCCATCTGCAACAACGTAAGATCATACTATATTGCCTTTACCTGTGATTTAGGAAACTTAAGGACTAGAGGCCAAAGGTGAAATATAGACGCCATCACCCGTGTACATTCCCCCCATTATACAATGTTATGGAAAACCTAGTTCAGATGAACAAAGCAGTTTAATTAACTGAAATGACTGACAAAAAGGACTGAGGAAATT